>VKOC01000051.1:93377-144882 GCA_009364415.1 Spea multiplicata
ATTTTTACTTTATTTAACCCCTTAAGGACAATGGGCGGCCCCTAAACCCATTGAAAACAATGCATTTTGAGCCCGTACATGTACGGCCTTTGTCATTAAGGGGTTAATAGATATATTTACTTTGTTGTCTGTACCTCTGTTTGATTTAAGACACTCAAAGCCTAATTTGCGGTCTCACTGCTCAGTCATGTAACTGACATCTCCAGATCTCCAGATGAGATATTTCTGTCTTCGTGGAGAGAGAGAGAATTTTTTTTCTGTGCATTTTGGTGTTTAAACAGAATATCCGATTAGAATTTTATCATTTTTTTTAGTAGAAAAACTTTGCGCAGATTAAATATAACAGTAAATCTATAATTATCATCCCAAGTGTCTCTATTTAGTTTGGTCAGTCTTTCTTTCCTCTCCTTACCTTTTGTCCTTCTTTCCTCTCTTCACCTTTTGTCCTTCTTTCCTCTCCTGTTGTCCTTCTTTTCTAGACGCTCAGAATATTTGGTGGACATGAGTTTATCACATGAATAAATTTTGATGTTTGATTAGAATATGAAGAACTCTTTCGAGCACTTTTCACCATATCATTATTTCAATGTGCACTTGCCTTGTAATTCCTTTTTGGAACTATTATGGAAATTGAAAAAATTAATTTATAAATTTTCATTAATATAACCTGTTAATCCTCCTTGAATCTACAAACAATGACTTCAAAATCTTTCCTTGTCAAACAAAAAACATTAATTAATCCCTCAATCTTCACACACGTTATTATGATATACAATTAAATATAGAATACAAAGTATCTAAGTATAGGCTAACATTAAGACCTAAAAAAAGAAAAAAAGTCATTTAGTTAGTTACTTTTAAAAAGCAAAATATTATTAATTGAAGATGTCTCAAATCCCTTTAATAAAATAGATAGAGTTGAGAGTTTGAGTTTTCATGAACCATTGAAACAGTGTCACCTGTGCAACAAGTGAGGGATAAAGAACTTTTAATTTATAAAAAGGAGTAATTGAGTAAGGCCCCTGAGATTACTACGATATAAGAAAAAGTTAATGGGCTGATCATGATACAATTAATGTTAATCCATAACAATTACATGTTTTAATTCGTGCAAATTACTCCCCTGCAATAATATATCCCGTTTCTCTTAATCTTGCGGTAGACTGGGAGAATTTCAATTCAGTTCCCCCCCCCCCGCAGAATCACAGCTGTGTCCTGAAGGAAATCTACATAAATGTTTTGACATTCAGAATGGACGGTCTACTTAAATACAGTTACATGTAAGTCTTTTAGTGAGGGGCCGTAACGTCTGCCCAGTTGTCTTCCTTGGTAAATTGCCAGACACTGTCCTTTAATGGAAAAGGTTATTAGGAGATTCAGACGTGGAATGTGTATTTATAACTCCGCTGCTCTAAAAATGTCAACGCTCAGCTGAATCTTCTTCTAAATGCCGGATGAATATAAATGATATTGCATACCTCCTAAGTGTCTTGTTTTATTTGGTACCCAAATCTTTGTGCCCCTCTTTCCTCTCCTCTGTCCCTCTTTCCTCTCTTCTGCCCCTCTTTCCTCTCCACTCTGCCCCTCTTTCCCTCATCTTCTGCCCCCTTTCCTCTCTTTCTGCCCCTCTTTCCTCTCCTCTGTCCCTCTTTCCTCTCTTCTGTCCCTCTTTCCTCTCTTCTATCCCTCTTTCCTCTCTTCTGCCCCCTTTCCTCTCTTCTGCCCCTCTTTCCTCTCCTCTGTCCCTCTTTCCTCTCTTCTCCCTCTCTCCTCTCCTCTGCCCCTCTTTCCTCTCTTTCTGCCCCCTTTCCTCTCTTCCTGCTCCCTTCTTTCCTCTCCTCTGTCCCTTCCTTCCTCTCTTCTGTCAATCTTTCCGTCTCTTCTATCCCTACTTCCTACTTTCTGGCCCCCTTTCCTCTCTTTCTGCCCCTCTTATCCTCTCTTCTGCCCCCCTCTTCCTCTCATTCTTCCCCTCTTTCTCTCCATACTCCGCCTCTTTCCTCTCTCTCTCCCCTCTTTCCTCTCTTCTGTCCCTCTTTCCTCTCCTCTGTCCCTCTTTCCTCTCTTCTGCCCCTCTTTTCTAGAAGCTCACGTAGGATTGTGTAGGCTTAGATCAGCATCCTAATTTCCATAGGGCAAGAGGGGCTCCTTGCATGAAGGACACCGCCTTGCAGCAACCATCGACCATCTCTAGTTGGATTAAAGGGAAAGACAGGGATCACTATAACCCTTGCCAGGTTATCCCTAAAAGGAACCGGGTTGTCTTGGCGTGACCGTGCTAAAAATCACATTTGGTTAGTATAGCAATAGCTGCCATGTTTCCTGTGGCTGCCCCCGAGCGACTCACCACACCCTGCGTTCCATTGCTCAGAAATATAATCAGATTTTTTTTGCAACTATTCTATTTTATGAGACTTTAGTTTATTTATTTTTTGCTTTTTTTATTATCTGCAGAGGAGAATGAATGAAACGTTCAGATACCTTTAATCCAGAATTCATTGCTTCTAGATATAAAATAAATGTAGAGCATGCTAGTTCCCTAAAAGTAATCTCCTCAGCCCATCGTACACAGAGCTCCGTTAAGTTGGAAAGGAATGCCGGATATTTCTAGGTAAATAATATTCACATTTTTCAGACAGCATTCTGCAAAGATTACAATATGAAGGCAGAAAGCTATACATAATCAACGTCTTCTGGGTCCCTGGGATGATCTCCGTTATGCAACAAAGCCCTAATTATAATTCTATGGCCACACAATCAAATAAACATTGTCTGAAGCATAAATATTGGGGGTCCCATCACACTATATGGCCATATATTGGTTATCCCGCCACTACGTCAAAGTACCCTAAGTTTGACGAGTCCGATCTAATGTTTCACCAAGGAGCTGAATCAGTGGGACTGCACCTTAAGCCAAAAGAGGCTCTCAAGTCATTTAACACCTTCTCTGGACACCATTAACGAGGCTCCTGTGGTTTGTTCAGAAAAAAAAATGATGGAACCTAGGTCGTTAGAATTGTATCTCCCACAGGGCAACAAAAGGAACAGTTGTCCATCGCAAACTAACAGTGGGAATTGAGAAGAAAATGCGTCGAGGCAGGGAGTGTAGGAAGCTCTCGAGTCTTTGTCTGAGTTGGAGTTCTCTTGATCTTCAGCTGTCTGTAGGTTGAGACTTCAGCACACAGTCCACAGGAACACTATTTTTAATGAGAGCACGACGCGTAAAGTGCTGGAAGAAGTGGATAAAGTGATGGACAATGGACACTGAAGGGCCAACATGTGGCGATCACGTTACAGACAATGAGGTTCTACTTAAAACATTAAAATATAATTTTGTTATGATAATGATAAGGAATATGAAGATTTATGAAGCACTATAAAGGTTCCCTGGAGTCCCTGGTTGTATATATAGTAAAGACAGGTGGTTACGGTAGACCATCTGAAGTGGACTTCTGTAGGAACCTCCTGGCCCCCAGAGATGACCATTGGGCCTTGACTTATCACCTCATCGCTGCGGTGAAACAATGTAGCAGCTTGATGTCACTTTTCACACGCAGGAACTGATTTCATCAGCCGGAAATCTTTCTCAAGGAAAGAGGAGCGTTATGAAGTGGTGAATTAGGTTATGAATTCTAATAACTAGGGATTGCTTTTGCGTTATATTCCAAGATTCCATTAAAAGGACATAATTCATCTTGTTTAACCGCTAAATTAAATCCAAATTGCTTTGTCAGCTCGGTAACAAAGCTATTCATTTACGCCCATCTTGTGATATTTTATACGTTCCGATCACGTTACAGACAATGAGGTTCTGGAACACGGTTTGAAAGGACAATCGCGTTGTATGTTTTACTTGTTAACCATTCGAGAGAGGACCTCCTTGGAGGGGCGAAGATGCCAACCGGGCTCTGAACAGACTGCCAGACCTTGTCCTAATGCTTATAACTTAACTGGCAATATAGGGGCAGCAGTCAGCATGGATGACCTTCTAATGCCCTTGACTTGACCACCCTACATGGCTAGAGGTCCTAAACGCTAGCCTTGTAGGCAATCCTTTCATTAAAAAGTTGGCGGCTTCCAATCCTAGTTAGCAAGTTGCCTTTTCTTAAAATAGGCCGTACGAGTTCCTCTAGAGACGTGAAGTCAGAAAGCAGACAAGATTTCAAATCCCAGCATAATCCACGCTCGCTGTTTCTACATCTCTGAATACAGATGCGGCAGAGCAAGGAGAGGGCCTTTTATTCTCGCCAAGAATCCCCGAAAACCAGGCAAATTGGGGATTATGAAGAGAATCATTTAGAACCTTTTCAACATTCCGCAAAACCTACCCTGATGATACGATGGCAGGGGGAGGATACGGGGGGGGGCTCCAGGCACAAGGACCCCTCTTCCAATATACGGCATTAATGCATATCAGACAGCCGATAGATCTATCAATTAATTCATTTTCATTTAAGGATCCTTTCTGTGCTCTTCTTTTCCCCCCCGTAAAGGTAGGTATAGCTAAGCCGGGTGCCACCGCTTTCCCAACGCTTGGACGTAAAGGAAGAAAAAAACGCACGAAAGAATACATTCCTTGATCTATACAATTTAATAAAACATCTGCTCTGTACGGCTCCCAAGCGACACGTCGATCATCCGGCTCCGTTTCCTAGATTATCGTGGCATCCGACACGAGGCAGACGCTCCGTGTGAAAATACAACTCAGATGGAGTTCTTTTTATAGCAAACTCCTGGGGGTCGGGTTGCGTCGATCCATTTCTAGATCCCATTTAAATAGAAGAATATTTGACCCAATTTCTGAGGTCAATTATAATTTCTCACCAATGCCCTCCTGCTCTTAAAGGGGAGCAGGGAATCTTCTTCTATGTTCAGGCGCCTCGTTTATCTAATTGCCACACAACCCTCACTACATTGGGTTATTGTTTGACCTAGCGCGTGGCTTCTTGCCCCAAACCTACTAAAGGTGCACAAGATAGGCAGATATGAGTGTATTAGGCCTCTACCCCTTCTGCTGGGAGGCTCTTCCACTTACCTACCACCCTCTCAGTAAAGTAAAACATCCCTAGGAGCGGAAAGGGTGTTGTTTTAACCCAAGGAGTTCTTCACGCCATCAGGACGTAGGAGAAAAGAAGCTCATGCGCGAGGCTGGTGCCTTCCGACAGGTCGCCTGAATCCCTGAGCTGTTCAGTATGGAGGACAGTCTCGCCATTCACCCAGGCAGAGAGCAAATAGCTTTTTCCACTTATCTGACTTGGCCCGGCACCCGATTCTTATCTTATTTAAATTCCGTCCACGGCCTCCCGCTATTGAATCGCGAGCCTTTCTGAAGTCCCTAAAAGCTTTTTTTCGTTGCTGCCGTATAAAACACAAGTCCGCGTAATTAAAATATGTCGGCGGCGTCCTGCGAGGTGACCCGCTGTGTAAAGTTTCGGGAAATGACATGGCTTATCTCTGACGCGTCAGCTGCTCGATAGAAAGCGTGTGCGTGCGTGCGTGTGCGTGTCTACGACATTTACCGAAGCAACCTTTAGATTAAACTCAAGGGAACAAGCGGCGAATCCATGACGGATTGCGGGGAGCGGTCTAATAATACCAAAAATACCTTAATTACCCCCATTCGGCCCGTCTAGTCTGCTGCAAGACTCAAAACATAATCAGTCGTTGGTCTCGTCTTAGATTCAGGAGCCGTATGTCTATCCCATGCATGTTTAATACCCTCACTGTATTACCCTCTACCACTTCTGCTGGAAGGCTGTTCCACTTATCTACTCCTTTGAAATAAACTTCCCTCCTGTACTTTGTTAAATCCCTTTAATGAATTTAAATGTCTCTCCCATCCCCGGACATATTGAGATCCTCTTAGTCTTTCCTGATCATTTTTATCCTGCAAACCATTCATCATTTTCGTTGCCCCGATATAAGCAGAGAATGTTTCCTGCGGCTCCTCTGTGTCAGCGAAGAGACGTTTAATGATCTTATAGCGAGCTGGCGTGTTTCTCTCCGGTGCGGAAACGCATTGATTGTAACGACGCGGCTTCTCTGCCCGGCTACAGAGCGTCCAATAAGAGCCGCTTGCCGTCAGGTAAGGTAATAGCGGGATTACATCGCGGCCTCTGCCGGCGCCGTCTACGGAAAATGTCGTGACGGAGACGGGAAAAAGCTTTATGATCTGAGCTTAGACGCCGTGCAAAAAAGTGACATCTGCGGATAATTGTCCCTGAAAATGGCATCGCTCGACGCGCTTCCTCTCTGCCGGCAGCTTCTGCTGAGTAGGTGTCGGCAATTAAATATTAGACGTTTTTATTTCCAATGCTTTAGAAATAAATATAACCCGCGAGAGGCGGTTTAGAGCTCTACCAGGAATACTGGGAATCGGGCAGTCCGGCCGCCGTGGACTTTGTCCTTCGTGGTGGTCGGGCGACTGGGATTTTGAGCTCCCGGCAGAGAGGAGACTAAGAGCCTTCTTTGTCTTCCAGTCTCTAGAGGGTTAATCTTTAACTTTTTATGCACTGAGGATAAAGCACCAGATGCACCAGGTTGAGTCCTTGTTGACTTTGTTGAGGATACGGTCCTGATGATGGAAGTCCATGTCAAGGACCCTGGACGGGTGAACCGGTGGTCCTACCGGAAGGACTTCACCTTCTGAGTATACTTAGTAACAAACATGGAATCATAAACTGTATCGGGGGTTCCTGCCGTAAAGACTCAATCCTCAATCAGTCGCTGGTCTCGTCTTAGATCCAGGATCGACACTCTATCTAACACGCTAACAGTCTGTTATTCTCATTCCACATTTCTAATGGCTTCCCATCTCCACGCAATATAAGAAAACTTATAAAAAGTGGTCTCTTTGGGTGAGAAGGCGGAAAACTTATATACAAATATTCTATATCTCCGAAAATACCCGGAAACTGTGCCTTTTCTGTTTTAAAGCATGTGTTGAAATGTTTATAAAGAAGAAACGTTTTTAGATTTTCTTGGTCTTTTTTTAACCCTTTAAATGGCAATTCACGGGCCTCTTCTCAATGGTGTCCAAAGGCTTAAGAAAAATATTTTAAAGAAGCTATTTTATGATATCTAAATATCCTAGGAGTTTTTATTAAAGTACATGTAGAGAAGATAAAATATTATTTTTTATATATATTTATATTAATAGTATATTAATATTAATATAATATATTATATAATATATTAATATATAATTATTTAATATAATAATTATATAACATAATAATATAATTATATTAAATTATATATTATGTAATAAATATATTAAATATAATTTATTTAATAATATGAATTAATAATAATTTTTAGAATAGTATTATATTGATATATATATTAATATTAATATATTAATATATATAAAATTTTATATATAATATACATATATTTAAATTAATATATATCTTCTCTATATCTACATTAAAAAAATCTATGAATATTTAGATATCATAAAATAGCTTCTTTAAAATATTTTTCTTAAGCCTTTGGACACCATTGAGGAGAGCGCTGTGAATATAATATATTTCCTAATTTTTCGCCCCCTAAGACCCTAGAGTAGAATGTGGCCGTCCGCGCGGTTTTCTTCCCATTTCAGCAAGAAGCAACCAAGCCGGTTGACATTGTATAGGGGACCAAGGCTTCCATATCTCACGTTATCATTTAATAACGCATACAAATGATCTCATATGTGTGTTAATAGAGTCTAAGAGCCGCAGCGCCTCGTAACACATGGGTGAGCAGGGCCAGCGCTGGTAAACCGTGGCCACTAACGTTGCCCGTTTTATATATTAAGAAGATTAAGTGCAATTAAATTATACTAAGCCCAGCCATCCCGGGTAGAAAGAGCAGTGGGGCACAACGAGAATGTGGGCAGAATGGTATAATTTTCTTAATAGATCACCAAAGAGATTTGGGTTTTTTTTTTTTTTTTAAATCCGGTTTTAAAAAATATATATTTTCATTAATTTAATTTATTATCCATCCATAGGAAGTTATTTTTAGCTCCGGTGTTATTAAAAAATAATGTCGTTTATATCGCATACAAACGAAATAGTCGGGAAATATAGAAAAAAATGATTGGATTCCATGATACTACAGAGACCCGCGTGCGTTTGTATTTCTCATGGAGTCATTTAAAGTACCTTACGGATAAAGCTTAAGTACAAAAAAAAAATAAAAAAAATACCCTTATATAAATGGATTGCGAGAAGTGCGCTTAAAACGTACCGGGAATTTATTCTGTTTATAGGATTATTTGCGGATCTGGGAAGAAATGTCTCTCCCGAGAGGTTTCTCTTCCGAGAGAGACGCGGATTTGTAAATTATTTTTGTTTTAAGTACGTTTTTGAAGGCACGGGCTCGGAAGGACAGGTGTCCAGACGTAGTATATGTTTTGGAGGCAACCAAGATGCATTTAAGAGGCTTTAAATCCGTAATATAGATTATTTTTTTGTGATGCGATCGGGAAAGGCTACCTCCGATCATTTTTTATACGGTCCTACATAGTGGGTGACCGCTTACCCAAGGAGGAACACCATCAAAGGCCGTAGAACTATCAGAACAATCATCGTCCTGTCCTGAAGTCCTCTCCCTTCTCCTCCCATCCTTACAAAGGCTGCCTGAACCAATCAACAACAATCAGCAACTTAACAACGTGGGAGAGATAACTGAGACGGAATCCTGAGAATAGGATATTCCGTTCTCCTTGCTGCTCCTTTAGTAAAAGCTCCTAAGGTGGGCTTCTAAGACATTTATCGCATGTCTGGATCATAGCTTTATTCGGTGAGGTAAAGGGGAAAACCTAGGACCTAGTGATAGATCTGCTTTAAAGGAAATCTTACGGAATATGCATAGCTGGGAACTGTCCCGGTTTTGCCCCGGAGTCTCCCGGTGAAGCTCTCCTTTTCCGGTTCTCCGAGTCACTGTGCTGTGTCTCCAGGCAGGTCGCGGAAGCAGACTTTAGACACGCCTACTCTCCGCCCTATTCCGTCTCTCTCCCATACAGATTTAAGTTAAATGGAGTTAGCCCCGCCCCTTATAGATGGCTAGCCCCGCCCCAGAAGAAGTTATGGAATAAATTATGGGAATATTATGGAAATTATAATATGGACTAGAATTCGGCGCGTTCCTGGAAGCGCGTTAATATATATGACATTTAATATGTCAATCATTATTTGGAGGTGGACCTTATACCCTTAACCCCCCCCCCGTGAGACGGAAACTGTGCAGTCAAACCTTCCTTTAAAACAATTCAGGAAACGTTTCACATCATTTTTGTAGTTTAATATGTTATATTTCTGCTGTACCAGCCGGAATTTGTGTTTATTCCGCCCCCAGAGACCCGAAGCATCGTTTTTTAAAGGTTAATGACATATTGGAAGGTTGGATTGCGATAATACATTGTAAAATATATAATGCTTTAGGGCATAGTGCGTATATTCCGGGACGACATGCGCAGCCCGGTTCAGCGATTGGTTGGAGGCAGTAAATATTTTCGCTAAACGACGTTCCATGATATACAACAACAGAAATTGAGGCTTTTGTGTTGAGAGGAAAGGTCAGAGTAATTTACAGCGGTTTTCCAAAATTATTTCTCTGAAGCTGTGTATGTTCTCGAGCAGCCAACAAAGCGCTACCTGAAACTGGATTATTCTGTCTCTGCTGCTAACAATTCCGTTTGACGCTTTTCTTACTGCAGTTTTAACCATACTTGGGTTAAAACTCAGGGTTTTTGCCCCAATCTCAGGGTCGGGGGGGGGGGGGGGACAGATTCTCAGGGTTACAGAGCCTGAAGCTGACTCCGTCCTATTCTACGCCGCTCTGATCATATACAAGATTGACAGTTTGTGGTTTTGCTACCAATATGTCATGGTCGATAGCCCTGCTTGATAGCAGGTGACTCAATTTAAAGATATTAGAGCCTCGGTATTAGAGCCTCACCACATTGAATATTGACAACATGCTATTAAAGGGTTAATATGTCAAGGTGTCACTGGGTCGGCTCATTTAGAAGGTTCCGAAGTATGACTATCACAGCTGAAATCCCTGCTTGAATGCAGGTGATTTCATTCAGAATATCCTTGCCTCCTGAAAACTCAAGTAAAAAAATCATTAAAATAATGTGTTGCCCACCGTTAGCAGGCCTTTATCGGCAATGGACCATTAAAGGGTTAATACGTGAAAACTCGTGGGAGTTGGGTAAACGGAGTATTTTTATATAAAAACATCCCAAATATTATGGCGGAGAAGCCCCCCCTTCTATCAAAAAGATGGAATTCTAAAAGCAGGATTTAACCCTTGGTGTTGGACTGTCTATGTTGACTTTATTACGTTGAATGGGTCACATGATGAAAAGAACAGACCCGACGTTCCAGTTCATTCTATTTTTCTTGCTCGCCCCATTGTTCCGTCGTATTGTTTATATGAAGACGCGATCCGGTCGACTCAGAAGACAGGGCTTAGGAGGGGGTGTGCAAGGCTCGTAATTATCTCCCGAGTCCATTGATGTGGTTCGTGCTGTTGTTAGCAGAGAGATTTACAACGGTCTGATGCAATTTTATAGACAAAGTAAAGAGAGCGCGGATTACATTGTCCTCCTGCTTTGTGTTTTTCCGACAGGTCCCACCTAATGCCCAGACTGAAAGAATCGAGATCCCACGAATCTCTGCTAAGCCCCAGCGCGGCCGCCGACGCTCTTGATCTCAGCATGGAGGAAGAAGTGGTCATCAAACCCGTTCACAGCAGCATCCTTGGTCAGGATTATTGTTTCGAGGTAAGCCGATTGGTCTTTCTCTAAGGTCGCCGTGTCAGCAGGGTTTCCTTAACATCACAAAAGCCAAGAAGGTTGGATAGGTCCTAGAAAGGGTGCTTGGTTTTTGCCACGGGAGCTTAGGGTGGGTTGATTGATTTAAAGAAGAACCTAGGAGGAGCAATTTATGTAGGTTGAGGAACATTATAAGTTTGGATTCCATTCCATATGCAAAACAACAGCTGATCCTGTATGGAGGAACGTGACTAATGAACGTCTATGGAGGTATGGACTTCATTAGCATCGCCATAAAGCATCAGCTCAGTGTGGTGTTTGAGCCGGGAAAGTCACCCAAAATATCACATGACTGACAGCAACGGCGGCTCCAGGTCTGCAGATAAAGGGAATTTATTGGAACAAAATTAGATTTACCAGGTTTTTCTCAATGACCGACATTACTGCGATCAATGGTTGGGGGGGTGTTGTTGCTCGTTACAGCACTGGGGGTTATTATTGTACTGTAACAGTGCTCGGGGGGTTATATTTGTATACACGCGGGGGAGTTATTACTGTATACAGCGCTGGGGGGGGTTATTATGTAACGCACATGGGGGTTATTACTGTAGTACAGCCGCTGGGATGGGTGTATTACTGTATACGCGGTGGGGAGGTTATTACTGGATATCAGCGCTGGCGGGTTCATTACTGGTATACAGCGGCTTGGGGGTTATTGACTGGTATACCAGCACTGGGGGGGTTTTTACTGTATACACAAGCGCGGGGTTATTACTGTAATAACAGCGCTGGGGTATAGTAACTGATAACAGCACTGGGTTAATTAACTGTATACAGCGCTGTGGTTATTGTACTGGTATTACAGACTGGGGTTATATTACTGTATAGAGACCTGGGGGTTAATATTACTGTATAGAGCGGTGAGGTTTATTATTACTGTATACAGCGCTGGGGTTATATTACCGTAAACAGCGCTGGGGGTTCATTACTGGTATACAGCGCGTGGGGGTGGTTATATTTATGTATATCGGCTGGGGGTTATATTACTGTATACCAACGCTGGGGTTATATTACTAGTTACAGCCTGGGGGGCTATATTCTGTTATAAGGCGCGGGTGGTTATTACTGTATACGGTCGCTGGGGGTTATATTTACCGTATAACAGCGCTGGGTATATTTATCGTATACATTGCTTGGGGTTATATTTACGGTACGGTGTGGGGTTTATTACTGTATACAGCAACTGGGGGGTTTATATACTGTATACATGCGCTGGGGGATATTACTGTATACAGCGCCTGGGGGTTATATTACTGTATACACGCTTGGGGGTTATATTACTGGTATACAGCGCTGGGTTATATTACTGTAATGCTGCGCTGGGGTTAAGTTACTGGTATTACAGTGCTGGGTTAATATTACTGTTTACAGCGCTGGGGGGTTAATTACTGTATACAAGGCTGGGGGTTTATATTACTGTATACAGCGCTGGGGGGTTATTACTGTATACAGCGCTGGGGGTTATATTACTGTATACAGCGCTGGGGGTTATATTTTTGACTATAACGTATTGTAATTTAGAACTTTCAGCTCCCACTATTAGCTCTCTCTCTATATATTTGCCCCTTTGTGAATAGATTTACTGTCTCTGTCCGAACCACGATGGTTGAGGATTAGGATACCGTAGCGCATCGCACCTTCATAAAAACTGGATCTTGCAAAACAGCATGGAAAGTAGCTAGATAAATAATCCGCTTTTTGACTTACTTTCACCCAACACGCACGATATCGGCATGACCGAACTTGTCATTTCTTTGATTAAAAAAACATTGAGCGGACAGAACGCTAGAGATTTTCAGTATCCACCAAGAAAATCACGTAGCTTTTGCTCATCTATTTCCGATTTTGTCGTTTCTCTGTTCGAGGTGGAGAAACGCTCCCTCTCCAGCCTCTCTCCGATGTAAATCTGGCAGGTTGTACAGTAGTTGATGGCATTGCCTGGCACGTGTGCCCAGGAGACTAAGCATGGCAGACAGCCAAGCACCAGCATACAAGTAATGATCAAAACAGCGGGCATCCGGCCCCGTTCTATACAGCATAGCCTCTGAGAATCAAGGATGGGTGGCAGGGACGGGCGCACCGGGGATGCCAAATCCCGACAGCGGCCGATCTCCTGGTACAAAAATCTTTTCTCGCATGCTATTGTTCATCGGTATCTCCTTCTCAAATGCCCAGTTATGAGCCTCATTCCTATCAGAGGCTCCTGCAGTGTAACCGGGCTCGGGAAATCTCATCTAATTGGCTTTGCTGAGCAAAAAAGAAACATTTGGCCAAAAATACTGCGGTTAAAGGAACATTGTATCCATGAACTAATCACGCTGAAACACGTTACATCTGGCAGTTGCTTCCATTGCTATACAATACCTGCCGAATATCCCTGCTTAGTTTGCACAGTCAACCTCCTAAATCCCTGTGACCCCTTTCCTCCCCCTGCTGCCCCTCTTTCCTCCCCCTGATTCCCCCTTCCTCCTTTGATACCCCTTCCTCCCCTGCTGCCCCTCTTATCCTCCCCCTGATTCCCTCTTCTCCTCTGATTCCTCTTTCCTCCCCTTGATTCCCTTTCCTCCTCTGATACCTCTTTTCCTCCCCCTGCTGCCCCTCTTCCTCCCTGATTCTCTTTCCCTCTTTCCCCCCGATGCCCCTCTTTTCTCGTAGCTCGGAATGTTTGCTGGGTATGAGGGGATCGCAGGGTTCTACAGACCTAAAAGCCCCCATAATGTGTATAGAAACAGCAGGAATTGTGTAAATAAATCATGTTATTTTTCTCAGAGTTAGCATAATAACCCCGAAAGCTCTGTGCATGCGTAAGAAGCATACACTAATATTTAATTGCATTCCGGTTTCTTGTAGGTAACGGCTTCCTCCGGGAGTAAATGTTTTTCGTGTCGTTCTTCAGCCGAGAGAGATAAGTGGATGGAAAACTTGAGGCGCGCAGTTCACCCAAATAAGGTACAGTTTTTGGGGCATTTTTGGAGGGGTCGGCTCCGCTCATAAGCGGGGTATCTTGGGGTTCTACATGGTGACTCCGGGGATCAGAGTTAATTAGCGGGTAATTGAAGAAGACCTCAGATGTGTGTGACTCCACTCACACAAGCTCCACCCATTTATCTCACCTTACCTACCTGTTGTGGTAGCCCCACCCCTGCATATATTAGCCCCTCCTCCTCCACCCAAGTAAATATTTTGCAATATTACCTTTTTTTTACATGTTTTTCTTTAAAAAACTATTTTTATTTTATTTCTTGCTTTTTAGGACAATAGCAGGAGAGTGGAGAACATGCTCAAACTATGGATTATTGAGGCCAAGGATCTGCCAGCCAAAAAGAAATACTTGTGTGAATTATGTCTGGACGATGTACTTTATGCACGAACTACTTGCAAAATGAAAACCGATAATGTGTTTTGGGGGGAACACTTTGAATTTAATAACCTTCCTTCGCTAAAAAGCATCACCGTCCATTTATATAAGGAGACAGACAAAAAGAAAAAGAAAGACAAGAACAATTATATGGGACTGGTGAATATCCCCATTGGAGCGGTGACGGGGAGGCAGTTTGTGGAGAAATGGTACCCCGTCGTATCTCCGAACCCAAGCAAAGGCAAATCTTCCGGCCCCATGATACGCATCAAAACGCGCTACCAGAGCATCAGCATACTTCCTATGGAGCTGTACAAAGAATTTGCGGAGTATATCACCAATAACTATATGGTGCTCTGCTCAACGCTCGAAGGAGTCCTTAGCGTCAAGAATAAAGAAGAAATGGCGTCCGCGCTGGTTCACATTTTACAAAGCACTGGAAAGGCCAAGGTAAGCACTGAAATGTCTCTAGCTCAGTCTGCGAAAACAGTGACCACAGAGAACAGGAAGTGGATAACAACTTCCTGTTTTGGCTGGCAGTAGAATTCTACAGCGGTCTTCATCATGGGAAATGAAGGTTAATTTGAATTAAATTGAAAAAAAAATGCTTCTGGTGGAGTTGAATATCAAATCAGACAAGATGTCTTATAAAATGGTATGAAAAGGTAAATTTGTTAATGGCAAAAATATATATATTTTTTAAATTTACATTAACAATAATTCTGGTATCACAATTCCATAGTGTGGAGCACTGTCTGGGTATTATCTACGCACTTCATAGCGTTGAAAGCCTTTTTGACAGCAGATGTCTGGCCAAACCACCATTAACCATCATATATCAACCCACACTGTATGTAAACATCAGTGTTTTAATTACGAGCTTCCGCGCGTCCTATCAGTTTCTCCCACACCCCTGTTTTGACACAATTTCTTGGCAAGGCTGGAATAATTTGTGGATTGTATATCTGGTGTCGAGCGTTAAGCTGGCAGACGGCTCCCAACCCTCATTCGATTTCGCCTCTCTGCCAATTTAAGCCGGCCAGAACCTAGCATATTTCGTCCGTCTAATTAATTTTTGGTAATGAACCCTCATTCTAGTGGCATGGAGTCTGACTCCAGAATCCTCCTATCTGCCCCTTGGTGGTTTCTCCATAAAACCAGTGGAAATGTTGAACATTTCTACTGACCACCTTCTCTATGACCTATGAAAGGTCAACATTCGGTGACCCTTTCCTTGGGCGGTAGACGTCTGTTTACGGTAAAAACATTTTTTTTAATATTTTGCTCATTGCGATATGTAGAAAGGGTCTGAAGTTGAAGTTACATTGAAATATTGATATAATATTAAAGTATTCCTTTTCATTCCAAGCTCTGATTTCAGAAAGAATCCATATTTTACGGTTCGGTACCCAAATGATCCACGACGCTCAACTTCTGCCCACTCGAGCACCGCCAATGAGCATAACAAAGATTAGATACATTTTCAGAACTTTGCGTTTTTATTGAATTAATCTGCAAACATCTGTCGGATGGTTTTCTTTTTTAATGCCAACCTGGATAGGGCTGTAATTTGGAAGCTGCGTGGCATCATCATTCAGCCTGGCATTTGCATAATACCTGCTAAGCCTGAATATTTTAGCCACCCGCATTAGGGCAAATAAATTAAACCTTCAACCAGAAAGCCAATTTTATTCTGCCTGTGTTAAAAAAAATGTAGGCATGTCATAGATTTCTTCTACACCATTTTAAAGTCATTTTCCCATAAATATTTCCCAAAATAATTATTTTAATTGTTTAAAAAAAAATACTAATCGATGGTATTTATTATTATTATTTAACTTTATTTAAAAAGTTTTTATAATAATATTTAAAAAAAATAATAATTATAATTATTTATTATTGTAATACAATTAAAACAATAAAAAATAATAATTTTTTTTTCTGTATTTCCAAATTTAATTCCGAGTATATTATTGGGTATTTTTTGTATCTAGTTAGTTCAAACAACGCTGGAACAAAACCTTTAAAAGATTATGTATTTTTTGGAACATTCTAACCAGAACATTGCTCTATATGGAGAAATTCCAGGCCGGCAAAACCGTGATTCAAATATTATGTAACAAAAAAAAATACATATTTTACTCAATTACAAATTCATCATAAAATGCACCGGACCTATAAAAATAAAAGTCTGTATTTACAATATTATTCTGAATTTCAAAATTGAAGGTTTTTTTTTTTTTCCTTGTTTTTTTTTTTTTCTTTTTTTTCTAAAGCCCACTTTGTCTTCTGACATTTCATAAGCAGACAGATGATAGAATTTCCTCTCTACTTAAAGTTCGAGATGAAATGCCTTTGCAGAGCACAAGTAATCCAAGTACTTTGAAGTTCTATTTCATTTTTATAGAAGAAATGAGCGTCCTTTGATTTCCGTACATCCATTCGAACGGCTGTTTAAATAGCGTGTTTAACTCTTAAACTACCTTCAGATTTTTATTTATTTATTATTTGTTTTTTAAAATGCGTATAAGGTACGGCCAGAAAACTAGATCCAAAAGTGACCGGATGACGTGAATTTGCCGTCATCTCATTTTTTGATCTACGCATTTGCTTGCACTTTCACGAATAATACGCATAAATCAAGTTCTTCCTGTAGTTGATTGGTCCACATTATAGACAACATTCTCAAAACAGTAATGTATTGGAAACAAAAGCACATTTTAGTTGCTGGGATTGCAATCTTCGTAATAAAAATCCATTAATAAATTGTATTGCCAAGTTCTTTTTTTTTTTTTTTTGACGTGACATTTCGGCTACTGAGAGATGCCAGGATAAGTCACTCGCTCCCCAGGCATATGCACGTTAAGACAGCGAGACGTCCTGTGACGTCAATGTGAAGAACGCCAACAGTTCTTCTGAGCAGAAGAATCCTGAGACAGCTGGCCATGAATATGTATAGTCATGGACGCTGCAAGTGGTACATCGACGACATCTTTTCTGTGTTACAGATTACGATTAGCGTCAAGAAGAAACCTTAAAATATCATAAGAGTCGAAAAATATTTGTTGCGACGTAGATGAAAATAGATAATAAATAAAATATTTTGCCGTCTGAATTGATTAGGTGTCTTAAATGTGATGGCATGGGATATGGCTCCTGAATCTAAGACGAGACCAACGACTGATTAAGGGTTGAGTCTTTACAGCAGGAGAAACGGGCGACTAGATGGGGGCCGAATGGGGCCAGCAGGTTCAATGTTTCTATGTAGCTTATTGAATAAACAGCCTTTGTGTCTTCTTGGATCGCCCATAGTACTTTCCAGCCACGTTGACATGGAGCTAACAGGACGCGAGGTGGTCTTCAAAACCAACATTGTGATGTCATGTAGACCAACATTGTGATGTCATGTAGACCACGATCATTCTAATTGTGTTTCTTTTGCCTTCCCTCGTCGTCACTACAATATGAGTTAAGATGTCCTAATGGTTTGGATTCTCGTATGGAAGAGTCGCCGTTTTTCAGAACGATCCCAACGCAGCGTCCTGTAAATTTAGGACTAGAAAGGTTAATTGCTCTGGCTGTGCCGTAGAAGCGCAGATATTCCGAGCTGTCACTCTCAGCCCCGACGCTACAGCTAATTTTTATGCTAGAGCCAATGAAAAGGGCCACGTTACTTTTTTTTGACACGTCTACCACGATCTCTAGGGCTGCTAGCATAACGGTGATGTTTTCCAAAAAAAATTAAAGGAACCGCAACATAAAAAATTATGGTTATTGATCAGAAATGGTACTTCTCATTCTTTTACATAAAACATAGTGAAGACATAGTTTTAAACGACCACATGCCTTATTATGTGACGACCACGTGCCTTAAAGTGGCACTGCCACAAAGTCATCCCCAGCCATCCCTGACAAAACACAGCATGGGCACTCAGAGGGTTAAAGCACAATGGCCGCCGATTGCAGCTCGGTATAAATTACTTTCTCCATCCCGTTCTCCTTGGGCTTGTCTTGACCAGCTTGATTTAAGTGAATATTACCAAAGATTAATGTCTTCTCTCCAGTTTTCGCTCTCAAGGACGTCACAGAATCACTTGTCATGAAAATGTTTTTTTTTCCCGCCATATTTTTTCTACTCATTTTATTCTTGATGCCTCACAGAAATATTATTAGACAGAGAACTGCCCCAATACCCCACGGGTAAATCATTTGGGAAATTATTCCTTTTTGGCACCTCCCCCCAATGCCCCACTCAGTTACACCAATAGCTAACAACAGGCCACAAAGTCACATAAAAAGTCTGGGTAGAGCCCCGCCCCCAGCCACACCTCTAACCGCACCTTCAATATAAAAGTATCCCTCTGGCCATTTCGACACTGAGAATTAAATTGGGCAATAAAAGAGCCAACTTAGGCAAATTTAAGCGAATTTTTAAGCCCGCTTTCTCCTGATTCCCGGCCAAATTAGTATTCAAAATATTGTTCTGCTGCTCAGAATGTAAGTACAGACCACAAACACAGCAGGCCGGTCCCATGGGGCGAGAGGAATAAGAAGGGACACCTTGCAAGAGGGTTGCCATTAGCAACTTGGCTTTTTTTCTCAGAAACTGAGAGGCATTTGTGCAAATAGCCATTTTTTTGTTGTTAATTTCCTGCAAATGAATGCGGCCAGAGACGCGTTGGGTCAAGTAGCCTCCTGAAAGGACTTAGCAGATCAGTCAGGATCTACAGGACCGTGCTTGAAAGGCACAGAAAGTCAGGTCTCGTGATCGAAGGTGGATTAAAGTGGCCGCTCTTCTCAGGAGGGCCAGTCCCTCTGTGTGCTCCAAACCTCTGATGCCCTCTTTTCCTCCCACGTGCCCCTCTTTCCTCCCATGTGTCCCCCTTTCTTCTCTTGATGCCCTTCTTTCCTCCCCTGAATGCTCAGACTGCTTGCTGGGTATGAAGGTATCGCAGGGTTCTACAGCCCTATAAGCCCCGATAATGTGTATAGAAACAGCAGGAAATAGCTTTAAATAACTTAATACGCTACCTGTAGTTCACAAAGTCACATAAAATGTCTTGGTAAAGCCCAGACCGCCAACAGATTAGAAGGTCCGTCATTCTGGTTTCACGTACCAAGGTGGTCTTGCAGGAAATAATCATTTTCAAGTTGAAGTTGAAGCTGAGCCTGCCGTGGTTTGCTGCTCTTCACACATTACTTTATTACACGGAATTATTAAAGATGAAATAGATGGGATGTGGAGTCGTCCTCCGTCGGGACGCTGTTCTGACGGAATATCTCTTGCTAATTGTAGCACGGTGGATTAATGTCTCCACATTCTATGTGAATTTATTGAGAGGACCAGCTTCGGTTTGCATTTGAATATATTATGGTTAAAGGCAAATAACCAACACGTGAGGTCAGCGTACACGCATGTATGTCAATGCTAATGGGCAACGTCACTCGGCTTCATACACAGTCCCGTTTCCAAGGGACTGTTCCCTGATTTCCATTTGTTCATAGAAATTTTCCATGAAACACTTTAAATTCTAAAGTTTAATTATATTTTTTTAATTTATCTTTTTTTTTATCTCTGTTGAATATATTTTGATATTATTATAAATATAAATATATATATATATATTATATGTTAGTATAAATTGTATAATAAACATTGTACACATAGAGAGATGGGGAATTAATAAATTCTTATTCCTTTATTAGAAAATTACCCACAATCCCACCGAAATAACATCAGGGCTGGATAATGATCTCTCCGGCTTCCTTGGGAATAAACAATCAGCTTTATCTTGACATTAATTGCAACTCCGGAGCCAGACTCGTACTGTCTCGTGTCTCTGGGCTCCACATTAAGAGAAGCCTGTCAACTTCTCTACAGAATCCCGCGTCTTCGCTTTCAGAGGCTGATCAGCCATTAGAACATCCGAGAAACAAAAATCTATAGAATATCTTGAACCACGCACACCCAAAAGAGCTTCTACCAAACGACGAGGGGGCGCCTTTATGTGTCACCCCACAGGGACGCCCCTATGCATTTTTTCTTCCTAAATACATTATTGACGCGATTTATTCACTTTAACTTATATTGTTACTTTTAAAAACTTTGTATCTAAAAGTTAGCTTTGAGTCGTTTTCCTCCTCGCCGATGACCTTCGCTTAGTAGAGTTCCCACGGAGAATTCGGCTCTGTTGAAGAACATGTCACTTCCGTGCTGGATAAAGTTTATTTAGGCCGTCGCTCGGACGTGATTTTAAAGAAAGTGACAGTTTGATGCAAAAGACCAACGCCAAAGTCTGACTCTCTTACAGTCGACGGATCAGAGATTGCTTTGGGTCTCTTCCGAAAGTCAAGTCATTTGTTGCATTGCGCAACACTCAGAGGAGAGGAGAAAAAATAAAGGATTTACGTAAAGCTAGGCTGCCAGATACTTTTCTTTACTTCTTAACTTGTTTTCAGTTAAAGAGAGAAGATCTAGAGTCAAGGTGAATGTCAAAAAAACGTCGACAGTATTGTTTCACTTGTTTAATTGTGAGTTAATTGATTAAAATATTATTTGTATTCATTGCGCCGTAATTTATTCATGAAATATTTGAATTTCATATTTTAATTAAATAATAAATATTAATTATTAAATCCAAAAAATAAAAAATCTAGCAATATGTTAATAATTCTATATTCCGAAAAAGGCTTCAGCATTTCATAAATTAAATTTGTAATTTTGGTAAATTTAAGTATTAAAGTATTAAAGTATTAAATTTAAATAATATTTTTTCCTTATGTCGGTTAATTTTCAGGTTTTTTTTGTTTTTTTTAAATATGGCTATATCTGAAGATTACTTTAAATGTAAAGCTTTTGAATAATAATTATATATATAGGTTTTTTTATAGTTGTTTTTTAACAATTATCTGTTCTGGAAATGTTAATTTTTTTTTTGGGAGAGGTGGATTTGGCGGTGAATTTACTTTTAAATTCCGAATTTAAAAGTGTATCAAGAATCTGTTTCTACATCTGAAGTCACGCTGCGAATGATCGTCTCCAAGAAATAGCCTCTTTGTATTTAAATATTTATACAAAATAGGCCCTGTAATTATAAGTAACCCGCCTTTATCATGTTTGATATGAATACAAAGTAATAATTACGTCTTTTGCCGACACAAACAGACCGCTTTGCTTTTTTCGTGAGCGGGTGAAGAGTTTAATTGACAGATTTTTTTTTCGATCGTAGCGGGGTTTTTTTCCGCGAGTTAGATAGGAAGGCATCTCGCCATCTCCCTCGCACGCGGCGTATTTATTTGATTCTCACCCTGATAATACCGATGCCAGTGGCTGTTGTTTCCACATTGTGCCATGGGGATAAGTAAGGATTAATCGCTGCATTTATTTTTAGATTTCTAGAATTTTTTTATTTTTTTTTAAACAATGAAGGTCACTTTGCAACAGGATAAACATCACGAAAACGATGATGGATTCAAAGCGAACGGCTTTCAGCTCCGATATCTCAATTCACGGAGCAGGCAGAAAAACAATCATCGTAGAAAAGGTGGCTCTGACCGTCGTAACTAATTCAGTAAATGTGTATTACGGGGAAAATTGAACGGCAGAATGCAGATTCTCAGAACGCTACAGACCAGGGTAGTCGCGGCCGTATTTGCTTTCCAGTTGCTGATATGCATAAAGAAATCTGGTTCCTCGTAGAAAGAACGGAAGGGCAGCATCTCGGAAACAATGGGAAAAGGGTAGAGACAATTCCAAACATCTCCTCTGTTGACCCTAACCATACTCCGAAAGAATCTCTTTCTAGGGTACGAGCTTCTTCTGCGTTATGAGAAAAGCACCCTTGGATACCTCCATAGCTGCTGCTTGGGTGATGTCTTATCCACCATGTTGTAGTAACAAACCAACAACAGGTTGACTATTAGAGCAAAGCTCCTGACGTCGGTCTTTAAGTACCTCCAACCATGTAGGTTCTCTGGTTTCTTCTCACAAGAGCACAAGCAGATCTTCAACTGGACCAGGTCATTTGGCCGGCTATGGTTGACCCATCTGTAGGACGATCTGATCGTGTGTACTGATGGAAATTCGCAACACCTTGTCAACTTTGTTTGACATAAAAGGATAGGACATTGTTTTGGCCGGCTGTGTTTTGTCTCTCGAAGGCGTAAGCCCTAAGCGTAAGTACTAAGAAAGATCAGCAGATCAAAGCGAAAGCCTGACACGTTATTGATGGGCATTACTGAGTGGACTCGAGTGATCAATTCCTCATTACTTCCCTGTTATCTTGTGCCACGACGGATGAGCAACAGTCTCGTCAGGAGATAGTAATCATATTACCGTGTTACCTCCTACCACTGGGCAAAAAATTAGCCAGGGTGGATGAATTTTAATGTCTTTGTCCTTTTTCTAAAGGTTATTGTTCTGATCAAGTGCCTAAGGATGATGTTCTACGTCCAGCCCGTTTGTAGCAGTAATTAATTTACCCTTTTTATTGGAATTCCAATTATTTTAACTAAAAATTTTGGTTCACATATCTTAGCCAATACAGGCAATCTACTGAACCTTTTATCATCTCTGTGCTAGACTAAAATCTAAGCAATATCTGTATATATATATATTTTTTTTCCAATTATTGTTTTTCTTGACGGATTAAAAAAACCAAATTCCACCGAACCAAGACCTATTTTTGTTCATAAAATATTATTCTGGAATTATTCTATACAGCAGAGAAAAGTTCCGAAAACGGAATTCGGTTATATCTCTTAATGCATTCCCAAAACGCCATACTTCTAACACGAATACTGCTGTTGCTTGCCAAAGGCTTTATGTGTCAAACTTATTAATCGCGAGCAAAAGCGAGCGATCCATCCTCCTGGTCTCGGACAATCTCTGGTGGGATAATCCTTTTTTTCTTTCATTATGTTTTTATTTAATTTTGTTTCTGCCTAAGAGTTTTATCATATTCTAAGCTGTACTGACAGAGCAAATGTGAACAGTAGCAAATTTTATAAAGCCGAGACAAGATGATGGAGAACGTCGTCAGGTTGATATCAATTTGTACCTCCTGGTGTTTTAAAATAAAGGCCGGACTTTGGTCTACTTGAGGTTAAGCCGTTGGTAGGAGATTAGACGAGGAACCCGAAGAACCAGCGACGTTAGCTATTTTATTCTTCCAAGCCCCAAGCGCGTCCATGACGTAACCTTCAACCTGTCCACCATTAAACGCTGGCTGGGGGGCTATACACAATATAGAAAGACCACCCCAGAACCGAGTGAGGTTGCCCCATACAGCCAACCAGAAAACTATTAGAAGGCCCATTCTCTGGCCAAGGCCAGTAGTCACGTTTCCCCTTCCATACCTGTCCAAGGGGGCCTCTTGACAACCAGACGATAATAACTTTACTCTTGTTTTCCATAAGTTAATTTTTTAATATGATTTTACTTATTGTATAGTACTGCGGGAAAAAATATGGCGCTATATTAAATCAATAAAAATAATAATAAAATAAAAAGTATGGCAGGAATTCACAATAAAGGGGCTTAATTCAACATAAATATAACCGCCTCATCATATCTGGGACGTAAACATGCTGAACCTTAAACACTTAAAAATATGGTATCTTTACAGCTTTCATTTTCTTGTATTTCCTAAAAAATCACTAAATAAAAAAAAAAAATCATAATTATGATGAATAGGTGATTAAATTATCACGGTTTAAATGGAAAAAAATTAACCAGGGCATATTTCCACAAATAACAGGCACCAGATCACCTAGTTTCAACTATAACATACTAAGAGGAATATATATATAAGATATATATATAAGTAAAGTATAAAACATGGCCATCCCTGTAAGAATATTCTAGTATTAGAACACCGAGGCTTTTATATATCTTCACCCATCATCAGAGGTCTACCTGCATTGATCGTATACATATCAGAAGCGATTAGATCTAATGGCGTCAAACGAATAGATTTAATATTTATGTTGTTGCCGTTATAAGACTGATCCCTCGCACGATACGATTTATGGTAGACTGAGAAGAAACCCTCAAGCCGGAGCAGATTTATAATATCACTGTTGATTTGAAGGATTTGTTTTTATTGATCGTACCTTTGAACAATAATCTCTCGTTGGAGAAGAAAAAAAAAATGCAATAAAGAAGACACTCGAAAGATATGAAGTCTTATTTTCTCCGTAATCAAAAGCGATCGCAATGTATACATTCTCCGGGCTTATAGAACATTCCTTCCAAGTATTCGGATCCTTAAGGGGATTTATATGCTTGATGTGAGTCAAAAAAAAAAAAAAGCTTTGCAAAGTAATATTCGGTACAAAGGTATAAAATATCAGACAGGAATGCTTATTATAACCCTTTTCCACCCAAATACTCGCCAGAGAATTCTGTCTCACAAATTTAATACATAAAAAATACAATAAGTACTTTTTTTTTCTCCCACATAGCCAGAAGCTCCAATCCGGAACGCTATTGACTGTGTGCCGCCGACGGCTTTATTGGTTTTCATAATTGCATTTGAGTGACTCTGCTTAGCGCATGTGTGAGAGTTTCACGGAAAAAAAAAAAGTCCGCTTCTCGAAAGATAGGTTATCACTGATCCAAAAATATATTTTTTTTTGCCAACATTACATGTGAAATTATTGTTTTTGCTACAATAGTTGTTTTAAACTTCTTAAAACAACAGGAAAGCCTTAAATCGGTTATCGTAAAGGTTAGTTGAAATAATAATTGCACTCTTCACTTAAAACAATAGAAACAAAATGAAGACGATTCTATGGCAACAACCAATCAGTGCCTACTTTTTGTGTCACATGACAGTTAAGTGTTCCCAGAATAATACAAACGAGGCCATATTTTGCTTGATTAAAACATTATCCCTGGCAAGGGTCTGGGCATTTGGAAGTCCTCGGAAAGATGTTTCTAATGCTCCATTTAGTGATAGTGTTGAGTAGGTGGAACAGCAGCTTTAAATGTGACGCGGGTGCATAGTTCTCTCCTGGTTCTTATAAATGTTACAATTTAAAGAGCTGTCGTGTTGTCTCCTTTAAGCGGAAGACGACCTCGGAAGTCAGGGGTCCATTTGGGAGGTCCATGCTTGCTTCTGGTGTCTCATATATAAGAAGCAGAACACACAACCCCAGTACGTATCTTCTCAAAGCATCTGGATGGAAAGTTTTCAGCTTCAAATCTGTGATAGAGCCTGAGCTTAGTTTCCATGTTATTATTAAAGTATAATGCCTTTTTTTACCGGGAGCGTACTAATAAAAGTCAATATTGAAGAGAATGACCTCTGCAGAGGTTACAGAAAGGACCACACATGGTCCACGATTGTAGCCTCAGGACACATTTTCGTTTTCAAAATGAGCTCCTTAAATATAACCTCTGAGAACTTCCAAGGCGTTCAGGATGAAGAGATATATTCCAGCAACCGTAGACAGAAGATCCAGGTATCTCTGATCATTGAAATGTTTGGACAGTGACAGTGACAAGACGCTAGCGAGAAGATAATTAAGACCATCATTTTCTGTGCGAGAAAGAACTGGCAAGTGTAAGCGTAGAGGAGAAGATTTTGGTAGATGGACAGGATAACGGGGTAAGATAACATTTTTTTGTTCAGGGACGCAATTCTGGATAGTATCCAGTTCTGTAGTCGCTCTGGATAAAAGATAATGCGTTATGTTCTTCAAATATTCAAGGGCAGAATTAGGTTTATCTTCTAAAACAAAGCAGAAAGTATCAACAATTTCCTCTACCAAACTATAAAGTATCAAATATCAACACACACGGTATATTGTGTTCAATGTATCTTGTTTCATATAAGGTTCCATGACTCAGATGTTGTGTTCTAAACATTTTTTTTTTCTATTTACGATGCCCTTGGGTAAAGTCGAAGTCCACCCTTGTTGACCGTTGGTCGTCGCCTAACCGTGACAATTACCATCGTCTGGCTCTAACTGTTAGAATGTGGCCAATGTCTAATAGGCGATATTCTATAAGTGGAATCTTCCTGAAGATTGAAGGAG
Source organism: Spea multiplicata (assembly GCA_009364415.1). Lineage (NCBI taxonomy): Eukaryota > Metazoa > Chordata > Amphibia > Anura > Pelobatidae > Spea > Spea multiplicata. The sequence continues at coordinate 119,609 of VKOC01000051.1, forward strand.
AACTCTGGGTCATTTATGATGACAAGTAGATAAAGCAAGATGGCGCCTCCAACTTTCAAAGAGTTTCCAGTAGAAAGAATTTCAATACGACCTGGCAGACCCTGCGGTAGAGATCGATCAGTTTATCCCCAGTATAGCCAATGGGGATAGAGTATCTCCCCTGCTTATTTCTCATTGGCTGCCTGGTGTTCTGTTTAAGAACACTTGTCCATTATATCAATATATTTATGTTAATTCTAGCTGTTTGACCAACATGTTGCCTATTAAGCAGACTTGTAGGGATTGTGTTCATGTCAGCCGATCTTAATATTAGATAATGTTAGATATTCATCAATTACAGGATTTAAAAAAAAAAAACTCATTTAGGACACAATTATCTCCTAAGGCAGCGAATACTTGAATTGAGCGGCTTGTCCGTACCCTGCATGCTGCCCTTTAAAACGATTCCACATAACATTTTAATTTACAAAGACCCCCAGGATAAAGACAATATTCATCCAAAATCTGCGTAATCTCTTAAAAAAAACACCATCAAATTTTAGATTTCATATCGAGTTGAGATGATACATAAAATTCTGTTTTTGGATAATTTTGTTTGTATTTATTATGATGAGATATATATATATAACTTTTTATCAGTTTTGTGTTAGAAGATAGATATCACCAAATGTTGCTGGTCTTCAACTAGAGGGTCAGTGGCTTAGATGGAATGTAAGGACGTTTTACTTTACTAAGAGATGTAGTTAAGCCTCCCAGCAGAAGTGGTAGAGGGTAATACAGTGAGGGGATTAAACATGCATGGGATAGACATACGGCTCCTGAATCTAAGACGAGACCAACGACTGATTAAGGTTTGAGTCTTTACAGCAGGAGAAACGGGCGACTGGACGGGTCTCATGTTATATTTCTAAGATGTCATTGTCGTGTCCTGAGATTTTGGATTAACCATTCGGTGTCCTAAGCATAGTCAGAAAACGGAGCACCAACGATGCTGGGGATGTATGGAGAAATCTGTGTTGCGCATGAGCACAGCCGAAAAGCTGCTTCCATGCTCAACGGTGGTGACCACATAAACTCAAGCAAATTCACGTTGTCCAAGCGTCTAGGCAGCAATTTCACGAAGCCAAGTCCACAATGATAACGAGTGGAGAGTCCTTCAAAATTCACCTGGTTTCATTAAAAGGCGACATGTAGTTACTGACTGTCATGATCTAAGCTCTGGGTATCCATCAATACTTTAGAACTGGTTGGTTTTACTGGTACGATTTGACTTGGACTGTACAATTTGTTTTTATATATACATTTTCCACACCGTACCATACTGTGGATGGGCATTATTTGGGATCTACGACATTGTTACTGCATTCACTTAGAGTCCGTATATTCTTGGCTTGGATATTATGATGAATGGCATTGTGATGTACAAAGCAATTAGACACATCCCCGGCAAATGAGCACATCTGAATGATCTATGCCACTCATTAGCCATCCTGAGTATGTATCTCATTGTGCCAATCCATTAACTCTTTATTGCATGGAAGAGCGGCGCTGGAAAAAGATTCCTCGGGGCTGTGTGCAGGGTATTGATTTAGCGTCTACCTTTGACCTTAACATAGGGTGGTAACAGTATGTATTAAAAATGTTTTAGCTCTATATCTGACTCTTGTATTTTTGCTCTGTCTAGGACTTCCTTACGGACTTGATGATGTCAGAAGTGGACCGTTGCGGCGAGAACGAGCACCTTATATTTCGGGAGAACACTCTTGCTACGAAGGCCATCGAGGAGTACCTGAAACTAGTAGGTCAGAAGTATCTACAGGATGCTTTAGGTAATTTTCTTTTAAATGCTTCATTTTGAGTTTCTGGTTAATGAATATGATGTTAATAAATATATACTGTGCCCATCCAAAAATGTGTATAAATATTTTGTTTAGGAAACATAAAGATAAACATAAAATGCAAAAAAAAAAATAGTCACAAAAAAAGAAAAAAACTAAAAAAAAAGGTTTAATTGCAAAAACAATATTCACAGCCTGGAAGTAGATCCTCAGGGGTGGTGCCCTCTTCTCAAGGGAGGGAAAAAGCTCCACCCACCACCATATTAAGCTCAGCCTGTTCTCTACGCAAACCATGCCCACTCATAGTCCGTGGGATGCGTTAATCATCAGAGTGGAGTCCAGAGTGGAGTTTCCTCCGGTGTATTAAAATGTTACTTATGTTCGATCTATAATGTGGGGTAGCCAAGCACCCCCTAAAGCCGTGGCTCCTAGGAAATCTGCTCTGGTTGGGTCATTATTCTAGATGTCTACAGAGCCACTCAAGGTCAAACATTTCATCCTTCGGGAAGCAAGAAACTCTCTAGAATTCAGTCCTTACTCACTACGGATATTCCATTTAATCTCACAAAAAGCATTAGCCTATAAACCCACCGGCGGTGCCGAAATGCTTACATCTCGGAGAAGAAAGGAGACATCTCCTGACAGGGACACCTCTGCTCCTCTTATCTTGCATGCTCTTCATGCCAGTGTTTATGGGACGGGACTGTGAATGTACTTTCATGGGTGTAAAGCTCTTATCGGCTTTTTACACGTCATTAGCAGAGCTGTAATTACCAAGTTTTTTTTTTCCAGTCTGGTGGACCTAAGTTGTGACTTTGAAATTTTTCCTTTCCGTGCCCAGAAGGAACACTTTCATTCCGCGTACAAACACTCGGTGAAACGCTCCCTTATATCTGCCGTCTACATTCACAGCTCTAGCGGAGAATAAGCCATTTTTTGCAATGCCTAAAAATAGCGACATGTTAAGAAAAATAAACCCCGGGCTGATTTCTCGGATAAGGAAAGTTGGCGGCAGTAAGTTTAGCAAATGACGTCGGCTGATTTTTGTTTGTAATTCGGAGCGATCCGTCTCTTAAAATAATTTTTCCTTGATAGACTGATCATTCTTGATATCATTTCCCATTAAAAAAATCAATAAATAAAAAAAATAATCAAAAAATATTAGTGTGTGAATCCAACGCATTATGAAATTAAATATATATTTCTAGGAATATAGCAAATAAATATAAATATATTATATTTAAATAAATAAATATATTATTATTATTATGCCAATAACAATGGTCTCATTCTATGGGAATGGCTGAAAACTTTTAGAATTCTTTTCAAATGACGATAATGGTAAAAAAAACACTATGTTTCCAGGCAGAATTTATGTCATAACTGAGAAATTATGTGTAAAGGAGACAAAGGAACAAATTCTTAATTTCCGCCTTCAGAATTTTGTTAAAACGTGGAAACAATTTAAAACAATGGCACCCACATTAGAATTCCAGTAGATTCCGTAGCGCTATTATAATAGGGGGACAGTGGAAATGAATTGAGAATAAGATTGACACTTGTTATGACGTACCGGTAAAGAAGGAGAAGGGGGTCCTGCTCTTGTGAGCTTACAATCTATTAGGAGGTTGAGAGAGAGGGAGACACAAAGGGAGGGTTTTTTTTGGGTGAGGATGAGTTGATTTTGGAGAGGGAGAGGTCAATTAACAAATTTTAAAATCTTTTAAGATGTGAGAGGTTCTTGAAGCCAACCGTTCAACATCTTCTAAGTGTTTTTCTCACCTTTTTCTCCCGCAGGTGAATTTATTAAGGCCCTGTACGAGTCGGATGAAAATTGTGAGGTGGATCCCAGCAAATGCTCATCTTCCGACCTGCCTGAACACCAGGGGAACCTGAAAATGTGTTGCGAATTAGCATTTTGCAAAATCATCAATTCCTACTGGTCAGTATGCACATTCTCTCCCATCCCAGTGATTCCGACCCAGGTATGACTACAATCCCTATGAGCCATAGCTGGATGACAGGGCTTGCTGTTTGAGACCCACAGAAGAACGATGGGTTTTATTTACCCCATTTCCGGCTGTTTCTATACACATTATTGGGGCTTTTAGGGCCGTAGAACCCTGCGATACCCCTCATACCCAGCAAACACTCTGACCTCCTAGAACTAGATTTATCTTCTGTTTATATTCAAAAGAACAATTTCTAAAAATTAAAAAATCTAATTAAATACTTTTTTTCTAAAACCCATCCATGGCATTTGACTCAATATAAACGCAACTCAATGGCGCCATCTTGGTAATAACTTGTTTGGGTTTTTTTGTTTCTCTATGCTTGAAATCGGTAACACGGAGTGTAATAAAGACTTCGAAATAAAGAATAAACGTTCTAATTCTGCACAAACATTAGTTTTCAACATTTAAAATAAATAAAGGAAAATGTAAAGGAAAATTCAGGGGTTCGAGCTGGCGGAGTGACTGTGATGTTTCAGCAGCGCAACCTTGGACGGCATAAATTATAGAGAGCCAAGTGTATTAATTAACATTAATATGCACACTTTTCATAGTCGAACACATATTTCACTCTACCTGGGGAATTTCTTTAAATATGATTAGAGAGAAGGAAAAAAAATAATAGGAAATTAGACAAATGTATGTCCAAGCCCCCCCCCCCAACATAGCGCTTTTGCTCTGAAATTCCCCAAATTGTTATTACAAAGTAACGACATTCCGGGTAATTATTTTTGTGAGACGCGAAGAAGGAGAAAACCGTTTTGTGCTAAATTTTGTGGACCCCTCAGCAATCGTATATTTTGTCATAAACGGAAGCTCTGAGATTAGCGTAAAAGGCAGACATCTGGTACATTTCGGAACATGAAAGCTCAGCAAGACTTATGAGTTATGAGGATGAAGAAACATTGTAACACTGCAGTTAAAAGAGAAAATACATAAAAAAGGATACTTTGATTTAATTTTTGGGGTGCAGAGTTGGACGTTATCGGTATAGTAATGAAAAGTGGTGGGATGGTTGAGGTAGAAGCCATGGAGTGTCCCAAATGCCCTGTTGAGTTTTCCAAAGACAAGAGGAACCAAAAGGTCCATTTATTGGTTTGCGATTGTGGGTTGAAGGAAGTGATGTCATATCTTAGTGCCCAGCTAGGCTCCGACTGAGGAACCTCACAAAAAGAGCCGATAAAGGTAGTTCTTGATCCTTAATTCCATGATATCATCCAGGAAAGCATTGAACGTATGGATGGGTGGCACTGGTCTCGTGTCTCTGTTCCAACAATGGGACTCAACACTGCTTGGCGACACCCTCCTGAAACGCATCTTATATAGGGGTTTCCTTAACTATTTAGGGGGCATGCCGGCATTATTTGGAAGGTTTACTTTAGTCTGTTTCATATGTAAAGTATATGGAACGAATGTAAAACTGAGCCAGAAGGGACTCATTTGTCCATGAGTGTCACGCGAGTGACCTTTAAACAAACAGCCAATCACCGTCACTCGTTTAAGGAGCTATACTATATTATTACACGTTTTTCGGCGGTTAATTAGTTATAACTATTTATACAGGAGCTAGCGCAGGGCGTCAGGTAATCACTGGGCTTGTTCACTATTTATAAATCTCTTCCGAATGTATATTTCCATGGCAACGATATCGAGCAATGAAATATGTTAATGCATTCCCGAGCTTTGCATCTGTTTATCATATTTTATATAAGGTAGGCTGCCATTACAGGAAAAAAATGGGTCACACACACAAAAAAAAAATAGGATTTCTGGAACCAGCTCATCTCAGGAGTAAAAAAAAACAATGTTTCTGAGCGTCTCTGAAACCGCCTTTTGTGAGGTAAAAAACATCATTAACAAAGTAAACGAATGAAACCCACGTAGGCCGTTAAAGAATGAAAACAAACACAACGCAGGTATACAGATCGTCACGGAGCTGCGAACCTCTTTCACGGGACGGATCTGTTAAGACACGTTTCATGGTAGAAGAAAAAAAACACGTTTAATTGTGTAAATGTTTAATTGCAGTGGAAAAGAAAGGAGCTTTTGTATCGATTTCACCTAAACACGGATTCCGGGGACTATACGATTACCTTCCTACACGTATCTTCAAATGTGTGGGAATTATATACAATTAACAATTCCCGTGTTAAGTGTGGTCTTCTCACAGTAGCCACCATGGAATGGTGCAATCAACAGTAACATTCCTCTGGTTGCCATGGCGATTTACTTCCATTAGCTGTATTAGAGATGACCTAACTAAATAATATATAAAATGATAATATATATATTTATTTAAATGAATAATGTCTCCCGCCGTCAGGGGGTTACTGCCATTTTACTTTTGGAATCTTCACCACTGAAAGTCAGAAGCAACGTAACAAAGTTACCAGGATTTTTGAACGTCTGTTAAACGTTATGGGAGAATTGGCCACGACCCCCAAACGTTAATCAACGTCATCATTTACGGCTTGATATTGTATTGGGATTCTATAGGAATTCAGGTTTTTAATCAATTATTTCTGGACAATTATTTATTTTTGTATAATATTATATTTTATATTTTTATACAATGTTTATAGCGTAGCTTTGGATCTCACCGTCCCGTCTTCTTCCGTCTGCAGCGTGTTTCCAAGGGAGCTCAAAGAGGTCTTCGCGTCGTGGAGGCAGGAATGTAACAGCCGAGGGCGTCCAGATATCAGCGAGAGACTTATCAGCGCTTCCTTGTTCTTACGCTTCCTATGCCCGGCCATCATGTCGCCATCATTATTCAACCTGCTCCAGGAATATCCGGACGACCGGACGGCGAGGACTTTGACCTTGATCGCCAAAGTCACCCAGAACCTCGCCAACTTTGCAAAGTGAGTGTCTCTTCCCCAGGGAAAGTTACCCCCCCACACCACCACCTCCGCTCGGCTATTCTGGAAAGCTCAACCGAGCCAAACAATTACCAGGGAAATCAATGACTTTCAGTCTTATAGAATTTACACCGTATTCTTCAAGCAGTCAATTATCTCTGCTCTGTATCAGCTTAAAGAGAGCGCACACTTAGCTGCACACTTGGGAAAACGGGAGTTAATTAAAACACTTTTCCCTTTTATTTTTTTTAATGCTCGTACCCTATAGTATCAGATGAGAGAAGCCGAAAGAGTAGAGTGAATAACAAATAATTGGCTCATTCCAGAGTTATGTTTTTAACAATAAAAAAAAGAATGGAATCCTAAAATTATAGGGGAAAAATATGTGTGAGATTTTATTATGAAATAAATTGCAGGGATTTTGTCTTCATAAATAGAGTATCGTAGAGTATTTAAGTTAATCGTGAATAAAAATCATATTATAATAACACATATGCCGTGTGTGTAGAGTGTATACAACAGTTTGGCATTTTTCTAAGTTGTAACTCAGTGAAATTGATTTTTAAATATTAAAATCATTAAAGATAGGTTTGTGAGTATTAAAATTCATCATTTGGGCTATGGAAGATCTCCAGCACTCAGTAGCATGCGCTGTTCTGATGACCCACGAGAGTCATGGGTTAATGTTGTCATATTAATAAGTATATATATATATATTATTTATAAGGATATAATATATAATGTAGATGATAATAAGTATAATATGATATATATATTATATATAATAATGTAATATGAATAAGTATAATATATATATTATTATAAATTATATAATAAATATAATAGTATAATATATATATATATAATATTATTTATAATATAATATAATATGTATATAATAAGTATAATATATATATATATAATAATATAATATAACAATGTAATATAATAAGCTTACCAAAAATGGAATATTACAACACAATCATTGAATAAAATGTTTAAGATAGATCTGAAAGCAGAGTCCAGACAGGTGTGTTGTCTCGGCAGGTTCGGCAGTAAAGAGGAGTACATGTCATTCATGAATCAGTTCCTGGAGCTTGAATGGACCAATATGCAGCGGTTCCTGCTGGAGATATCCAATCCGGAAACCATTTCAAATACCGCGGGCTTCGAAGGCTACATCGACTTGGGCCGGGAGCTGTCAACGCTGCACTCTCTTCTGTGGGAAGTCATCTCTCTGCTGGATCAGGTACTGGGAAACCTGTGGCTTTTTATATGTTTTTTTTATTATTATTCCTGGAGTTTGGAATTTCCAACCAAATTAAACTTGTTTTTATTCTGGAGAGAATATGCCTGACGCATATTCTCCCGATTGCCTACACAAGTCTACAGGAGGCCGCCATCTTTATTTTTTTTACATAAAAGTCTCATAAGAACTTGTTTTTTGGTACAGCGGCTCTATGTTATCATTAAACTATCTTCTGATACAATTTAGTACTGGCAATTGGGGTTTATCTGCTACAAAGTTTCTAAAATTGTCTCTTCACCATAGCAACCAATGGAATGTTCCATTCAGAAGGAAAATTCTGTTTGTTGCTATGGTGATCATTATGAATTTATTAAATTATCAATAATTTTCAGGGGGTTGTAGGGGGGTATGGGATTGTTGTTTTCAGATATTTTAACTATTCTATTCTCGTTTAACCCTGCGTGTTGTGGTCCATTGGAATAAACCACTGCTGTAAGTCAATCATTACTCTTAGGGCAGCCTCTAGTGGTAAGAGAGTTAAGGAGACCTCACTGAATACGACGACCTCTTGATGGTCGAGGATCACCGGAATTTTAGTTTAAGGTTAACTCTTGAAGGTACCAATGTAGTCAATTTTATTTTTCTTGTCCAAAGCTGCATAAAGATACAGCTGTCAGCGGGAATTAGATTTAAATTATCATATTTTATTAAATGATTAATATAAATATTGATAATGGCTTCCAATATTTTTCGCCAAACTAAAGCCTTTTTCGTGTTTTATGTGTGCTTAAAATTAAAAACTTTAATTTATAATTTTAAATAAAATATATATATATTTTCAAATAAATAGTCTACCTGCAAGAAAAATATTAAGATATAGGCAATTTATTAAATATTAATGTATAAAAAAAACTTTACAAATTACAATACTGCAAACAAGATCTTAATCCATATACTTGCTGATAATAATTTTAAGGGAAATTGCCAATGCCATGTCAGTAAAAAAAAAATGCATATTTTTTTTAAATTTGAATTTTTAACAGCAGAATTTTATTTCTCCTGTCCATTTTTTAAGCAGCCAAATGAGTATATGTAGTAACAATAATTAGATATATATAATATGGTAAATACATATATATTCTACTATGATAATATATAATGTTTCTGCTGTTTATATATATAATATAATATATATATATAGCTTATATATATAATATATATAATTATTAAACAGCAGGGAAATGATCGTCCCTCTGGAACCAATGGTTTTAACATTTTTGTTATGAGTGATTTATTCATCGTGGTTCATAAAACCAAACCAATGGAGGTGAAGATCAGAAATATGCATTTTTAACACTCCGCCGAAGGATCCTATTTTCTGGTTCATTATAGATTATGAATTTTGGGGTTTTTCCTTTCTCCTACACTTAGACCAACAAACAAGCTACAATGCAACAGTGCTTTATTTCTTCCCGAGAGGGAAAACTGTCACTTGTAGATTAAATGCTAATTCGACCCACTTTCAAGTTACTGGCGCATTTTGGAACGGTGAAAGTAAAGAAATATTTGGCTTGAAAATCCAATAAACAAAAGAAATGAATGTTTAGTTACTCCAATTCTTTTAGAATCCCTGCAGAAGGTAAAATGATTATTTATGATTTGTCTTTTCTTATCATATTTGGGGTAGTTATTTTGCCATAATAAGTAGCATTAAATGCATAAATACGGGAAAATTTTGATATTATATACTTTTAATCTTCTTAAACATAAGCTTGTGAGCTAAGTGGGTGAGAAGTTCAATCTTTTCTTTAATATATATATATATATAAAAAGCAGATCGGCCCCATCCGGCCCCCGTCTAATCTGCCCGTTTCTCCTGCTGTTAAGCCTCAAACCTTAATCAGTCGTTGGCCTCGTCTTAGGTTCAGGAGCTGTATGTCTGTCCCACGCATGTTTAATACCCTCACTGTATTACCCTCTACCGCCTCTGCTGGGAGGCTGTTCTTCCTATACGTGAGCCATGAACCTGCATCAGAATCACTCAGCTTCCATTTATTCTCATCCTCTTAAGGGCACGGTCGCTAAACTTGGACCCCTTCCTCGAATTTTAAGAGACCTTAATACAGCTCTTAGCAATCCATCCAGCATCCAGGGCTCCGTCACGAGCGATCACTCCGCCACGACGCCAAACGCAAGCAACAGCATATCTGCCGGACTTCAGAGGATGGTAATCGAGAATGACTTATCTGGGTAAGAGGAACGGAGGCGCGTTTCGGTGAAAACAAGCTTGAGTGTCACCCGTATGTAATAACCCCCTTTACAAACATCGATTGACCCGTTTGTAGATTAGATTTGAGATAGACGCTAAAATAGATGGGTTGGAAGTTAGTCGTCCCGTCTACTGCTTAAGGAGAAAATATGCTCCTCCGTTGGGGGGGATGAAAAACTTTCCCCCCGTTCTCTTTCACTTAAATAAAACGTAATTATACCGATGAAAAGAATAATAAAATAGGAAGGGTGAAAGCAGGCTACGTTGTATTTAACAGTTTAATTAAAAGAATCAGCCGGTGCTGTTGTCTTTATAATCAAGGCTTTTATCCCTAATTCGCACAGCATGCGGTACAACTGTTTAAAAATCTATTTAAAGTTCACGCGGGATAGGACCACTTAGAACAAAACGCTGAATGTTGATGGATCCCCCGGCTTTGATCTTACATGGTTGTCCAATGTTTTTTTTCTAAGAAATCTAAGAAAGTAAAAAAAAAAGAATAAAATATATGAATATTTGTTGGGAAAAAAAAGGACAACCCCCCCCCAATACCCCATACTGAGTTTCTGGAACGTGAAATTATCAATATATCATAGTCTCTGGTCTTATTCCGGCAGCTTTTTATGGGGGTCTTTAAAATCCATCACATTAGAGATGGAATCATTTTGGACTCACACTCAACATTGAGCCGAAGGCATGGCCGGTCCTCCGTAAACTTGATTCTTTTTTTTTTTAATCTCATTGGGATGGAGCCAATATGTTTAAGTAATTGGGTTTTCGCTTAATTGCAGTGTAGCGTTTAAAGCTCGTCTCCCTTTGTTTATTTATTTCCCCTTAGTCTAATAGATTTCACAAGGTTACCATCTCCAACTCCTGAAAACAAGGACTTATTTTTTGTCACAAGGTCCTCTGGGGTTCAGCCGTCACCGGCACGAAGTTCCAGCTACTCGGAAGCCAACGAGCCCGATGTGCAGATTACTAATGGCAACAAGAGTTTGTCAATGGTTGACCTTCAAGACAATCGGGTTTTGGACATTGGCACGAACGCTTCATGCATGGGGGACTCTTTGAATGAAAGCCAAACGTCTTTTAGCCAGTTGCAAGCGATCTGGACTGCACGAACACCACAGGGCAATATCATGACCATGACCACCGCTAGAAGAACGGGACAGACACCTTCAACTCCAAATGCAGATACCCCACCGGGCAGGCCTCAACTTTTGGCACCTTTATCGTTCCAAAACCCCGTGTACCAAATGGCATCGGGTTTGCCAGTATCGCCACGAGGCTTGGGAGACTCTGGGTCAGAATGCCATAGCTCTCTGAGTTCCCACAGTAACAGCGAGGACTTGGCCGGGAGCAAACACTGCTTCGTTAATCCCGGTAGCAGCGAGGATTTCGGCAGACGCCCCGGGGATATGTCTCGGAGGCAATATTCCTTAGGTGACAAAGCTGGCCAACCTACTATGCCACGGCAAAACAGTTCAGGCCCCCAGAGGCGGATAGATCAACCGCCCCCTCCACCTCCACCGCCGATGACTAGAGGAAGGACACCACCAACGTTACTCAACACAACACCGTATCCAAGGCCGTCCAGTGGAAGTATGATGTCATCTTCCCCAGACTGGCCTGGCAGCGGGGCACGGATGAGGCAACAGTCTTCATCCTCCAAAGGTGACAGCCCAGAGATGAAACAAAGAACAGTACATAAGCAGGTTGGTTACCATTCCTTTTACCTTCTACAGCCTCTTAAATAGTTTGTAAACTCGGACATGAGTTGGGTTCTTTATGGAGCACAATTCTAGCCCAAGAACCTGTCTGTCTTATACCTGCATTATGTGATAGTCCCTCTTAAGGAACCTTTTTAGGTGTTTGCCATTAATAACCAGTATATCAATTATGTTTCTTGTAGACATGTACAAATCATAACTTTTCCTTTAAACCTAACTCAGGAAGTTTTAAAGGAAAAGTTTTCTGATGTCTTATTGGGCAGCCCTGTATGAGTTACAGGACATAAATTGGCTTTACTTGTGTTGTAGGTTTTACATTATTATTATTATTATATTATTATTATCTCATTATTTTATTAACATTTGGGAAACAAATGTTAATAAAAAAGTACTTTTAGGAACCAATATTTGGGATGCGTCTTCATAGTGATAAAAATAGTGATCTCAAACGATAGGTTTCCATAAGCTGCTCAGTTTATAGGAACGATGTGGCACACGGATCTTGGCCTTTCCATGAAATTGGTCAAGATATGGATTTATTCTTTATAGAGGGCATTGTTAATACCGATCTATGGGGAGTTCTGGAAGGGGTTAAAGCGAGAAGTTCTTCTGTGAGCCCCAATTGAGACCACAATATGTTTGCATGTGACTTAAGGCAACTATGTAACAGAATTAATGTTGTGAGTTGCTTTGTCGCTGCCGATACCTTTTATCGGGCCAAAATAGAAAAAGGTACATCAGAGGTTTCTTTTTAAGATGAAGAAGAGTTTTTGGAGGTTCCAGAAGTTTTTGTAACTTTTATATCTTTTCCTACATTGGCCAAATAAAAGATATCAGCTTCACCTAAAGACTTAATTTTCTCTTGGGATAATACAATTCTATATACAATACTATATAATTTTTTTTATTTTCTATGTCTCCAAGGATACTACTTTACACAAATCGTAAACTTGTAGTCCGGAATGTTTACAGTTTAATATCTATACCTCTGTCCTTCGGGGAAATCGTCATGAAAGGAAGCAGCCAACTTACTGAAATATTATTATTATTATTTTTTTTTTACATTTTTTAGGAAGATTTGTGTAGAAAGTTGCTCAGGACCTGCAAGATTATATTAAGCAGAAGTAAATGGCATGTAATTGAGTTGCTATGAGCTTCGGTTCATTGGCTTAACTTTTAATCAAAAAACAAACTACAATGAGCAACCGAGCATTCAGGAATTGGAAGAAGAGTTGTAATTATCAACCAGTTAATGCCAAAGTAACTTGTGTCACAATTTGGGATTTTTTTTAAATATTTTCCCATAATCGTACTGTAGAACTCTCACCGTTTCACTCAGAACCTTTTGATTCTTGGTATGGTCCATGGTCCATGGAGCAACCATGTTCTCTGGGTCTCTATGGTTTCCAATTTTTATTACATCTTTGGATTCCAAGACTTTGGAATCCAAAATAATATAGATAATCAATGGGAATATTTTTTTGCGATTCTTTTTGGAATCCCTATAAACCACCGGGAAAAAAAACAATTTACCTTTCAAATGAATACTCCGAAATTATCGCCTCGCTCCGACCATCCAGCCTTGGCTGTTGTTGACAAACAAATGCATTTTGTACTGTTGTGCTTTCGGTTAGATTATATTTTAGTGAGGAAGGACAGGTGAATGAATTATTGAAGCTGAGGACAAGTGAATGAATTATTTGTCAGCGTTTATGACATTTAGCACGGCTTTGCTGCTATGTAACCCTTAACATATCAAACACTTCATCGACTACACAGTTTCAAAAGGAAAAACATATATAGGTAGGTTGCATGTCCTAAAAAAAAGCCAATCACTGTATAATATCTGTTATTTTGTTAAAAAAATGCCATTATTAATTTTTTTGGCCTGTAGTACATATAGCCATGGGATTCTTCTGAAACGAAACAGAATACGCTACTCAAACTGTCCCTGTTTGGCTGAAATTGGCCCTCTAGGGACAACATATCATTATATGAGTGGTTTTAATGAGCATTTCGAAGCATTTTTATGTATTATTAAAACAACGATTTTTTTAATCATTAACACATTCATAACGACTTTACAAACTACTAATGAAGTAGAGTCGAGATTTTCACCAGCGCTAACAATATTCCAGAATATACATCTGTTATCGTAATTGCCTCAACTGAATGCTACTTTAGATGACCGCATGTATACTTAAATCTCTTTAATAATTAAGGACTAACATTCTCCTCCGTCGAAGAGAAGAAGACATATCACAGTCCGTTCTCTTAAAAATAAGAGGGTTTGTTCTTATTATAGCTTGTCAAAAATGAAAGGGTAAACATGCAGGTTATTAACGGCAGAGAAGACAGTCCCATCACTAAAAAGCAATTTGTCTGCCTCAAATCTCAGTTTTAAGGTCATTCAGGTGGAAACGATCAATGGTGGGGAGAAAGACATTCTAATAGTTGTGTTGTTGAAATAGATATGATTGGAAAGGTAATTATTTCTTTGTATCATATTTTAGAACATATATAGTAATGAACAGGCGATAACATCGCCATCGTTGCGACGGCCATTTTTTTTTCTCCATGGCATCACCCAACCCTTGCCCATTAGGACACGGGGTTCCAGTCTCTGCCCTGGCATGTGGATGCGTTATCGTTTCAATTGAGTTACCTGGCCTCCTGCTCTTGGAAAGTTAGTATTAAAAGGTGTTCAGACTAGAGCAGGAGATTTGGAAATGTCTGCAAAGTCAACCCAGAGTCCAACTATGGAAGCTGCTGATAAGGGAGAGACCCAAAGCTGGTGAGATCTGAGCACCCGTCTAGAGCCAGTGCCTTCCATGGACAGAAGGTCGGAGCTTTTCTAGCTCAACAAAACCTCATCTTGTCATACAGACCCATCATTCGGGTCTAGATGTTCCTCTGACAGCTCCTGTTCCTCAAAATGTATCAGTAAGCCCAAACATAGAAGGTCTTTGGATCTTAGAAAATTTAAAGCCCTATCCTCATTGGGGAAGCCCAACAAACTTTGGCTGATGTTATGGACTGTCCTCTTCATCCCGGTCAATCACCAGATCCCTGTATCTAGGGAAATAAAAAATGGTGCACATTTAGCTACTTTTAGATTGAGGGAAAGAATCTAATATTGCATTATTGAAGTTCTCTAGTTCTTCTTTGTTATTTCTTGGTGATACGGCCCCTTTATGAGTTGCACGGCAGAATTGATTGTTAAAGCGAAGGTAGACATACATCGGTCTCTCGGAACCATAACTAAGCCATCGTATCAAGTCTGATCATTTGATCCGAATCGCTCCTTTTGTTTTTCGAGAGACTCTTTCGCTTGCCTTGTGGCCGGCTAATATGCTTTCATCATGCAGCACTCCATCAAGGCTTTGATCAAAGGCTATCAATCAGAATGTAGGTCTTTTGTTTACAGCTATTGATTTATGAGTAATAACTGTGCAAGTGTTGACATTAGCAAATGTACCATTTACCCGTATGTGTACTGTAGCGATCGATACTAATTTTAAGGACACTGTTTTGCAAAGCATCTGGCTACCTGTTAACGCGGAATGAATGAGAATGAAATTGTAATTGTTCCAGGCATAATGGAAGCCGACCATTTCCTTTTTATAACCCTGTATCTAGGGCAATAAGCAACTTTAATGTATATTTTTTTAGGGCTCATAGCTGCTCTTCATACATCATTAGTGATGGTATAATAAGTACCCCCCCCCCAACATTTTAAATGGCTAGAGGGACACTTTTTAGGAGTTGTGGTTAGAAATGGGGTCTTAGATGAAGAATAATGTATTTTATTTACACAGTTAATTTAAAAAGCCATTTCCAGCTGTTTCTATACACATTATCGGGGCTTTTAGGGCTGTAGAACCCTGTGATCCCCTCACACCCAGCAAACATTCTGACCTCCTAGAAAAGAGGGGCATCAGGGGAAGGAAAGAGGGGCATCAGGGGAGGAAAGAAGGGCACAGAGATTTGGAAACCAAAGAGGTAATGTCTTCTCTAAGTAGGGTCTATGTCGTGACTGAGGGCACGGACGTTAAATTAGGTCCTTATTCCCGATCCAAACATTCTATCTGCGGTTTGGTTTAGTGGGATACATATTCTCAGACGAGCCAAACTTTTTAATTCTCGAAGGGTTGTTTGAATGTCACCCAGCAAGGAATTGCATTGCACTGTATGTTAAAATGTCCCTTCTTTATCTGTAATGAATTTGGAGTAGCGTTAATAATAATTCAAATATTGATATAAAAAATCAATTCGGCCTCTTTTCCCTAAATGCACGTGGCAGGAATAGCTGATGCCGGAGCAGCGGGATGTCAGATCCTCGATGGCTCTCAGAATGCTTATGAGAAAGAGATACTTCTTTAAAAAAATTCATCAGGTCTACAGAGAACATAATAGAAAAAAACATACAAAATAGCAGCCAATTGTGACTCCCTGAACCACACAGTGATCATCATCTTCTGGGAGGCAGCAAAGCAAACTAATGTACCCAATGTATAGAGAGAATGTATATAGAGAAAGTATACAGAGAATATATACAGAGAATGTATACAGATAATGTATATAGAGAATGTATATAGAAAATATATACAGGGAATGTATATAGAGAATGTATATAGAGAATGTATATAGAAAATATATACAGGGAATGTATATAGAGAATGTATATAGAGAATGTATATAGAAAATATATACAGGGAATGTATATAGAGAATGTATATAAAGAATGTATATAGAGAGTGTATATAGAAAATATATACAGGGAATGTATATAGAGAGTGTATATAGAGAATGTATATAGAAAATATATACAGAGAATGTATATAGAGAATGTATATAAAGAATGTATATAGAGAGTGTATATAGAGAATGTATACAGAGAATGTATACAGAGAATGTATACAGAGAATATATATAGAGAATGTATACAGAGAATGTATACAGAGAATGTATACAGAGAATGTATATAGAGAGTGTATATAGAGAATGTATACAGAGAATGTATACAGAGAATGTATATAGAGAGTGTATATAGAGAATGTATACAGAGAATGTATACAGAGAATGTATACAGAGAATATATATAGAGAATGTAGGAACGCGCCCGACCCATTTGCATTTAAAATGGCTATACGTTTGTTTTGGCCATTTTGGTTTTAGTTTTTTTGCAGTTTTTTTCTTTTTTGGACATACGTAGAATGTACAGTAAATCATAGCTCCCAAGTGTCCTGCATGGAGCTCATGGGGCAGTTGGGGAGATCCTCGCCACCTCACGCCCCATTCCCACCCACTTCTGCGTATGGCCCGCTGCTTCCACCTATGGTCCTGACAACTTTGTCCTGTGACCACCGCCCCAACATAAATGTCCCAATCTATCAATCAATCTATATATACATATATCTATACTTTGATTTACGCTTGGAGTTATTGATGACACCAGCAGGTACTTTGCCAATAACCCAAAGAGTGGATTTTTTGTCGCCATTGGGCCCTAATACAGGCCATTGCGCCTTCTTCAGATCTGTTTCCCCGGCTGGCCTGTTAAACACCAACTTCAATTTGCTGAAGACAGTCAAAATATAGGAATATATTAAACAATTTGCGTTCAGCGCGTCTTAAGTAATTCTTTCCCGGCAGTTCTTTGAAAGGTACGCCTGTTTCAGTTCAACGCTAAATTTCCCCAGAGAGCTTATCCTCCAGAAGGATAGATTATGATTCAGTTACAGAAGGCTGTAATTATTTTATTTGGCTTATGTAATCATCTCTACTTATGTATCCTCCATCATTCAATCTTTTGATAGTTTGATACTCAATTAACTCTCCATATGCCGAAACATTAGTACTGGATCCTTTCGCCGATAATCCTAATGGAGTTCACCTCTTTCCAGTCTATCCCTCAGTGTCCATCTTCTCCATCTTTGGTAACCCCAATTGATCCTAATAATAGTCTTATCTTTCCTCATCCTTCCTCCGCTTTCCTTTCCCACCTACCATCATTGGGGGCCATCTTTGAAAGGTTGATTTAGTAAAGAGCGTTGGACCCCCGAAGGTGTCTGTTGACCTGTGATGTAGGCAGATGTCATTTTTTGGAAAGGGCACCCATCATTACATAAATTAAATGGGTAGGGCCATTGCTTTCTATATGAACGGCTGTATCGGCCATAGAGAACCCCGTTTTCTACACCTCCATTGTTGTGTTCCATGGTCTTCCACATATTGAGCACTTGACTAGATTGCCACAGTAGACACCAGTTAGGTCCATCGCCAGAAAAGACGTTTCTAGAACGTTACGTGTAATCTCACATCCATTTTTTTCATTATCTTTTTTTTTGTTTTGTTTTCTTTATTTCATTCATTTCTTTTGTTATGGTTGTATGTTCTGTTTTAGGCCCCCTCACCCGTGAATCCCAATGCCCTGGACCGAACCGCTGCTTGGTTGTTGAATATGAATTCGCAGCTTTTAGAAGATGATTCTGCAGACTCAGATATCAAGCACAGGGATAAACTCAGGATTAAGGATGAATTCACCCAAGCAGAAAAGGTAACACCAAAAACGGGATAGAACAACCAATCAAAAACACACAACAACTTTCTGATGCCAACCAAGTGGCATGGAAAATGCACGTTGTTAGTTTATTCCCTTCCATGAGGTCATTAGCATTTTTTGGAAAGACATTATGGTTTAATGGTTTTCAGGTCATTATATTTCATACGAATGCTTAATGATGATTATCAAAATGAAAATGATAGGTATCAGAAAACCATGTTTTCTGTACGCCAAAGAGAGCAGCCATCATAAGGACTTATAACGCCAGGTCTATGACAGTTCATCCCCTTAGGCTTCCCACCTCCTACTGCTGAAAGCCTAGAAGCCTAGCATTTGATGGCAGATGAGAACCATTCTGCCCCATCTTGTCTGCGTATTTCTCAATCAGCCCTTGGTCTCCTCTTCCATTCAGGATAGCTTTATGCCTATCCGCTTTATCTGCCACCCCCTCGGCCGTCTTTATAAAGAAATGAGTGGGTGACAGATCCGCTTGGTCTCAAATGCCAATTTATGCGTTGATCTTCTTGAATACCAATAGAAAGCCACAAAGGAGGCAGCCCCCATGGTGCTACCTGCAAGCAATTGGAAATCTGTCCTCTTCTGGTACAGACCTCCATGCGTTGGGCGGCATGAACGGATATAATGCCGGTTCTCGAAATGCTACAGTGTATGTCTCCTAGTGGGAGAAAGTCAGTGCCTTTACTGTCTATCACAATGATGGACCCATAAGAGAACAGGGGGTGTTTTTTGGGGGGGCACCTAGGTGGGGGAATGGTTGTTGCTCTTGGTCTGGCCTGGATTGGAACCCCATTAAATGCATCACTGGTCAAGGTTGGAAGGGGTGGTAGTTTTACAGAGTTTTTTAAGGTGACTTCTTGAGCTATTGATACCTATTTATTAGCAAGCATTTGCCCCTGGCTCTAACGGCTTTGGAGAGTTAGACGCTGTTATCCTGGGAAAAAATATATTTTAACAACAAGATGCCCTCAAAAGTAAAATTCTAATACACACTAAACTAATGAAAATTTATTATCTTAGACGCTCCAATTCTATTTAACTTATACCGTGTGCCACACGTTTCAATTAATTCCATAATTTTATCATTTAAATAAAAAAAATCTTGGAAAATTCAACGCAGAGGCTTCTTGATAAATTACAGCAGATATAATTTGCATGCTTTAGTGAGAAAAATGGAAAAAAAATTGTACAAAATGAAAAAAAAAAAAAATCACAGTGCCTGCCGGCTTTGAATTTTCATGAGCTACCAATTTTGTTCCAGGAAAAAATAAATTCCAGCTTTGTATAAAAAAAAAATAAAAAAAAAAATGAATATGTCCCTTAAAGGCTGTCCCAAGCAGAGAGCTCGCCCGGAGCAAACACAAATTGAGTCGCTACTCGAGGAACGGGCTGTATATCTTAAACCCCCCCTCCGAGCAGATACTAAGACATACTGTACTTACAATGCACTCTAACCTTTCTTAGAAGCCTCGCTCCCTATAAACTCTTAAAATCCCATCACATGGACATCTTTAAGACTCATAAATGTCAAATCCATCACCTGCGCCGCTCGGTAAATTTCAATGACTCTTTCTCATTTTTTACCGCTGTAGGTTTTCTTTATTAATGTCCCATCTTCCAAGCTGTGAAAACTAACTCATAATTATACCACAATATGAATTGATTTTGTTTTTGGTTTTTAAAATGAATAATTTTTCTTATTTTTTCATTAATATTTGTTGTCGGATTTTCAAGTGTTGAGGTCTACGTACCATGCAGGTGTAAAAAAAATAAATAAATAGATTTTTGGGTATAATTTATGATATCTATGGCGTTTTCAGAATCAAAAAAGGGGATTTTACCAATTGGGTGACAAAAAATATATAAAATTAAGGGTCGTTCCTTCGTTAGCAAATGCAGAAGCAGAGGTCATTGAGTCCCTGGTATAGATAGAATAAATGTCTGTAGATATTAAATGTAGGTAGGTATTATTATTTATTGTTTTATTATTTATTGTTTTATTATTTATTGTTTTATATGGCGCCATCATATTCAGTAGTGCTGTACATGGGGTAGAATTTTGTACGGGTGCCCTGGTGAAGAATTGTAACGAAATAGTTAAAGTAGCCGTTAATAACTGTATTTCCTTATCTATGTTTTCTGTATTTACTCAATTTCTGTCCCTCTTGTGATCTTCTGGTAATCTATTTTTCTTTTAAAAAATGCTGGTTTTCTTTGTCCTGCGACGGAGCGATCAGGGGGCGCATTAATTTCCGTTACTTCAACATTCCGCTTACATTATTTCACTTGATACCTTGTTAATGAGAAACAAGGAATGATTTAGATGTGTCCACACGTTCGCCATGGCAACAGCACAAGGCAATGTATCACTGGGTAATTGGTATGGAAACACTAATGGTTAAATACCTATATACATTTCTAAAGAGAATGTTCACTTATTTCCCAAGACAATCGAGGCAGATGATGGTGGCTCTTAGTAACACTTCAGGGCCACAATCTGATATACGTTCGTTTAATTCATTCGCACAATAGTACAGACAGAGATGACTAATGGTCCAGTATTTGCATATGCATCCATAATACTAGATATAATGAATGGCTTCTCGTTCTGTTTTCGTAGCCCCAGTCTAGGAAACAATCATCCTGAATCATTATCATACTGCCTGCGATAAACAATTGAATGGCTCAGTCTTAATCACCAATTCGGTCACCCTGACTAATGAAAGTCTATGGAGGAACGGACCTCATTAGCATTGCCATAAAACGTCAGCTCAGTGTGGTGTTGGAGCCGGGAAAGTTACCCAAAATATCAAATGACTGATAACAATGGTGTCAATGCTGACCGACATTACTGTATACAGCGCTGGGGGTATATTACTATATACAGTGCTGGGGGTTATATTACTGTATACAGCGCTGGGGGTTATATTACTGTATACAGCGCTGGGGGTTATATTACTGTATACAGCGCTGGGGGTTATATTACTGTATACAGCGCTGGGGATTATATTACTGTATACAGCACTGGGGTTATTACTGTATACAGTGCTGGGGGTTATATTACTGTATATAGCGCTGGGGGTTATTACTGTTTACATCATTGGTCTGATAATATTCACTATGCCAGGATCACTATGTTTAATCCGGGTGGCCTTAGTTAAATCAGGGTCATTATGTCGGTATAACTGCCACTTGATTTTTAGTCCCTTTGTCTTTTTTGGGATGGGATTTTAAGTTTCCAGCATTATGACGACAAACGTCCCCGGCTGAGTTTCTGTATCGGTGGAACCTGGGGAATTTAATAAAAGTCACACAGAATCCCTTCATGGCTTTTTTTCCTTTACACTATACTGAAAAAAAGTGGAAGGCTGGAAAGTGGGACAGGGGGGCAATAACCCCCCTTTTCTGCTTTAATTTAACATTTTGGGTTCCTATCTGAAGCCTTTTTTCTGTATTTTGCTGCATTTTGTCTGGAGTCATAAAGGATATATTTTCCTGCTCGGTACCTTTCTGTGAAACGTGTTTTTGACACGACTGGATTATGGCAAAACCCGAGCATATTTCTGCCAAATATATCAGCTTTTTTTTTTTTTTCTTGGCCACTTGGCTGGCCCCCCCAGGGCCGAATGTTTCCAGTCCTCCAAAGCCTGTATCCAAATAAAAAAAAATATGAAACCCCAGACCCAAAATGTGTGTTAGTGTTTAGTGTCTTGATTTGTTAGTCACTGTCTGTGTAGAGGTGAGTTCATGTGTCTGGTTGTGTTAGTGTGTGTGTTACACACACAAACTCACTGCTTATCAATTATGAGAGCGTTACACTTCACATGCTGACATCATATTGATCAATACGAGACACACTCAGACTCGCGCTTGTATAATGTGCATAGTAAACAATACAGCAAACACTGAGTGGGGTTTGCTGTTCCCGCTGGAAGGTGACAACGTGTACTCGTTCTACACCATTGATCTTGAAGACGCGTCTGTAATGTGGTCTGTAGGGTATAAAGCGCAAGATTAAATTGGGAAATAAGGGATTTGGGGAGCAGAATTAATAAACTCCATTTATTTTGAAGAATGGACGTCATTGGTCCGCTCGCGGATTTGGCAAACAGATGTCAGTCTGCTGTTTTTTTGTAGCCCAAAGGATTTTGTATGAAATATCAACGGCAACAACAACAACACAAACTGCCAAAAATCTGCTTATTTCTGCGATTCCGTACTCAAAAAAAGCGATATTATGTAACAATCCATGTAATGGGATTTTTACTGAGAACAGTTTACTATGTAAGACGAAAAGAATGAACATATACAACAATAAACAAAAGAAAAAGACAACTAGATTTTGGTTTAAAAACACAATATTATTGTTTTGGAGTGATCAGTATAGAGTGGTTCACTTGGATTTCTTCCTAGAATGGACATTTAACCCGCGATATATATATATATATATATATATACCTTATATATACCTTGGGTGCTACACCAGGACTGACCCAGGACAGACCCCCGAGCCGCCCCTCCAGATCGGGCTCTTCGGTGTGCAGCCTCTGGGTATAAAAACGAAACGTGGAGCCGTGCATATATGACAGGAGGCACGGCATTTACGTACAGCTGCACTTAGTCATTTGACGCCTACTGGCCTTAAAGAGCCAGCGCTCGTTAATCCTTCCCAGTCCGGCTCTTGATTAAGGCAAGGGCCACCATAGGAGAGAGCAGCGGGGGAAGCAGTGTCGGAGAAAAGCCAAGTTTCCGCCAAGGCAAGAAGGTGCCGGGAACTAGAGATGAAATTGCACACGGCACGGTTATATTACACATGGAAGACAACGTTGAAAGGAGGTCAGGATAAGCGTCGGGGTGTATTGGAAAAGTTGTTGAGGTCTTGGCATGAGCATCAGCTATGGATTTTTTGGTAAACGCCTTGGTAGTGGCATTCAGGAGAAAGCACATTGTAGCAGCTAAAGTAAGTTTAAGTTCTTCTTTTATGACAATAAACCAACGGCTAAATCTCATGTGCTTTTCAGTGCCGTGGACAGGTGTCTCTCGCCTAGACAGGTGAAATGCCCTCCAGCTCTCGTGGATGGCTGGGATCAGGTGAGCCTTCTGAGTTTCCGTAACTACGTCTTGTGTTTGTTTGTTTGTTCTCTGTAAATAAACTCTTCTATGTTTCGTTGAAAGTCCCTGGAACCGACAACGTCCATGGGAAGCACCTCGCGACATCACGAGACACACAGACTCTTTTACACGCGTGAAGGTCCTGTGAAGCCATGTTATTCATTGACGGCATCGGTTATCAACACAGGAGTCTTTGTGCCAATTGGGCACCGGCCAGTCTTTTTAAACAGCCTGAAAGAGATCTGAATCAGATTGCTAATACTCTGTCTAATTGTGCGCCTCCGATTTACCTGCCTTGTGTTTTCCATGGTCAGCATTGGAGACACATGGGGTAGACATACGGCTCCTGAATCTAAGACGAGACCAACGACTGATTAAGGTTTGAGTCTCTACAGCAGGAGAAACGGGCAGATTAGACGGGGGCCGAATGGGGCCGATCTATTGTCAAGTTTTATGGTTCTGTGTTCCTTAAATTGCACCCTGCGCCTCCTCCTTGCTAACGAGACACGATGCTCCCCATTATACATTTACAGCTTCACTGAAATAGGATTATTATAAAACCATCAGAGTTTCGGTTGAAAGTAACACCGAAATTTAACATCAATGTCAATGACACATTCTAATTAACGGTTATATTAATCCACCTTGTAATGTAATTTTAATGCTGTCCTCCCTTCCGTCACCAAGTTATTTCTTTTCCCCATTCACTCCTTAATTATACTTTGGATAATCATCCATTAACAGCACGGGAGCGACACGGGCAATGCGGGTTTTCCGTCGTGTATGAAGACATGTTTCTAGTATAGCGTGTTTAATCGCGCTGAAATGCGGCATGAAGTACCGCTAGTTGTCTCTACCTGCCGATAGGAGTCTTAAAGGTGTAGCCCCTACCCCTTGTGGTTTTTGATTAGTTGAAAATATAGCTCGTTATATGCACCAAAGCCTGCGCTTTTATTTCCAGTCATCATGTGGCCCCATCGCAGTTCCTGGACCGACCAGCAGAGTGCAGACCGGTTCAGATTGAGCCACATATAGGTTACCAAGGGGGCTTTCCTAAGCGGGGCAGGTAAATTGATACTCTATTATTCCATATATAAACACCAAGGGGATCTGGAATAAAATAGAGCCAAGTTATAAGATATAAATTATGTTTTCGCTAAAATCTTTTTGCGTTCCGAGCTTGTAAAGGTGAACAGCTTGTGTAACGTGCGATATTTATTTAAGCTCATTAATGTGCACTACTCAACTATAACATTTAAGTTGTCATATTATATATATGAAAAAAGACCCAAATCCATTAAGACAAAAAGACCACATTGATGAGATTTCCAATTATGACTCAAAAAGGGTAAAATTTCCTTTTTCACTCCAGAATGGCCTCTAATTTCTGCCTGGATCAGCAAGCTAAAACTAACCTTGTCTTTATAACCCGTTATATCCTGTATATTCCTCATATTATATATTATATACTCTCCGGCCGTATAACTAATCCCGTCCTTATAACCCGTTATATCCCTGTATATTCCTCATATTATATATTATATACTCTCCGGCCATAAAACGAATCCCCTCCTTATAACCCGTTATATCCTGTATATTCCTCATATTATATATTATATACTC
>VKOC01000053.1:0-36142 GCA_009364415.1 Spea multiplicata
AGGGTAGTAGGGCTGGGGTACTGTGAGGGGCTGGGGCAGGTAGTTAGGACACTGGGGTAGATGCAGGTGTGGGGGGGGGTCTCGGAGACAATAGTCTCATTTCTTTCCAGCTCCGGAAGGCTGACTCGGATTATCCGGTTTGGATCGAAGTTCTTTCCGTGCACAATGCTGAAAGCCTCCCCTTCCTGCCCCGTGACGGAACATGCCCGGCCTGCTGCCCCCTCCTCTTGTATTTTTGCATATGGCAACCTCTGGAGGAAACGGAGAGGCAAATACCTCATTAACCCCTCTGATGCCAGCCAGGGCCAAACCACCTCATGGGCTTGGGGCAGACATTTAATTTCAGCTACTAACTCTGAAATGATGATTACAGGACATCCCGGTTTCATTATTTGTATGGAAAAAAAACGAGTTGGGTTCCAAAACCAGCAGCTTTCCCTAATCCGAGCTGATAGAGCGTTATCTGCAGGAAGCAGTCTCTGGAAGAGACGAGCCGGGGTCGGGAGGTCTGCGGAGAGAGAGATGCGCTGCTTGCGTTTATACTATTTAACCCAAAATTGTAACTGTTGTTCCTGCACAGATGGGGGGGTCTACCCATCACCCCCCCAACAAATGGCCCCTTCCAGCGATGTGCCCTCTGATAACCGCCCCCGCCATGCATGCGCTGTAATGTTTACCCAGGGAGGGGGCAGGAATGCCAAGTGTTTAAGATTCAAGGTCGATGGAGCCCTGCCTGGGGCAAACCTCCTCTCCTGGCTGGGGGGGGTAAAATGGCTTTGAGGTATTTGGGTGAAAGTGAAACTGGCGCAGCCAACCACCAAAGTCAAAGCTGGTCCCAAAACCACTAAACGCAGCACAACACGGCAATTTGATTGGTTTAGAGAGACCTGATTATCCTCAAATATATACATAATGAATGCTTTTTTGTGGAGATGGGACTGGTAGGATAGTAGAGGGCAGGGGTATCCGACGACTACAACTCCTATCATCCCCCGAAGGTGTAACGCGTGGAAGGTAAATGTATTCAGTTATCTGCGCTATAATTCCGTTAATAACAGGCTGGGAACGGGAGATTTAATGCATGCGCGTCCCCCCCCCCGTGGAAATCTGCTGTCCCTGGGGCGAGGGGAGGGGGGAATCCTTTGTAAAAATTGCTCCGGGGCACTTGACTGTAGTGAGTCACGACTTTGAGTTTGGTGCCAATCACCGGGTACCGGGCCCCTGGAGTTACTTCATTGAGTTCAGGGCAAGTCTGGGCACGATGCTGCGGCATTAAAACGCATGTCCTGTCTTCCGACTGCGTTGGGAACAGATGTCGGGCTTCCGTCTGGTGGTCTCTGCAGCAGCTGGAATGCCGGGGGCATTAGTGTTAGTGGGATCATTCTCGGGGCTCATTGGGGTGAATGAATTAAAGTTACCCCCCTGTTAATAATCTGCTCTGCTTCCCTTTCAGTTGTCCTGCTGGATTTCGAGAAGACGCAAGGAGAACTCGGCTGGCT
The DNA here is from genome assembly GCA_009364415.1 of Spea multiplicata. Classification (NCBI taxonomy): domain Eukaryota; kingdom Metazoa; phylum Chordata; class Amphibia; order Anura; family Pelobatidae; genus Spea; species Spea multiplicata. The sequence continues at coordinate 1,500 of VKOC01000053.1, forward strand.
CACCCATCCCTATGGCAAAGGGGTAAGATTCCCTAAAGCCCCCCTCTCCCGTTACCCCATCGCCTGCGCCTGGAGCGCGTGTGCTGCAGATAGTCAGGGGTTTGACATGAGGTTTTAGCGAGGGTTGCGGAGATCGGTTGTGGAGGTGCAGCTCTGGTCTGGCTCCAACTGATCAGCCGACTGGGGATAGTGGGCCTTATAGTGTATTGACGGAAGCACAGGTCACCGTTCACTTCTAGACACGCAGCAGCGCATTGGGTACCGTGTGCTTGGTATGTTAGTGGGAGACGTGGCCGCACCGGCTGCTAATTTACACGCCGTTACTCCAAATCCCTGGCTCTCCTCAGCACCTGCTACTGGGGGTCTCACCTCTGGATTACACACCGTCGGCAGACAGCGAGGTCCGGCAGCTGTGTTCCCAGAGTGTATGATCCAGCTGTGCGATTCCCCTGGGAACGCGGGCCGTAACGTTTATCCGGGGCCGCAGAGAGCCCCTCCGCGCCCAACGAGGAGGTTAATTGATATTTACCTGGATTCTCAATCCTCGCTGACAGATGGAGTGCCCCGACCTCGCACTAATTAGCAGCTGCCTAGCGGGAGCCGTCGTCTTGTGATCTGACACTTTGTTTTCACGTGTAGAGCTGCATTTGCTGAAACATACAACACGCTGTCCCACGGGGAACAGTGACTCTGAGCCGTGTGCAGCACACGCAACACAACATGATGTATATTATATGTCTCATATCCTATATATACATGATGTATATTACATGTCTGGTATTCTAAATGTGTGTGTGTAATATATATATTCTGTCTAATGCGTGAGGTCATTTTATTGGTACAAGAGAGAAAATAGAAGTCAATGTTTTTTGTGACTATTTATATCAATATTTAACCCCCGACGCTCTCTGTGTCTCCCGCAGTGGGATTTGCTGCAGAATATGATGAACGGCAGCATGATCTACATCTATTCCGTGTGCAACGTGCAGGAGGGAGACCAGGATAACTGGCTGCGCACCAACTGGATCTACCGCAGCGAGGCGCAGCGCATCTTCATCGAGCTCCGCTTCACGGTGCGCGACTGCAACAGCTTCCCCGGGGTCTCGGGCGCCTGCAAAGAGACTTTCAACCTGTACTACGCCGAGTCCGACGTGGATTACGGCACCAACTTCCAGAAACGCCTCTTCCGCAAAATCGACACCATCGCCCCCGACGAAATCACGGTGCGGGATGACTTTGCCTCTCGTAACGTCAAGATAAACCTAGAAGTCCGCTCTGTGGGGCCTCTCAGCCGGAAAGGCTTTTACCTGGCGTTTCAGGACATAGGGGCCTGCGTGGCACTGCTGTCAGTGAGGATCTACTACAAGAAATGCCCCGCCGTGGTGCAGGGGATGGCAGAGTTCCCGGAGACGGTGGCCGGAGCCGATTCGCAGCCCCTGGCAAAGGTTTCTGGGAAGTGCGTCACAAACGCCGTGTCCGTTGGCGGAGAGGAGCCAAGCATGCATTGCAACACCGATGGCGAATGGCTGGTTCCGATTGGGCAGTGTCTGTGCCAGGCCGGCTACGAGAAGGTCGGCGACCAGTGCCGAGGTAAGACATACTTTTAGACATTTCAGAAACCTGTGTGCTTCTCACTGAAATGCCAAAGGCCGTCCATCCCAGTACAGCGCTGGCTCCCCCGGTCTCCGCTCTCACTGGGGCCCCCGGGATTCAGCCTGTATGGTCTATTCACAGGAGACAATGGCTGTCGCTGTTCCCGTCTCACTGGAGAGCGGAGAGACAACTCCCAGCTTACCGCAGGTCTGAGGAATGCAGGAAGGGTGGAGAGCGGCGCGTGCTCCCGGGCCTGCGCGTACCTGTCGCTCACCTGGACCTTCACCTGGACATGGCCACTTCTGCAGAATTCTGCCAAATGCCATTTCCAGTGTCGGGTTTCTATGGTTTGGGTTTCTTCCTCCCATCCGTAGCTTTATAATAACCCCATCACACCTCTGTTTCCCAGGGGGTTTGTTGGGGACGAGCGGGTGACTTGGGGGCTTGTGCGTTTGCGTGGGGTTAAAGTGTAATTCTGTGTTTGCCGTTTCACGGATGTTTAAAGGGTCCGCCAGCCATGGTACGGGGTGTCTCGAACCCCCATGCGGTCCGTACGTTCGGATTTATACAGCCGGCACGGCGTCGGGAACCAAGTAACGGCTCAAACGCCAGCAGGACGCGCCCGGGTGTTTCAGAAGCATTTTTAATTTTTTTGTTTTACACACAACATGCGCACGTTCGGTAATCTCCTGAGCGCTTTCCCCATCTCTCCGTTCCGCGTGCCGTCTCAGGACACGCGTGTAACGAGTCCCCTTTAAGGAGGTAACGTGAGTTAATAACGCAGTCTCCGTCTCTCCCTGCGAGGCTCGGAGGTGATTTATGCCGCCTTCAGAAGCCTGAATTTAACGATCCTTTTATTGGATCCAGATTGTCCGCGTCTGAATTCTCAGAGACAATGTGAGGGCCTTGAGAGGACGGAGGCTCAAATTCTCCAACCAATGCAGCCTTGGGAAGCAGACACACAATTACCCCGCAGGTGTCCCAGAACCCCCAACCGGTGGGGGCTGGAGTAAAATATGCCAGGAATGAGTAACTCCGACAGGCACGTTCCCGGATGGGGGTGCCAAGTAAAATATGGAATTTAGAATGAGACGGGGGCTTTCGTTAACGAGCAAGAAGGTGCAAGGTGTCTGAAAAGTAAAAAAGTTTTACTTACAGAACTTTAATAAACTGTCTGTTTTGTTCATTGATGAGGCCGGGAGGTTTTCGGCGAGGCTTGGGCTGGCGGTTTGTTTCCCGGGGACGCCGGGCGGTTTAACGAGTAGCAGGGTTTCCGCCGTTCGGAGGGATTTGTGCCGGTGATAATTAGAGGATCGCTCGAGCTTCGGCTGGGAAGGAAGGAACTCGAGTGAGCAGGTGATTGGGGGGGGACAGACAGACCATAGGGGGGTGACTGAGCGGTTCCCTGCTCCCCGAAAATGGAGCACAAACTCGCCTGTCCCCGGTATGACCGTCAGCCCTGTTTGAGGGAAAGATTGCTGTTTGCAAGACCTTTTACCCCTGAGGTGACTGAATTTGAGGTGTTTGACCCCATTCTGGTGCCTGATGTTGCCCTTTAGGCCCGGAAGCGTACGTGGCGTCCCAGGGCGGGGGGGCTACTTGGCCTGTGTATATCTGTTCCTAATCTGGTGTCTGTTTGTATCTAAATAATCTTCCCCATCATCTCTGTCCGTAAGTAATCCCTCTGTTTAAATAACTCGAGGGGGCTCCTGGATGCTTCCCTTCTGCATGGGGATGGCGGGAGCCGCTGGGGGCCGACCCCGAGGTCCTGGGAACCGGACTTGAAGGATATTTTTATATTTCTGTGGTCAGTAGGAATTCCGTCCGGGAATTCTCACCCAGGAACAAACACTGGGGGTCCTCCGTAGGGACCTCGGATATGTGACTCATTTTATAGCAGTCCCCGCTGGGGAAGAAGGGGTTAAACTGACAAGAATTACATTGTGCACGTATGTAGTTCATCCCACATAGATGTCTTCTTGTAATCGGGAGCAGAGATAGTATACCCAGTGCATGTCTACACGCAAAAAAAAAAGCAGCTGTGAGAATCCCCCCGTCCACGGACCCACACGGGAGGCATATTTGCCCTACTTCTTGCATGCGCAAGGAATGCTGGCTATTGGCCCGTTTCCAGCGTTTCTTTGCCCGGATGTGAGTCAGCCCGGACAGGTGAGTTTCACAAGATCCGTGGGAACCGGGAGACGCAGTCGCTGCCGGGGAGTCGGCGCAGGGATCGGTGACTGGTACCTTTCAGTAGGGTCCGTCACCGCAGACCCTCGCCAGCATTTTATAACAGCGTTCCCACACTGCGCACACACAGTCTCTTTCATTGCCACAACACAGGTGACAGACCTTCCGGAAACAATATTTAGAGACGCGTTTGCAATCAAAAGCGGGTAACGTTTCACTTGCGCATTCTGAGAGCCACGAATGGAGGCGTCTGGCAGCGCTCCAGTATAATCCGAGACCAACCTTTCTCTAAAATGACCGTAGAAGTCATGAACAGACAGGATTGAGCCGTCACGTAATCACACGTTTAATGGGCGAAGCGTCTCCCGAAGCCGGGTGAGGGGCTCTCTCTCCGAGGAGGAAGCTCCATTTCCCCTCTGCCTTGCGAGGGCTGCGAATTCCCGCTGAGAATAGGCCGCGTGAGCCGTAGGTCAGTCGCAGGAATCCGGCCGCACCGTAAACAGGAAAGGTTGAATTGAGTGGGAAATCCGATATGGATATGAGGGAATTTGTACCGGATGGTGGTCGGGGAGCTCCATGAAGAAGCGAGTGTTCCGGCCTCCTCATTAATTACTGGCTACTAGTAGGGGTTGCCATATGAGCTGTTCTTCTGAACACATTTAATTTTAACGTTAATGGTCACCGAGTGTTTCCCTGCTTTACGGCTGACGTCCTGCAGCTCTGTATGTGTTGGTCAGCCATGGTCCTCAGGTACTCATCACCCACCGTTATTGGGCACCTGAGAGAGGAACTTGGCTCTTAGGAGCCACCCAAGACCACATGGGGTTTTCGATCGGCACAGAGTGTTCTAGAGGAACCTCCGAGATCTGACCCTCGGCTCTAATGTCTGTTACCTGGTCCTATCTGTTGTACTCGTTACTGTTAAACAATCCCGTGCCTGTCCCCGGAGGAGAGAAGCCAGAAGCAATCTGCCCACGTGTCCGCATGGGCTGCCGGTGGGGGGAGGTTTGTGGTTTGGGTCCATCGTGACCTTGATGAATACTTTGTATCTTTAACTGTCTTTGGCCAGAAGCTTAAATTCCAGCTCCCCCTCTGCGTTTACTCCTTCATACCCCCTTCAGCCTTGTTCCTCGGGCCTCTCCTACAATAATATGTCTTTCTTATCTGCCCCTCGTATGTCTCCCATTAACTTTCCTGAAGAGCCCACATGCCCTCCCAGGGTCCATATTAACTCGACATTTTAACCTAAGATCCAGGGTGGGAGGCAGAAAGTACGGTGGGCTTCAGGTCACTTTTTATAAATATCCTGAAATATTCTGGATTTCCCTTTTTCCTGGTGCACAGAAAGTTTGTATTTCTGATAACAAATTGGGGTCAGAGGTCAGCATTGGGCAAGAGGCAGGGGGGTTTAAGCAGAGCCTGAGGCCAGGGGCTGGGCCATCAGCCGTTTCTAAGGCCAGTCCTGTGCCCCGGGGCAGGGAGGAGCTATTCCTTTTCTTTGCATTTATAGAAGATTGGCAGGGTGGTACTTCTACGAGATGTTGGGGGCAGGAGGGGCAGAAACATTTCATGAACAGTACGTGAAAGAGTTGCCACAGCACCCCGGCCAGGAGTGTTTTATGAGCTTATTGGAAACCTGCCTGAGCCGGTTGTTTTGTGGACTCCGCACCTCGGGCGTGACGGGCTCGCGATCAGCGCCGTCCTGTGAAATTCCCGCAGTAAATCAGAGGTTCCGGTGCTTGGATTTGTAAACATATTTTTTACCAGGAGGGTTATTGTTACACCGGAGTGTTTACTGATACACGGGGTAATTGGCTAATTACACGTTAATCCGTGTTACAGGTTTAGGATTTCTGTAATACTCCCCCCGCAGGGAAGATTTGGACTTCATATGAGGCCAGAGTCCAGAAGAGTCCTTCAAACAAGTGCCTCCCGCTCCTGCCATAACAGAGTGTAGAAGGGTAGCGCAGGGGCCCCAGGCTATTCCTTAAAAACCCCCAAGAAAAAGACTGGCTCATCCGTTCCACACGCTATATAAATCTGGGTGGGCACTTTTATTGGCTACCGAAACTTTTGCCACCGTGAAGATCAGAGGCAGATTACTCCAAGTCCTGGCATGAAGTCACATGGTCCAGCCGTAAGGGGCTTTAGGGTTTAATGTTGTACCCCAAGCTCCTCCATGTAGTGTATTTTTGGTGTTTTGAGCTGGTTATAGAGATTTATTTTTGAACAGTCCCAAAAGCCTTTGTCGAAGCCGCTCCACAGAGCCTGTCGCTAGCAAAAGACCCCGACTACTTTAATGAAATTATTAGACAATGGTGTCCCCTCCGCGGCTCATTCTCACGGATACAGCCGTGCCGGGGTCTTGATTCTCTTGTCTCAGCTCCATTCAGGTTTCGAGTGCCCCCCTCGCTGTCAGCAGATGCTTGGAGCCCCCCTTCTCGCTCTATTGTCCCACCATCCATTCATCTGGTTACAATGACTCACACTCGGTCGGGTAGAGGGGCTTGTGCTTCTCTGCTGCCGACAAGTCGGGTCAAGAGGTTCCTGCGACCCCTTCATCAATCTGTCTTGGGAAAAACTTTTTTCTTTTTTGGTGGATCTTTGAGTGGAGCCGGGAAGTGTCAGGCGCTGCAGTCCTCTAGGACCCTTTGGTTGTATGTTACTATGCGTGGGATCACCTCTAGGTGATTAATGATATCTTGAGCTGTTTGTATGGTGCTCGGTATTCACTAAGCCGTGATTTGCAGTTTATTACCGCCGGTCCTCTGCAGGGTCATTATGATCTCTCAGAGAATGGCTGTGAATGTGCTGGATTCTGGTTCCATTGTTCCGAGCCGTGTTCATACGCTCTTAAACCAATTTTCCAGGAGAAGCCCACATTGGTTGAATTTGGGATTAAATTGTCCCCCTCCAGGGAGCCTCTTCGCTGTACAGTTGGGGTCTTCAGAGACCCTCTCAGCCTGTATCCTGCTGGTTTGCTTTGTGCTCGGAGCCTCGGCCTAAGGCAGGAAACCCGAGTTTATTTTAAGGATTAAACACTTGCTGACTCTCCTCCCTTCCACCCAATGTAATCCTCTTCTGCTTCTCAAAGACAAAGGACAAAGGGGGTCTAATCCAGTGTCCTCCCCTCCCTTTATTCCTCTGATCTTTTCACTCCACTTGTCTTTCCACATCCGCTTACCTGCCTCTGACCCGTAGACTACAAGGAACAATTCATTTCTAAGTAGCTCAGTAGGAGTCCTCTGCCACCTATTTAAGCTTTCTTTATATATATATATATATAATATATATATATATATATAGCGCCAGCAGATTCTGTAGCGCTTTACAATCAGAGGTGGGGAAGATAAATGACGTAACGCACGTTACATACTGGTACAGAAGGATGAGAGGGCTCTGCTTTTCCGAGATTACGATCACGGTACGGCAGCCCGGTTGTGCTCTGAGTTTAGAAATGTTTAGGACCCCTGGAGCGCTCGTTGCCGTTTGCTACCCCTAAAGGACAGGCTTTAAGTACCTGCAGAAGACTTTGCTTTGAAACAACACGTTTTCAGACAAAGGCTCACAATTCTACAGACCGTTCACCGTTTTGTGCGTTTTTCTTACGTTTAGGAATGAGGTCATTCCGGGGTGACGAGCCGGCCACGCAGGCAAACTGGTTTAACTGGCTGAGGGATTTTTGGCTGCACCTTGTATTTAGAGAGGCCTCCCAGAAGAGATCCGTCGACGTAGTGCAGCGCGGTGCTGTAACACAGGGGGTGGCAGCCTTAAATTAATAGGTTTCACCAGACCCACCTTTTCCCATCCCATTAAATCTCCATGAAAGCAAATTCACGTAAAAGTCCCAAATAAAACTCTGCGCGTCCCTTCGTGAAATCCCGTCCGGGGATGGGAAGGGGGTTTGGGAGCCTAAGCCGCGCAGGTTGTGCTTGTTGCTGTGTGCTGGTACAAGTCAGGGTGTCATAGGAGGAACCCCCTTCACCGAATAGTAACTTTTTATATTATTTGTGTAAAAAAAAACAAAACAAAGGCGTCTTGAGAGTTTCTAATGGTCGTTTCTCTTTCTCCTCCAGCTTGTCAACCTGGGTTCTTTAAAACCGACATCTCCGACAGCCCATGTCTGCCGTGCCCGGATCACACAGAGCTGGCACCAGAGGGCGCCACCACCTGCGCTTGCCAGGAAGGCTACTTTCGTGCCGCCGCAGACCCCATTTCATCCGCCTGCACCCGTGAGTCTTACATGATGATTTGGTTTGTGCTGGAGACCTGTTTTAATGTGTGGAGATGTAAACATGCTTTTCCTTGCCTTTTCTATGCTAGGTTCCCCCACTGCCCCGCGCGAACTCACTGCCGTAGGCTTAGGATCCAAGGTGATGCTACAATGGTCTCCACCTAGTAACACGGGTGGCCGTGAAGATGTCACCTACGTGGTAACGTGTGAGCAATGCTGGCCTGAGCAGAGCGAATGCCAACCGTGCGACGCCAGCGTGCGATATTCAGAGAACCCCAGCCATCTGAAGGGGACCACCTTAACCATCAGTGACCTAGAACCTCATCTGAACTACTCCTTCTCTGTGGAAGCCAGGAATGGGGTGTCCAGTTCCAGCTCCAGACGCAGCTATGCGACTTTGCGTGTCAGCGTGAATCAGACAGGTAAGGGGCAGGTCTCTGGCTGAGAGGTTGCTCTGCGGGTAGAGTATTTTCATGGCATTGAATACTAAGCACCCCACGTTATCTTTCAGAACCCCCTAAAGTGACGTCTGTGAATCTGGACAGCCGTAGCACGAATTCTCTGAGCCTGTCATGGACCGTTCCTCCGCGGCAGCAGAACCGGGTCTGGAAGTATGAGGTCACCTATAATAAGAAGGTACTAGTCGCCTCTCTATCCTCCTCGTGCTTCGTGTCCATTTACTGCATCGAATCCCTCGAATAATCTCTTGTTTTATGTCATTTTCCAGAATGATGAGAACAGTTACTCCGTTCAACGCTGTGAGGGGAATTCGGTGACCATTCTTAAACTTGTCCAAGGCACCACCTACATTGTGCGCATTCAGGCAATCATGCCGGACGGCTCAACCGGCGTCGGGAGCATGGAGTATGAATTTGACACTCTGCCTTCTGGTGAGTAACCATAGGGGCCAAAGACCGATCCTAATGATCTCTCTGTGTAACCCACCTCCGCGTGATTTGTGAGCCTTCACTCTTCTTGCTAATCTTGTGGTCACTCTTTTTGTCCTCAGAATCAGATGGTACAAACCAGGCAGCTATTATTGGAGGAGCAGCCGCCGGCGTGTCTGTGATCGTCGTCTTGATCATTGTGGTCATTATTCTGCACAAAAGGTACGTTTAGTGTCATGCGCTACTCTGTGACCTCCCTGCAGCTCTCTTGCCGGGATCCTGGCTTCTTCTTTTTCCCAAAATGCTGCTTTATTGCGCAACCATTTAACTTCGGCTTCCTTGTTTCAGTAGAAGGAACGGTCGAGGCCGCCAGTCCCCCGAAGATGTCTATTTCTCCAAATCAGGTAATGAGGTTTCTCCCTGCTGTCCTGTGCATGTAGCGCGCGTGTCCGTGTGTCTACGCTCTGACGTGCCTGCCTCTGGTTCGCAACCTCATCAGAAATTCTAATATTTTTTACAGAACAACTGAAACCCCTTAAGACGTATGTGGATCCGCACACGTACGAGGACCCCAACAAAGCCGTCCTGAAGTTCACCACTGAGATCCCTCCCAACGCAGTCACTCGGCAGAAGGTCATTGGTGCAGGTAAGCTGTCGGAATTGGTGCTCTTGGCGCAGGGTGTTTGGATCAGCTGTATAGTACGTTGTGCAGTCTCATGTCTTAGGTATAATTAAGTCTCTAAACTTTGAATGCTTTTATTGACTTGTTATGGGGATGGGAGTCGCAGATCCGGACCTTTTGGCTCTCATTGGGACTTTCCTGCCAAACCTGACAATAAATGTGCTGTTTTACAGGGGAGTTCGGTGAGGTGTATAAAGGGATCCTGAAGCTGCCAGGAAAGAAGGAAATTCCAGTGGCCATAAAAACTCTGAAAGCCGGCTACACCGAGAAACAGCGCATCGACTTCCTAAGCGAGGCCAGCATCATGGGACAGTTCTGCCACCACAACATCATCCATCTGGAAGGAGTCGTCTCAAAATGTAAGGCCGATATTCCAAATGAGGGACCCTCCCCAGCGTGTTCCCAATTATCTTTGTTTTATTAGTTGTCTCACTTATTTAGGTTTTTTTTACTTATAATTCTATATGTTTTGTCTTTCACTCCTGCAGATAAGCCAATGATGATCATCACAGAGCACATGGAGAATGGCGCCCTGGACAAATTCCTTAAGGTGAGTGTCTTGCTCGGTGCCGGGGAGCATAGCTAACTGCTGCGGGTATCCAGAGAGCTTCTTCCTCAATACTGTGCTCCTTTTTCCCACTCATAGGACAATGATGACGAGTTTAGTGCCATTCAGCTGGTGGGTATGCTGAGAGGCATTGCGTCTGGAATGAAGTATCTTTCTGATATGAACTACGTTCACCGGGACCTGGCTGCCCGTAACATTCTGGTGAACAGCCAGCTGGTGTGCAAAGTGTCCGACTTCGGCCTGTCTCGAGTGTTGGAGGACGACCCAGAGGCCACATACACAACCAGTGTAAGTATCGAACTGGGACCTAATGCATCTCATTGAAAAGAATTGCCTCTCTGCACTCTTTTAGATTGCAAGCTTTTAGTGTTTGCCGTTCTTTCAGCAGGGCAGGACAGCCAGATAGGAGGGTGGTGACTCTGTTTGTTTTTCCTGGGTGGTGGCGTGTTCTGCATGGGGCTGCAAACACTCATTTTTTAACTCCTTAAGCTGTCCTAGTTCGGTATAGTTTTTGGGTTCCGGTGTTGGAATCACATGTATTAACAGTTTGCGCTGCTTTTCTCCTGTAGGGTGGAAAGATACCCATCCGCTGGACAGCCCCAGAAGCCATCTCCTATAGAAAGTTTACCTCTGCCAGTGATGTCTGGAGCTACGGCATAGTCATGTGGGAAGTGATGTCATATGGAGAACGTCCATACTGGGAGATGTCCAATCAGGAGGTGAGAATTCTCACAAAGACGCGCTTAGTTGGTACGGATATGATGATGATATGTGAGTCTCTGACCTGTCTGTGTGTTGCAGGTCATGAAGGCCATTAATGAGGGGTTCCGGCTGCCAGCACCAATGGACTGCCCCTCCGCCATATACCAGCTTATGATGCAATGCTGGCAGCAGGACCGCAGCCGACGACCCAAATTCACAGACATTGTCAGCATCCTGGACAAGCTGATCAGAAATCCAGACTCCCTAAAGACACTGGCTGATTTTGACCCAAGGTGAGTTGCTCCTCGTTATGACATCACTATGGGATGATCTGTCATCTGGAAAGCTCCAGGAATGTCCTATCGGGAGTCATTTGGTTTGGTGGTTTTGGAACATGGATTTGGGCGCAGGGTTTATGGGGAGCCTAGACCCATTCCCCTGTTAGTTACACCCATGATGAAGAGGCAAAGGTATTTTGGGTGCCTTAGTAACCCCCAGTCTTTTCTGTTCTCTAAGGATCTCCATCCGCCTGCCCAGCACCAGTGGATCGGAGGGAATGCCGTTCAGGAGTGTCGCAGAATGGCTGGAATCCATCAAGATGCAGCAGTACACGGAGTGTTTCATGTCCTCACAGTTTAATTCCATGGATAAGATCATCCTCATGAACCAAGAGTGAGTGTCTCCACACCCATACTCATCTCCCCCTTCTTACCGATTTCTGTTCTCTTGCCAATGATTGCGTCCAGTGGGTACTTCAGACTTCTGTCAGTAAATTTTTCCTTTTCCTTGTCTAGAAGCTTTTCAAGAACAAACATTGTCCATTTTTTTTGTTTCGTGTCTTAATGAGTTCTTTTTGTCTTCCAGGGACATTAAGCAACTTGGCATCCGGCTCCCAGGACACCAGAAACGAGTGGCTTTTAGTATCCTGGGACTTAAGGAGCAGGCCAGCACCATGGGCATCCCCATCTGAGGACCAGCGGGCCCCCAAATCGGCACAGGGACCCCCATCCATCTAAAGACCAGTAAACCACCCAGAGCTCGGAGATATTGTCGCTCCATCTCCTGTGAACAAAAGTATAACCTGTGCTCCGGGCCACCTCAGATACAGACGTACTTGAAAACCATTTGGTTCCAGAACCAGAAAGTCTTCCCTCCTGATGTGGACTCCGGTGGACTCTAGAGCTGCTCTCTTTTTCTGTTCCTTGTGGGCTTTTTTTTTTGGTTTGTTTGATGCAGACCTGCCAGTGCGGAGTTCATATAACACGGGATGATTACACGCGACACTGCGCTACGCCACCACGGCAGGGGTCCATGTGATTTACATTTCAGAATCTAGGACCCTCAGAGCGTCGCGGGGGTTGAAAGCTCGCCTGCTCTTAACTTTTTGTGTAAATATAAGCCGAGTCCGTTGCTGCAGAATGCGGTGCGTTTGCTGGACCTGAGCACTTTGACTTTTTTCTGGACACGTTCCTGGTTGCCGCCTGATTCGGAGCCGCAGCAGATGCGAAACCTCCAGCCGGTTAGGCGTTCACACATTCCCGGCAAACAGAAATTATTACGTTTAAAAACCTTTATTACAACTGCTGTCTTTCTAAATGGTACAAAAAGGGCAAAGTCCAGAGTGGCATTATTATCCTTTTTTTTTTTTGTATTTATGACGAATTCTGCCGCCATGGGGCACAGCAGCACGACGTTCTGGGTCACTTTCCATTCCATAGCTGGGTTCCCCTACGTCTGATACGGATATATAATCATTATTAACTTACTAAATTTTACATTCTGTCCCCAAACAAGTGCTGTGATGATCAGACAACGAGGTTTCCCTTCTAGTTCCCACTGTTGGGGAAACTCATGAGGCCTCTTATAGCTAAATCATGTTCTAAAATGCCCGATACCTCCCTATCCTGCCAAACTGCCCCAGGGGCAATCCTCGCAGCGTTCCCCTGTTGTATAATCGACATGTAGTTATTCTGTTATTTATAATCTTCGCGTAGTTCTTGGGTGAGAAGCTTATTCTTTAATTCCCCAGGAATGTCACACAATTTTACAACAGATGTTTCGGATCTCCTCGTACACTCTTGGGAATTTTATGAACAAAAAAAGAAAGTGCCTTTTTCCCACATTACGAAGTGTCCGAATCTCTGTTTTTATTTTTTTATTGTTATTTTTGTAATTTATTCCTGCAGTGCCTTGTTCTTTTTGTATATAGATTTGTTCTCTCAGTGCGCTCAGTGTTAATGCTGTACGTTCCAATTATTTATTTTTTTATATTTATTGATAGATCTTGAAAGGCTGGTTTTACTTTTCTCAGAAATAAACCTGCACATTAGTTTTTCAAAAGAATTCCGCATCGTGTGATTCTTTTTGTTGCCAATTTCCAGCGGGACCGTTAAAAATCATTGTGTTTGTGCCAATTCTGCCCGCAAAGCCGACGTTCCTTGTAGGATGACAAAGTATCACAACTCCACCTCGCTTTAGAATCTCCAGCGCAAAAGACAAGATCCCTGTCTGTTCTAGCCCCGGGGCATTAATTAAATCCCCGGAGGGTAAAGGGGAGGAGCTAAGCAATTGAAGCGGTTCAGGATGCCTGTGATGCCTAATCCTGATCGTGTTCCTTCCATACAATCTCTATCAGAGTAATAGTAACAGGCTGTATTATAAGTAAGAGGGGGTTTGTCTTCACTGTCTGGAGCCGATCCTCCGAAGGAGACAAATACGTTTAGGTCCGTTTAAATGCGTCTTGGTGATAAATACCCCCAAAGCCCCCCTCTTTTTCCATATGATTCATGTGCCATGTCCGTTATTGTGATATAGTCCTTCTCGGCTGACAGGCAGCTGGCAGCTGGACTCCCCGCAGCACAATTAGTAATGTGTTTTGTGATGTCCTGGGTGATTTGTGGGAACGGAGGGAATGGAGATGTTTTCTGCTCTCTCTGTTCCACTCCGGATTGTCCGAATTACTACTTCTCCTCTTCCCACGCGCTCGTAACATGACTGCACAGCTGGCCTGTAGACTTGGGTTCATGTGTCCAAACATTTCCTGCATGGCTCGGATCTCCTCCGGTTACCTTAAGAGGTTCCATGGTACGGATCGGAGACATGGAGTGGGTGTCATACCCTCCCGTGCTTGAAATATCCTCGCTAAACTGGTGCCCCCATCGCCCGTGTCATCTCAGGGGCAGGTTGGTGCCTTTCAGCCTCCAGAGTCCCCCAGCAACACAACTGCCCCCACAAACAAAGTCCATGCCTGTCCACACTCTCTGATCCAGGAAATCAGGGCAATCGTTTCTCATGGAATAAAAACTAGAGCAATTGCCCCCCACCAACCTACCCAGTGTCTACCTCCTGCCCTGCGGTGTATAGGGGTAACTTCTTTCTGACACCAGAGGAACCAGCTAGCAGAATAATAACTGAATAATCAGAATGCTCAGCATAGAATGTTTAGAATGTGCGTGTGGATGAATGTTTACCGTACAGAATGCTGTCTGATAAGATTGACAAATACGGACAGTCTGAACCTGAAAATGAACGGGGTGTGTGGTATGTACAGCGCTGAACAGACCGCCGAGGCGCGGTGTGTACCCAGACAGCGCAGCCATGTGACCGGCATCTTAATTATTACGTCCCCAGCTAGGAATGTCTCTTAATGTCTCTGTACACAAGTCAATTAACATGCGAGGGATGCCGATTAAAATGCTTTGGTATGGGTGTGCGCCACGTCTGATTCACACTCGTATAAGTTAATCATTTCTTAATATAGCAAATTGTGAGCGGATTTCACAATGAACGCGACTGATGATGACCAACGACACGGAGATCGCAGGGAGCTGTAACCATTTCAGCCCCATGAGCCTCGGACATGCACAGCGTCACTTGCTGCCGCAGGGGCCTGTCTGTGTTACCCTGGGGGTATTAAAGCAATTCCACAATAAACTGACCAGTCATTACCTCTGTGCCATAAAATATATCAGCTTCGCCCCACTACCACTATCGGCAACTGTTAAGGGCTATTAATGGCCCCTCGCAGAGGCCTTGATCCCAAGCACCATGCCGGAAGTCAGTAGCTCCATGGGGTTGGTGTCTCCGGGCCACGGAAGGCCTGTTGCTAACGCACAATGACCTTTTATTTCAGCTTTTCTCGTCTCGATGGCGGCAGCTGAGAAAACACGTGGCTGGGACCTCTTAGGAAGACCCTCGGACAGTTGGCCTCATGGTGGAGTCACGTCTCATGGCCTCCTTCTGGGAAGTAGTGCTCCTTTGGTACAGGTGACAAGGACCTGGCATAACCAGGCAGCTCACAGAGTTATCGGTGGGGTTAGACGGGGGGAACAGGAGGGCATCTGGCCCCTGAGACTGATAGGGTCTATGTTGATCCAGAACAAGTTGGAAGCAGAAATAGATGTTCCTCCTTACTATCTTCTTACCTTTCCCAATATGAACAGCGGACCGGGTGTCAGATTGGGTCCGTCTGTAACACAAGCATTTCCCCTTTTTTGGGGTTATTAAGCCTAGCGCTGTCTTTCAACTGAAGATAAAACATCCCTGAATGTAAACGAGGGCCTGCATTGGGAGGTAATTACTGCCCCATCGCAGCAGAGGCTTCCTGTCACCAACACGAGGAATGTAAATTAAAGGGAGGCCGGTCAGGCCTCAGATCCCCTATCTGCCCACTTGCTCTGCGGGTTCCTGGAAGGGGGGTGGCGGTGGCTTGGAGGTGGGGGCAGTTAGGTGACGATTAACCTCTTAAGAACCCGCAGTGGACACATCTTTTCTCAAGGTGTCATGGCCTCTATTAAAGGGTTCAGAAAAGCGTCTATCTCTACAATGCGTTTTAAGGTGGACCGCGTTTCCTGTTCCAGACGGTAACGTTTGCATTAGTTTTGGGGTCCCTGCAGAGTCAGGAACCTGTATATTCAGTTTTAGGGGTCCTTGTAACGTCCACAGACTGTGCGCTCACTCCTGGGGCCCCCTGTGAAGCCCATTCTCCTATGATGTCATCTAATTAAATCCACACGTTTCCAGTGGGATTTGGATAAAGACATCCAAGATCCCGCTCTAGATCTTATCATCGCCCAGTGACCTCCTCAGAAGGGTAACAGCAAATGTAATCCAGAACCTGTGGAAACCGCGTTTCCGTTCACCCCTGTCTAACCTTTGACAAGACCCCAAACAATCCTGACACAAGTACCTGAGTATCACAGGAGAGAGGATCTCAGGGGTCTCTGTTTGGAGGTGTTTGACTAAGCTCGGTGTATGAGGGAACATGCTGAGGGATAATGAGAATTGTAGTCCGCAGCAGCTTGCCCGTGCTGAAAGGAAGGCATTTTGCTGCCAGAGACAAGTCATGTCTGAACAGGTCATCTCTAACCCCCCAAGCGCCCCCCCGGCAGATCACAAACCGTGGGTAACAGCCAGGAATGCTTCCTTCTCAAAGTGCCCCGCAGTTTACCCCTTTTCTGCCTGTACAGCACAGAACCCAACCGATGGAGAGAAAAGTCCCACTACAGCTCACCGGACCAGCGCGGGGTCCAAGTGTTTGATCTGGTTTTCTTGGAATGAAATGGTGGGCACGCGGAATAAATCTCTATATATAGCCAGGAATGAGCTTTTTGGGGACGGGGCGAGTCTCGGAGGAACGAGAAGATTAGAAGTAAGTTTATTGTGAGATGGCTGACCGAGCCGCGGCTGAACCCAACCACAGGCGATTACAGGCCAGAGAATACATTCCATCTGGTTAGAGAAATTCCAGCAGTGAACACAGCTGGGCCGGGAGCAGCCAAGAGACACCCGCTAATACCCCCCCCCAGCCAGCACAAAGAGAGAGGGGCTGGGGAGAGACAGACAGCGGGAGAGAGAAAGGCTATGATGCAGAGAGAGACAGAGAGAGAGAGGGAGAGAAAGGACAGAGGGAGAGACGGACAGAGGGAGAGAGAAAGGCTATGAGACAGAAGGAGAAAGCTTAGTACATCTTTCCCAACAGGGACCTTTTATTAACCCGACACCGAGTCCCATCTCAACGCGACCAGCGACACTCATTACTGAATATGTCTCCTGGTTTTGCCCAAATTCCCTTTGGTGTTCCGCAGCCATTGTCTTACGTCGGGAAAACCGTCACAGTCCAAAACCCAGGACAAATGTGACAGTCTAATAAGGAGAGACACTTTCATCTGTCTGGGGGTCGAGGGGGAGGAATAAATTGCCTTTTTTTTCTCCAGAAAAAAATAGACTTCTGTTTGAAAGTAATTTTTGGAAAGGGAAGTTTAAATAAGCTGCAATTAGGCCTGAAATGACCCAGCATGAATAATAACGCTCTGTTCCTCAGACCCTCAGACAATTACAGGGTACGGGACACAATCTCCGCCATAAGCATTTCAGGAATTCAGGCCACGTCGCTGTGCCAGGTGGAAGACGCAGAGATGGGGTGGCCATTCAGAGCCACGGCGGGCAGGCGCGGACCCTGCCAGGGACTGGAGCCACCAGTGTGCCGCGCTTTGGCCAGGACGCCATGGCATGCTTTATCAAGGAGAAGCTGAAGCTCCAAGAGGGGTTCCTTCAGGGAGGAGAGCTTTTTGCTCAGCTTTCTCTCCTCGTTATTCAGAACTGCCACATGATGAAGGTGAAGTCCTCCATTATTAGCCTCATGGTCAGCGTTTCAAAGCTGAAACCGAGCAGTACGGCGGTAAACTGCTCCTCTTCCTTCAGAACCGCAGATGAAGCTTGAAAGACCTGGCAGACTTATGTCTCTGAAATCCTGCTCAGCTCAGTGGCTTTGTGGTCTTTTCCCTGATAAGCTGGCTCCTCGACGGATTCCTGTCTCTTTGATGTGTTTGAGGAGGAATCATTATGTCATCATAACAAAATCTCAGCTCCAGATATCCGATAGGAGTCTCCATTCCCCAAAACCCACAATTCATTGCTCTTCACGCAACAGAATGAGCTTTCTTGGTAACCACGGTAACTGTGATACAATTGT
The DNA here is from genome assembly GCA_009364415.1 of Spea multiplicata. NCBI lineage: Eukaryota > Metazoa > Chordata > Amphibia > Anura > Pelobatidae > Spea > Spea multiplicata. The sequence goes on from VKOC01000053.1 coordinate 19,329, forward strand.
CACAAGTGTTCTTTAGATGTTCAATAACCAAATCTGGGAGTCCTTTATTTTATCTAAAACCATCTGGATTTGACCGAGAAACGCACATTTCAGAGTATTGTCGGAATCCTACAGTAATCCAGAGATTGGATTTTTTTACCCCCGTATAATATAATCTCTGGATAAAATACTCATTATTTTATTCTTATTCTATTATTATTAATTTACTAGGATACTCAGAATCGGTTATACCTCTTACTCGGAATAACAAACTCAGACCATGCTTTGGACTAAACGATCACATAATAAGAGGTTATTCCTCTGGCCTCTGTGTTAAATGCTTGGCAGGTCTAGAATCCCCTAACGTTGGTGCCCTGGGGGATTGGCCAGGGGCATTAGACCAGAGACATCCTGAAGTGTAGCACCGCAAACCATCACATGTGGACGGGACCGGCTTCTCTGCTCTGAGCGAGTGTCCATCACCACATGTATGGAGTGTGCGCTCAGCGCTGACCAGTCGATGCCCTGGAGAAGTTAGCAAGCTCCGGTCAATGTGTATTATATACAACACGTAGTCTCAATAAGCCTTTGGAAAATGTCCCACGGAGGTTTATTAAATGACTGTCCCTTTCCCGTTGACTGCAGACGTGGGATCTTTGTGTATAAGACCCATCAGATTTCCACCCTAGAGCAGTCGTGGGGCCATAAGACCGACCCGTGGCAAGGAATGCGTTGGGTCTTCCGTGTTATTCCATAAACCTGACTATTAAACACCAATAAAACCCATTAAATATAATAATAATAAGATCTAATGTTTGCTCCTACTGCCTCTGACACGACCAGGGGGTCTACTGAGAAGAACCGTCAGTGGACCTGAGAACGTCTCATACCTGGAACCCCGAGGACTTGTGAAAACGTGATGACATCACAGCGCTGACAGACTCAGATCCTATCAGGCGATGATGTTTATGTTTTAAGAGTTCAATCGTCTGGGAGGGCAGGGGTTAAACACTGAACTCCCTGAAGCACTATACAAAAATCTGATTTCTCCCCTTTTTTCAGGGAGTGTCGTTTCCTTTAACACACTTACCCCGCGGTGTACGAGTGTCATTACTGGTTTGCATCCCTCTCAGTCAGGAAGGAAGGGGGTAGATCTCCTCCATGACATCAGGTCTGGGAAACGTTTGATCTGCAGAGAACTTTCTTTTCTCAGCGATGCCGTCCAACCACCATAATGTATATATGATGTATAATGTATATATTGTAGGGGTGCAGGGGCACTGTGACGAAAACAGGGCTGGCCAAACCTGTGGCCCTTTGCCCCCGAGTGTGTTGGGTTGACCACCTGCTCTTTACCGTCCCCGCTATTTGTGTGCCAGTTACCCGCAGGTTCCTACATCTGCAGCCTTATAACGTATGTTCTGCCATCTTCAACAACCACTTCTCCAGTATGACATCATACTAGCAAGAGTTATGAACCAGGGGTCTGCAGCCATATTTGCCCTGCAACACCATCTCGGTTCGGTGGGGCAGCAGACACATTAGGAGCCGGACTGGGACGGCCATCTTGGTGCAGTAGTGGATTTGGCTATTGACTGAGTTAATGGCTGCCAGAAAGGATTGGCCCAGGACGTATATCTATCCACACGGCCGGTGGGAGCGAGTGACAGATACACGTCCGCAGGAACCGCCTGCTCTGTAAAGTGGCTCTGCTGACAGATCCATCATAACTGGCCCCTTCCATGCTTCAGGGTAAATTTACCTGAACACGTTCTTCAAACACTCCACGGTGACAGTTATTTGAAAAAGATTAATGAGTTTGAAATACGCCGGATTCCTGGAGTAAGGTGAACAGAGCGGGACGTCTGGGAGGATCCCGACCGATCACCGTTGGGTGGGCAGTCAGCAGATGACCTGGTACCAGTTTTAGTGAAGACCACCTTTCCACCTACCCCTTGGGCCAAAGATTATAGTACGGACACCAGTAAAGGCGCTTTTCCTGATACAGTCAATGATTTATCTCCTCGCCTAACACATAAAGAAGTAAAATGTGTGAACCTTGGCCTTGGAGCTTACACTCACTATATCCTGATACTTGGCTTCTTACAGTAGAGCCATCTAAAACGTGATCGGGAAAACGAGATACAGATGGCGTTGTAGGTGAGGGGGTCTCACCAAGCTTCCGGCCAAGCTGGAGGCAACCAGCCCGTGAACATCTGCAGCGTGTCTTCACGACCACTCACGCTGTGGCCCCAAATCCAAATATTTAGATCTTCAGACAGCTCGTCGAGATTACGCGGTCGGGGCTTTTGATGCCCCGCAGAACGTCTCCTCTGATTTTACTGGGAATGCTAAAGAAGGGTTTTTTCCGATAAATGTTTGCGTTTGCTAATTACTGGGGGACATCTCGCATCTTCCAGATGTTAGCTCTTTGGACTTTTATATACATTAACTGTTTATGTGCCAACGGCTCCAGATCGCGCTGCTCCGGTCTCCGCGGTCTGGTGGGATTTTATGTTATTATCAGTGAGTCTTTCTGTGCTGGGAAAAGGTCCCATAAACTGCATTGTTTCCCATAACACGAAACCTGCGAGAGGAGTCATGGCAGGGACCGCAGCACCCTCCCCGTGAGTCACCCCATTAAACGTGTCCAGACACCGGGCCCGGGGGGCCGCGTCGTGTGAGGCTCTGACCCTGTTATCTGGGGCCGCTACTCGGGGAATTATCGCTTTGAGAAGAGGGCTTTTAGGATTGAGCTCTGAGAGGGCTGAATGTATATTTACTGCCCTGGGTAGAGGTGCCGTCTGGAACGCGTGGGGGCATGTTCAGCAGATGAAAGTACAAACGAGAGCCACGTGTCACAAATGGCCTCCCACTCATTCGGCAGCAAATATGTGGAAAGGATCCAAGAAAAGGGTTTAATTCCCAAAACAATACCCCATGAGCGGCATTCCAAAACGGGCGGGAGATTCCCAGGCGCCCCAAAGCGCAGAGAGAGTAGTTGGTACGTATGGCGGTACCGGCGCCGGCCGCTGCTGGTTTTGTTGTAAAGGACTCTGACTGTTGGTTTTCATCAAACACCTCTAAAGGTCCGTGAAATGATGAGGCAGATGCAGCTTGTGGCTGGCCCTTGGCTTCCTGTTACGGGTGGATCGGCCCCTTGTGCTTGGATCGGCCCCTTGCGTCTGGATCAGTTCCTTGGGCCCGGATCGGCCATCTTGCGCCTACATCAGCCCATTTGTGTCTGTTCGGCCCCTTTGCGTCTGGATCGGCCCCTTGTGTTAATGTTTACAGAATGCTGTGATTAGAAATATTATAGTTTAACCCAGACTAAATATTATTACACCGACCCCGATGTAGAGGTTTCGAAATATGGAGCATATGCCCACGGCCCCCATACAGCGCTAGAGCATGTTACCCCCTAAAAATAGTAATCCCCGGCCCCGTTGGGCTCTGAGCCCCTTGGACTGCTCTGTCGCTGGGGGTCTCTTTGCCGCCCCCTGCTGTAGGATCGGAAGATGTTCAGGGAAGCATTAAAATCGATTCATTCTCATGAAACAATAGGCAGCGGGGGGGGTATTAAGCACATGACGCAGCCGTCCAGACTTGTGAAACGCGCAGGGTTTGGCTCTGCCCAGGCATGTGGAAATACACCCTGAGCAGGCTCCGTAGTCCCGCTGGTATGTCTGAGAGACCCTACCTGTGGGCGGCTGTAAACCCGGAACCAAAGACGATCAAAACATGAGCTGTCCCTTTAATGACCTCCTTTTATTCCACTTAATAGCTGATAATTACATCGAATGAAGCCACAGAGCAGGCGGGATGAATCACGCGCCCCAAGGGCATGAAAATTGGGACATCTCTGTATTTAAAGTTGATAGCCGTCCTCGTGATCTCAGCCTGCTGGTATTTATTTATCTGTTTATTGACCTCCTCTGGATACAGACACGGACCGCAAAGCCTCGTTAATAAACCTACAGCGAAAGCGGTATTTATCCGCCATTAAATGGAAACCACAACCGTAACCCCAGAGACCTCTCACAGAACAGCATTGCACCGGCCCCGCACCGGCCCTGCTGTATCATCGCAGATCCTTCCACAGCACAGTACGTGTCCGAAATAATCCTATGGGGTGTGGTAACAGAAAGGGTTAAGGTCAGGAGCCTGTCGGGTGTCGGGGCATTATAACACGTTGCCAGGGCTTCTATAGGGGGTGAACCTTTAACTATAATCCCTACAGCGGGGCTCATAGTCCTAGAAGGGCAGATGATTACAGGTTAATAACAGACGAGGCCCGGGGCCACACACCCATAGGTCACCGCCTATGACCATATAGGAGGGGTACAGAAACAACAGAGATGGCCATGGAAGTCAGGTTCTGCTAAGAGGCGCGTAACAAGCCATCTGCCAAATCAACTAGCCCCGGAAACGGACGGCGCTGGAGAGCGGGTCGGGGCGAGACGCGGCGTACATCTCAGCTGGAGCTCCATTTGGCCGGAACGATCCTGGTTCACAACGTTTGGTCAGATAGTTTGTAGGCCGGCAGTCGTGGCTCATCGGTGAATGACGTGGGCGATGCTGTTTGGCAATGGCTGGGCCGGCGGGAAGTGACACGGCACTGCTCTTCTGTAAAGGCGTTTCAAAGTTTAGAAAACGCAAATAAATAATGGGGGTGATTTGCGTGTTTCGGGACAATGCTATCAGCACCTTCTTATCTGGTCTCCGTGGCAACCGGATCACAAACAGCTGTTTTATTTGATGACGAAAGGTGAGCGATGAATAGCTGGGAGAGCTACCTGCGCTGGTCTTCGGATCAAACGGGAGGACACCTGGGATCGGGCACACTGTTTGCAGAAACAAAGGCTTTAAAACCTTTTTCTATTTACATTCCAAGGGCTGCGAGGCCACAAAACCCTCCTCGGCCCCAGAACCTCCGTATCCCCTGTGAATACGGGGATGAGGGATGAGTAAAGCCAGCGCTCGGCACAGGTGGCCAAACGACACGCCTAGAACAAAGGGTTAATGGCGGCCATTGTTTTCCGGGTGGAAAGTGCGGCGGGTTGGATAATTCGCCATTCGCTGCCCGCGGTTTATTCATTAGTCGCTTTCGATCACAGCACTGATTGGGGCTCTAATGCTACATTTTAGGGATTTTAGGGATTTATTATCTTTTCCTGGCATCTTCCACGTCCGGCCTCGACAGATCCGTGAATGGCCGGGTCCCACGAAACGACCCGAGAAGGAGAGAAATCCAGGGGGGTCCACGGCACGCCTGGCAAGGGCTCGCTCTGTATTCTTAGAGACGTTATCAGTTTATGGAGACAGACAATGAATAAGCAGCGGAGAGGCAGGGTAATTATCTGGAATGCGAGGAATGCTTTCCTGCACCGCCAGGACGTGACTCAGAGGCATTCCAGCTGGCAGAAGCAACGCCCAGCCACGCCGATCCCCGCTGCCAGTGCCAGGTTTTACTGTACCTGTCGGCAGACTCCAGCTCGGCCGAGCATCAGAGATCCGCTCCTGAGAAACCCGCCTTACCAGCTGCCTCACCCAGTCTCTAGAACAGGGATCCCCAAACTCAGCCCTCCAGCTGCTGCAGGACTACATCTCCCATAATGCTCCTTCAGCTAAGGGGCTGGCTGAGGAGTATGGGAGATGTAGTCCTGCAGCAGCTGGAGGGCCGAGTTTGGAGATCCCTGCTCTAGAAGAACCCCCCAAACGCAAAAATCATTCACGCCGCTCCCGTTATAATTTACAGAGATAAACCCCCCGGAATGTATTCTCTATATTCACATTTCACCCGACGATCACGTCTATCCCATAAAGATAAACCGACTTAACTCGACCCCGCTGGACTGGGCCGCCGCGATCAGCATCTCGCCCGCAGAGCGTTGGCCGGTCGTTGGGTTGGACGCTGGTTGTTGAGTTGAGTTTAATCAGTTCTGGGTCACTTTGCCTCCTCCTGGGGCTGATTTGGTTGAGTTTGGGGCATTTTTCAGCTTGACGGACGCGGTGAAAATGCTTTTCACGGGAAGTCGCTGTCAGCTTAAGAGCAGGAATTTGTAAGTGAAGATGGCAATTAAATAGACAAGATGTCCCTCTTCAGATGGCCCTAGGAGGTTTGACTTGCCTACAACTCTAAACTTTGTAAATACACCCCTTTCCTTCAATGTCACCTCAAAGAAGATTACATACAGGAATCTACAAGAAAATATAGGAACATATAGAAACATACAGGAACATACAAGAGCATACAGGAACATATGGAAACATACAGGAACATATAAGAACATACAGGAACATTTAGAAACATAAGGAACATACATGGAAATATATCGAGAGCGCAAGGTCTCCCATTCTAAACTTAGATAGAGAAAAGGCTCCCTCCTGTGGCTATACAAGAGAATTACAACTAGTAACACACACTGGCCTAATACACAGATACAGGTATGTACTAACAGCACACACCTAATACAGATATAGGTATGTAGTACCAGCACCCGCCTAATACACAGATACAGGTATGTACTATCAGCACACACCTAATACACAGATACAGGTATGTACTTTCAGCACACACCTAATACAGATATAGGTATGTAGTACCAGCACCCGCCTAATACACAGAGACAGGGTATGTACTATCAGCACACACCTAATACAGATATAGGTATGTAGTATCAGCACCCGCCTAATACACAGATACAGGTATGTACTACCAGCACATGCCTAATACACAGATACAGGTATGTACTACCAGAACACGCCTAATTCACAGATACAGGTATGTACTACCAGCACGCGCCTAATACACAGATACAGGTATGTACTATCAGCAGGCGCCTAATACACAGATACAGGTATGTACTACCAGCATGCGCCTAATACACAGATACAGGTATGTACTACCAGCCCACACCTAATACACAGATACAGGTATGTACTAGCAGCACACGCCTAATACACAGATACAGGTATGTACTAGCAGCCCATGCATATTTAGGTAATGTGGTGCCAGCATCCCTGGATTTGCCCGCCATGTACTCTGTGTGCTTAATATCAAATACTCCTTGGGGCTGACATTGCTGAGTTTACCCGGGTGTTCTGTACCCCGCTTCTTATCCTGTGCGCCCCCCAGCATAACTCATCATGCTCCCTTATCTCTTATACAGAGGGGTTTATGTTGAAATAGCTACACTACTGCAAACTGGTGCAGTTACCGTAGCAACCAATGGAATTTTCCCAGGTAGAATCAGTCCAAACCCCAGCGGGCCCCTCCGTGCTCACGTTATACATAAAAATATGTTTCTGCTTTGCGTGGCTCTCGTGGAAGGGGTTAACGCGAGGTGTCACTGTCACCGTATGTCAGCCACGCTCTTAGAAACTGGCAGTAAACACACGGAACGATGAAAGGACTGCCCAAGGTCACCCGACGTCACCAAACAAGGGCTCGTTCCCTCGGCGATGTTGTCATTTTCAGGAACGCGTCTCCTGCCACTGGCGCACGGTGAAAGGCAGCGAGAGGGACGCGCGAGAGACGCGAGACAGCTCCGAAAAGCCTTGTCTACTCATGAGGAATGAGAGAGCGCACGCTTAGCCCCTGCTGCACTGAACGTCAAGGGGGTCTCAATTATTAAACTGCCCACATGCTGAGCCCATCATTGCGTGGCCGTCACCAGGTCACCCCGCGGGGAGCGGCAGGTTAGGCTCCTGTTCGCAAGCCAAGTCCATTTCATGTGTTAATCTGCTGCCCCCTAGTGCCGGGACTCGGCTCTTACCACCACAGTTTTAGCGTTGGTGTGCGTCTCGCTGCATAATCTCCAGTGAAGACATGCACACAGATATGAAACACACAACGAAATAAAGAATTACCAACGGCAACCCAGACCCCAATGGCAGATCTGCCCCAATCCAGCCCCCGTCTAGAGACAGCCGAGTCGTTCCCGAGACCCCCTCCGTCCATCACTTGTTGAAATGCCATTAAGTGCTTTATATTAAGAAGAGGAAATTGAAATCCCTATTATTATTCGGATCATTATATGGGATGATGATTTCATTTTATTGGCAGAATCCTTTATTATCCCATTTGATAGAAACTTCCATTTCTTTTTGTCTCCAGAATTAACCATTCGTTCACCTAAAACACTGCTTACAAAACAATTACTTTACCTATATGCCCCAAATTAAACGTGACGTGTGTTCCCCCTCCTGTGTTTATCAGGACTGCTGGCTGGTTTAAAATAAGTACAATCATAGGGGTTTCTGGATGCAGGTAAACGCGGACCTGTTAGTCTGACACCTTCAGTAGAGCTGTATAAGTGATATTGTGGAGGTGTTAGTAACCTCGACCAACGTGTTTCTTTCTTTTGAGGGATCCGTTTAAGTGAAAAGAACCCAGGCTATATTTTCCTGGACGGGTTGCCTCCAAGGCGGGCAGTTAAATCCTGAGTCTGGGTTTTAAGCCTTCATTCGGCAGCAGGTGGCAGCTGAGTCACCGGCGCTGCTCGGTAGGCAGTGGTTATGAGTCAGGGTCTTGCCGGCCCCCTCCATGATTTACTTATACCGTTAATGAAGTTCCGCCGGCAGTGCCACCTCTTCCTCTTGCCAGCGTTGCCCACGTGTCCTGTCTGCTGCCAGTCGCGCCCCGCGAGCAACAGTCATCTGAGCCGAACCCGGCCAACAAACCCAACCAACTGTCTCATCATTAGAGGGAATGAATCTCACGCCAGCTCTGCCCCCAAAATGCCATCCATTGCCAGACCAAACCAATGTGCTGGCCGCTCAGTCGTTCATAAGCCTCGAGCCCCATGCCAGACCCATTCTCCTAGGTGTCCGTCCTCAGAATAGTTGCCTGGAGGGCAGATAGGGCAGAATGAATAAGGCAGGGGGCAGCTCAGTCTTTGGGGTGTTTGAGGAGTGTTGCCTGCTTAGAAAGTCTCCATTATACACGTTTCTCCCATTAATTTCATGCTCTCGTCCTCTGCTCTGCCAGGATGTGGCGCCGTAGCAGCCTGTTGCTGCCACCGATCAGTAGCAAGTCCCCTCTTTTTGGCACTCACAGTGTTAAACCCCCGCGGCTGGGCATTAACAACGGCTGTTTCCTACACCTACTGGAATAAAGGAGAGCGCTGGAGCCTCTCATCCCTAGTTAGATGTCGGCCGATCCTTAGAGACACCTCCCAGAGACGGGAAGGATGGAGGGGGGTGGTGACATCCAGCAGTCTCTATGAGAGTCTCTCGGCAACTGCAGCATCCAACGAGACAATCCTCCCTCTCGTCCGCAGGTCTCATTACTTCCAACAGAGCCCAAATATACGGACGTCCTCTCGCTGCCTCGACCATGTCCATCAGCCTCCTGCATAGCAGCCACAAGCCCCGTGTGTTCCACCGAGTCCTGCCGGGTGCCAGTCTCAGTGCCACGTTGGGAGACAGGCGGGCGTTCTGAGACCCCCAACCATGCAGTAACCATGTTGGGATTTAGGTTATCAGAGAAGAGGCTTCTCAGGTGAAGGCAGATCCCGGGGGGCTCGTTATCCTGGAGGATTTTCATGGCACGGGGCCGTCCGCCGATAGAGATGGGCTCCTGTATTTCTAAAGGTAAGTTGGGAGAGACAGAGGGCAAAGTTGAATATTGATGAATGGTCTGAGTGCCGGGGGGCCACTTAACAATCCGCTAATTCACTGCAACCCTCCTGGGACTCGCAGGGTTAATGCCTATTTGTTGGGAGCGGAGCGAGCCCGGCGCGTTTCTATAGAGAGGAAATTAAATGGTGGGCTTTCAATGTCAGTGGTGGGCACCAGCTTCACAAAGTAAATTAATTGGCCTCGTAAGTCTCTTTGTAAATCGATCCTGCTTGGAGCTTTGGAAATGACGGTTAATTGGAATAATACGTGGGAGTTTAATCCGTGGCGGTGGTCCGTGAAGCGTTAAAGTTACTTATAACGGTGCCAATAATCTCCCGGTTCGTCCATCGTAAATCATTTTTACAGGAAGACGTTTAAAGAAATGGGGCTGCCGGTGATCTGCCAGTGACACACAGGGCCCCGTGCTTAGGGGTCATTCATAAGGTCATTTGTCTAAGCGTCGGCTCTGTGAATAGTTTGCGGGGACTCACTGACACTGGCAGATTTAAACCAATATGGGGTTATTGGGAGCCCGGATTCCAGTGCTCTACCTAATAGCCTCTGCCCCAGCGTCACCCCGAGGGGGCCGGTAGTTTCTTGATTGGAAGCACCGGCAAAGGGGGTTAGACTACAAACCGGCACCAGGCTTTCACTCCTCTTGTAAAAAGAACAGATTATAATGCCTTTAGTTGGTACCAGCTCTGCCTGTTGAAAGATGCTTGCATCCACCACAGGTTGCCAGAGTTAGGGTAATATGTGATACCAGCCACTATTTATGGGTCCTGATCTATGCATTGGATGAAGAGTCATTTAGGAATGTATGGGGGCAGAAAGATTATTAAAAGTTTTCGCAATGGATCTCTCTGTGTGGGGAGTCAGATGACACGGCTGGTAGGAAAATCTGGTAGGAAAATCAAAAGCAGAGGCTCTGCGTCCCGAGACCGGGGCCACCGCGCCTCGCACACAGTCAGAGACAGGTTTATTAACAATTAAAGTGTTAATTTTACGTGCGTAGGTGAAGCAGAAATATTACTGTTATCACTCTCATCACTACTCTCATCACTAGTCTCACTCTCCTCGCTATTCTCACTATTATCTCTACTGTCACTACTATTAATATTATTACCTTCTATTTATTCAGCACCAACAAATTACACAGTGTTGTACAATTTAAATGGGGCAGTTAACACACATAACATACATTAATACATACACACACATCCGGATTTGATTATCACTATTATCACTTTTATCGTTATTATTACTACGATTCCAACTGTTTAAGCTTTTTTTGGCACGCGGAAGTCTAACCTCTCGCCAGACTGTCAGGGGGTCACATTATCTGGAATTATCCCCTTTGAATTTGGAGAGATTCCATAAGAATCCTCAGCTTATCTTCTCCGTAATGAAAAGTTCTTCCTGATTAAGTTCCCGACGGGAAAACAAAACAGAAAACAGTTTATTGAGTCACTCGCAGGGATCTCTCTGGTTCTCCAGATTTCGCGGATGCACCGAAACATGTTTTTCCCCCATTTTCCTCACTAATTAGGCTGTTTTTGCTTTGTCTTGGCTCGTTGTGTTGTTTTTTTAATACCTTCCTTCTTGGCTCGTGCCGCTGCTCTTCCTATAAATCATCTCAGTTCTTATTCTCTAAATAACCAGATGTAACCCTTTTCTTTTATTGTCTTTATTCTCATTACGCAGCATCTTCAGGGCAAATTGTGTTACATTTAATGTGGCGTCTGCTGGCCTCCTCCCGCCACGGAATCGCTTCATTATTTTCCCGTTTCAGAAACGCCACAAAGATAAATATTACGTCTCAAAACTGTTCTAATTTTAGAAGTGAAGAGAAGAGATCCATCCAACTTATTAAAAGAACCGCCGATTTCAGCAAAGGTTCCATACGTTATTGGATATTATTGGAATGATCTGTCCGGGAAAAACCTAGATATTAGGGGAAGAGAAATAAAAAAGAGAAAGAAAGTGGGAAAGATAGAGAGAAAAAGAAAGGAAGAGAGAAAGAAAGAGACAGACAGCGGGAAAGAGAGAAAGGAAGAATGACAGAAAGAAAAGGAGAGAAAGTGAGAGAGAGATAGAAATACAGAGATAAATAAGAGAGAGAGAAAGAGTGAAAGGAAAGAAAAAACAGAGAAAGTGTAAAAACGAGAGTGAGAGAAAGAAAAGACAGAAGGGGAACAGAGACAGAGGGAAGAAAAGGGGAAAGGGAAAGAGGAAAGAAGAGAAAATAAGAGAAAACAAAATAAGAAATAGAGGGAGAAAGAAGCGTTGGACTCTCTTGGGGTGGGTGTATTCCTGGAATTTGCCCCTCTGCAGTCACAGGAGCTGCTCCACGATATGACGTGGTGAATTCACTTAATTTCTCAGGGGGTATTTGGCTCTTATGCCGGACGCCACACTTTCATTATGTCGTTCCCATGGCAACATCGATCAGAGAACCAAGTGGCACAATGACCAAATGTTCAAAAGATGAATACAGAGAGTGAATATAATGAGCACGGACTGCGCGGCGCTGGCTGCATCCGCCGACATGTCTTCCGGGGATAATTCTGAGGGTCGTCGGGTTCAAAACATTTCCCCCCTTAATTAACCCCTTTAAAGCCATGAAGACAGTCTAACAGGAGCTGCCTGTATTAGATTATCACTAAATACAGATATTTATCTAATTCAATGCCATTTCTTTCCTTCCTTTTCTCACCTTATGTCTAAAATGCCCCAGCAGTTACCCCGCTGAGCCCTCACGTGTCCTCTGGGGATGGATTTGCTAGATTGCAAGCCCACAGGTCAAGTCCCAGCTCAGTTCTATGTTTAGGGGGGGTGGTAAATATTTGGGGCAGTATATATTCTGCGTGGTATAAATATTTGAGGGAGGTAAATAGTTGGGGCAGTATATCCGTCTCACATGCCTTCCCCCCGTCACACTCACTAATTGCCCCATATTTACACACAGCTGTGTCTGGGGTATATCTGTATTTGGCTCAGAAGGGGTTTTCTGGGCACAATTCATTAGGGTTCTAGATTTTTCTCATCGAGATGGCAGAGGATCCCGCACGCTCCACCTGTCTGTCCGCACACGGCGTCTATCTGCATGATGTTTGCATGTCGTATGCATGACATGTCCCCGCACATTAACTGGCTTGTTTTCTAGCAGACGTGCGTGTTTTAGTTGCCATGGTTACGCTCAGGCCTGCGCAACCTCCTGCGTGTGTCTCAGCGTTTGACTTGGAAGAGTCCAGAAACTGCAGAGCATTCTCACTGTGCATGCAGAGCACTGAAAGGGTGCCAAGGTGCTGGCACACTATGAGGTTCTCCGGCCTCCGTTCTAGTGCACACTCACTATCAGGTTCTCCGGCCTCCGTTCTAGTGCACACTCACTACAGGTTTTCCGGCCTCTGTCCAGGCGAACACTCACTGTCCCTTTCTTTTCCATTATAGAATTTTTCCTCAGTGGTCACAAAGATCTCCACTCAACCAACAATAGCACAAAGCCCACCGTCCCCCCACCAGAGATACCCCAGCTAGCAGGAGGCACTGCACCCAGAGAAACCCCAGAAGAGGCAGAGGACGAGGGGGACAATGACCTTGGAAAGGTATGTAACCCACAAATGTTCCCAGAAAATAAAGCCCTCTCGCTACCTAGTCGCTTTCTCCAGGGAACAGCAGCTGCGCCTGGGGCATTACACGGTGATACCGCACTACACACACACACTGCAGAGTGATTTAATGGCTGGGGAGTCAAGGTACACAGAATTTACATTTCATGAACCCAACACAAAAATTCTAAGGAAAAGGTTGTTTTAAAGTTCTATCCATCTTTTAATCGGGGATTTGCCCCTTTATGGCTGTAGAAGCCCCGGGTTGCATGTTTTATGTTGGCCCTGGCAAACTGTTATCTGGCAAACTGTTTATATTCACGTTTTTATCCCCAGGAATGCCTCAAGTCACCCAATGGTTTCATGTGTGAATCCAAACCCAATTCCAGCAACTATGACATCACGGAGCTGGCCACCTCCTCGCTGATTGGTAAGAAGTCCCTGTGACCAGGAGGGATTTGTAAGGCGTGATCTGCGGTAAAAAAAATAACCATAAAGCCAGCGGCTCTCTAAGAAATCACAATCCATTGGGGGTAACTCCTATGACTCAATGTGAGGTAGTTACCCCCAGAGCCAGGTGCCCACCGGTCTCTCTGTGTGTGGTAGATGCCCCAATGTCTCTGTTACTGGTAGGTGTCACCCGATGTCTCTGTTACCGGTAGGTGCCCCTGATGTCTCTGTTAACACTATCCTGATAAACATTTAGCTTTCTTAGGCCACCTAATAACCAATAATGGCTGGGGCGATGATTGACACTCCTTTCCTTGTAGGGCATAGAGTCCACTTATATCCCCCTTATCACCCATCTTGTGCTCATGAGCGTTAATAGTGGCAATTTTCAGTCCTCCTTAGTTAACAGGAAGTTCCATAACTCTGAAGATGCGAGATAAACTCGCATGCACTCGCATGTTATTGCAAAGACGTGGGTTTTAGTGGGAACCTCAGATCTCTGACTTCCAAGAAAGGTGTTCCAAGACAGGTTCCCCAGACCTCTGATTCCGAGAGAGGTGTCCCCAGACCTCTGATTCCGAGACAGGTGTTCCAAGACCTCTGATTCCAAGAGAGGTATCCCAGACCTCTGATTCCGAGACAGGTGTTCCCAGACCTCTGATTCCAAGAGAGGTGCCCCCAGACCTCTGATTCCAAGACAGGTTCCCCAGACCTCTGATTCCGAGAGAGGTGTCCCCAGACCTCTGATTCCGAGACAGGTGCTCCCAGACCTCTGATTCCAAGAGAGGTGCCCCCAGACCTCTGATTCCAAGACAGGTTCCCCAGACCTCTGATTCCGAGAGAGGTGTCCCCAGACCTCTGATTCCGAGACAGGTTCCCCAGACCTCTGATTCCGAGAGAGGTGTCCCCAGACCTCTGATTCCGAGACAGGTTCCCCAGACCTCTGATTCCGAGAGAGGTGTCCCCAGACCTCTGATTCCGAGACAGGTTCCCCAGATCTCTCAGTTAGCGATATATACTTCCCTCTTGTCGGTTGTCCCTGTTTGCCCCCCTGGGTGTAAATTCGGCTGGGCTGCGCATTAAAAGCTGACTGGCTGGTGAAGTAATGAGAGAGATTCTCACTTGCGTGCGTCGCCCCAATTAGCCAAGGTCTGGAGATTATCTCGCTCCGTGTTACTGTGGAAACACCATGAACCGGACTATTAAAGCTCTCATTTCCCCGGGTGCCCCCTGCAAATAGCCTTTTGTCGACTGTTAACCCCGGCACGAGGCAGAGCAGTCAACTGCCTTATCTACTGTCAAACGCGTAGGTAAACACGCTCTGATTAAACAGCCCCACTCAGCACAGATAATGCATCCGTCTGATTAACGGGTAATTAAACCTGAAGCTTTTCACAGAGCTGAGATCCCACCATTGCATCAGAGCGCAGGAAGGAGTAGGTTTCAACTGGGCCCCCAAGGGATGAGCATGTACTCAGTACTGTGACGGGTTAGGGCTTAATCTTTAAATTGGGTTCCATGATAAATGATCCGCGCTTCAGGTCTCTTCATGTCCAGATCCGTGCTGATCCGGGGGTTATTATACACATAGAGACCAGCATCCTGATGTCATTCTGTCCTCATAGGTCTAGTGCAAACCATTAAAGATCACATCACCAAACCAACTGCAATGGCGCGGGGACGAGTTGCCCACCTTATTGAATGGAAGGGATGGAGTGCTCCCCAGTCTGGATGGGATCCCTCCTTGACTGATGATGAGAATTACTCGGACCTCACAGATGAATTGAAGGAGGCACGATTTGCTGCAGGTTTGTTAAGACCACGGTGACTCCTGCTGTCATTCAGGGTGTTGCTCGTTAACCCATCAGGTGATTTTCCGTTTCTTTGCACAGGGGTGGCTGAGCAATTTGCGATCACAGAAGCGACATTAAGTGCTTGGTCTTCTCTGGATGATGAAGAAATGCATAATGGGCTGGGTTCCCAGGACATCCGCCAATATCAGGGTGAGTCTATGAGATGAGAAGGAAGGAGCAGAACTAACATTTAAGTGACTGAGTGTGTCTTCTGCTCGCATTGTGCCCTCACCTGCGTTAATATTTTTTTGAATATATTTGTGGTTGACGATTGTTGGTCCCGAGTTTTTGGCCGGGTAATGATGTATTTCAGCCGCACTCCACAAACTCACACAGCAACAATTTCAAGCTTCCCGTCGAGCTGCAGCCAACAGCTGGCAAGTTAATGTTGAGTTAATGGCCAGAGTACTCGATTTATTAAGAATCTCACCGGTTCTCTTGAGGAGTTCAGCTGATTTTGTTAAATTGAAGCTCAGTTCCACCTTGACTCTGGGTATAGGTCACCTTGTGCGCCTTCCATTGAGACACAAAGCAAAGATGGGGTTCCAGTATATGCTACTCGCTCCATGGATACCTACTTGCCCTAAATACCCAATACCTCTGCAGTTCAGGGAGAGTACTGGTGGCAAAGCTAATCACTGGACTGGCACATTGTTTGCCTCTAGGTATGGTGGTTGCTTTAGGAGGGAGAACAGAGTTAAGCATCCCACAGCCCCATTAGTGACTGTGTCCTGCCAGATGAATCCATCATGCGCATGATTTACATCCTCGGCAATAACCCAGCCGTCAAAGAAAGTTTGGGAACTCAGGGAGAATGAGAACTAGTTACAGGAGACCCATCTGTTAGTGTCTTAATGCCACCCCCTGGGGCAGAAATCTCTGTGCATCGGGCTCCCTCTTAGAAACCAGAGCTGCTTCTATTCCTGGGTCTGATTAATGGAAACAACCCAGATCTGCGTGTGACGGGCGCTATTTCTGTGCTGTATGGCTGGGGACAGGGTGCCGATATCTGGGACACGCCGGTGATACCGGGCAGCAGAACCATCCATCAACCGACAGAGGGGGATTAACTGCAGGGATTGGCAGAAACACCGTCACTGGTGGGTTATTTTAAGAATAATGGTTTCACAGAATTCTATAGGTTCCATATAGGGTTGCCACCTTTCTTGCAAAAAAATACAGGCCATGCTAATTTGCATAATTAAGTATATATGTGTGACATCACAGAAACATAATATGCACCTACCCCCCAAATATTTCCTGTCACAGAAACATAATTTACACCTACCCCCCAATA
>VKOC01000054.1:0-28815 GCA_009364415.1 Spea multiplicata
AGCGCCCCCCCCCCCGCTCTCTCTTTGTTGCCCGCTTCTCTCCGGCGCGGCGGGCGAGCGGCTAATTCTTTTGTTCCCGGCTGCTCTGTTTCATTTGTGAGATCATTGTCCTCATTGTTCTAGGAAACAGGAGGGGTCTGGGCCGGGGGCCGCCGGGGGCCGCCGAGGTCCGCGCTAATGACAGGAGGCCTTTAAAGTTTGCAGGGTATTTCATCTTCTCTGTGGGGGTGAGAGGATACATCTCGTGTTTGATCCCCACCGCGCACGTTTGCTTCTAGTTAATTAACAAGTCCCTATTACAAACTCTCATCTCGGAGCGCGAGGGCGGCGAGAAGGTAATCCACGGCCAGCGGCGGCGGGAATGACTCAAACCGCTTGTTTTAAGACTAATGTTCAAACGCAAATGTCCTTCCCCGTTAGAAGATACATTTTCTTTTCTCATTCATTCGCCTCGTTCCCCTCGTTACGGATACGATGGATGACTTTCACTCGCCGGCGGTTACTTTGTATCCTCACCGGCTTCTTACGCGACTCTCCTCCTAATCAATTTTACCAAAAACGCCTAGAATTTATAGTAAAAAAAAAGTATTTCTTCAGCTTCAAACAGAACCTGATTGGAAATCCAGCTTCCTTCTTATCTCCTAGATGTGTGCTGAAGCCTAAAGGGAACGGAGGTAGATAAGTGGAACAGCCTCCCGGCAGATGTGGTAGAGCCTAATCCAGCATGGGATAGACATACGGCTCCTGAGTCTAAGACGAGATCAACGACTGATTAAGGTTTGAGTCGTTACAGCGGGAGAAACGGGCGACTAGACGGGGGCCGATGGGGGCCGATCTGCAGGCGGGTTCTGGGTTTCTATGACCATTAAAAAAAAAACAGCTTCTTTTGCTCCGGGGCAAAATACCATTAAAAAGACACAGAGGGTAAAGCTGAATAAAGGGAACTTGGCTGAGTGGTTTTATCACCACGGCAACAAATGGAATCCTCCTGCTGTTCGGTTTATTCCGGTGGTTGCTGTGGCGATAAGACCACTTTTCAAACTTTGCACCGGGATGACGTTATAATACTTTCTGGTCTTTTTTCCACCCCAGGGGCGCCGCGCAGAAGCAAGGTTGAGTCACTTGGTCCGCTAGGCTGAGTTTTTGGTGATGTCATCAGGGACTCCCCGGGGGCCGCGGCTTTTAGCCGGGTTATAGAATAATAAATAATAGATTAACAAATTTATAAAAATTACAAATGGAGGCCGAATACAATTTAGTTTCTCGTTTGAGGCTTCATGGACATTAATCGCTATTAACCAACGCGTTCCGCGCATGAGGGGGCCGGCCCACGTCTGGTGGGACTCCTGCAAGGTGATTGTAGGCTCGGGTCGCGTGACGTGGAACCACACACCCTAAAATAAAAGTACCCCCTGTCAGGCCGCGCATGTCTCTGGACGGTATGTAAACACCGCACACTGCTTCACGGCTGCTGAATATTAGATCCGATCGGCCTTACAGTATTAGCCGCTACCACTTCTGCTGAGAGGCTGTTCCACTTATTCACCACCCTCTCTGTACGTTCTAATTAAGGATTTCACAGCTGGCATAATGAGGTCTCCGCAATACACAGTAAGGCCGCCGAGAGATTTATTCAGGAAAAATCATTAAACGTTTAGTAAGATAAAAATCTGACGCTGTCATTCTGGTTTTCCCCAACATCACATTATTTTATTATTTTTTGGCTGCCTCTTGCCAACGTTTCCCGCATGCGGATTAAACCCCCCCCCCCCCCCCGCTGGGAGAAAAAGCCCCATCGCAGCGCGTTTTGTAGTAAACCGCGGGTTACCTATTTAAATGTCTCTCTAACTCACAAAGCGGCATTTCCAGAGCGAGTCATTTACAAACAATGTACCAAAAACCTGATTTATTTCCTCTGTTTTTGAATGCGCTGGCATCACCTCGCGATTTGTAAAATGTGTGAATTACTGGAGTTAAGGAATAAAGAAAAGCCATAAGTTATAGGATGAAGGTGTGAGATCCTCCATCTGTGTCTGATCACCTCTCCCCCCTCCCCACAGAAGCCGCGTCTTATAACAGAAAGCAGGAAGCGCGGGGCGAGCGGACGCTCCCTAACCCCCCCACGAAATGCGGATAAATATATATTATACCCATCGATGCACATACATGCGCGGATTGGAGCTTCCTGTACCCTGTGGAAAGGGCCGGTGCAAATTCGCCCGCAGCCCCGCCTTCCATGTAAATGCATGGATATTTATTACCCTTACATAGGTCACTGCCCTCCACCCCCTCCATAACTGGGGCCCAAAGCAACTATTTAACCTGCATGCACGGTACCGCCTCCGAGGAGCCCAGCCACACCCCTGCTGTATATGACCTCATCACCCGGTGGTGGTGTAACTACCCCTGCTCTGTCACAATAGTTTTACCCCCCCAGAAAAGCAGGTCTGCCTCTGCGGAAGGCCATCAGCTGCGGGGGTACGTGGGTCATAGGGGGTTAAAAGTATCCTGGGCTCCAAATCCAAACATATTTAATGCCAGATTGTAGAATTTCCGGATATTTCATGATTTTGGTGCCATATTGAGTTTAAAGGGAAATTGAACTATTATCGCTGTATCTCGGTGTCCGGGCGAGCGAAAAAAATGTCACTTCAATTTTACCAAATCTTTTAAAATGAAAGCCAAACGCAGCTGGATTATTTAACCCTTTCTACTGCATGCCGAGCATCAAAAATGACACTCGGGAAAAAAAACTGCAGCTAAATGTCTGGAGATGGAATATTTCACGAGCTACGAGGCTCCATCACCATATAAATGGACAATCCGGCCCCCGGAGGGATCCTCAGAGCGACCAAATCGGCGATTTATATGGTGATTTCCCTGCAAATGCTTTGTTTTCTCTCCCATTTTCTCGCCGTCTCGGAGATTGTTGGTTTTGTAACAAACTGGAAACTTGCAGTAAAATAACAAAAAATGCATCTGAGAAGAAAAGATCCGGCACAAAAAATTCATAATTAAAGGGACGCTGCGGCCGCCATCGGCGCGCTAATGCATGTGACAGGTGGCAGGTCCCTTTACATTTTTATGGGGCAGCCCCCCCATTATGTATTTGCCCCCTTTCCCTGCCCCAATTTCCAAAATTCCTGCCAATCCCGTCAGGTCCGGAGAGCTGCAGCTTCTCCATAAGTTAAGTACTTTATTTATTTAATTGTTTATTTGATTATTTATTTGTTTTTATTTGTTTATTTGGTTATTTATTTATTTGATTATTTGGTTATTTATTTGAATATTTATTTGGTTATTTATTTCTTTGACTATTTATTTGTTTATTTGATTATTTATTTCTTTATTTGTTTTATTTATTTATTATGGGTTATTTTTATATTATTTGATTATTCATTATTTATTTGGTTATTTATTTGATTATTTGGTTATTTATTTATTTGGATTATTCATTATTTATTTGGTTATTTATTTGATTATTTGGTTATTTATTTATTTGATTATTCATTATTTATTTGGTTATTTATTTGTTTGATTATTTATTTTATTTTTTGCACTTTATTGTGCATTCGTTTTCTCTGAAATCCCAACACATTTTACGGTACAGATATTAGGAAGTTTAGCGGAAGTCGTACCGACACCGGGTTCGTGGCAAAGGTTCGGGGGGATCGCATAGCTGCGCATTTTTATGGATGAACCCCTTTAATACCAACGTGCAGGCATGGGGGCCCCCAATTCTAGGGCCCAATCCGATCTGCTGGCGGCTCCTGGCTTCTTACGGCAAAGAAAAAAAAACAAAATAACTAAAAAGATGAAACAATTTCTTTTACAGACTCGGAGGAAATATAAAAGGACCCCCCCCCCTCCCCCGGGGAAGCTGTCAGCGGCCAACATTCGAGAGCCCCGGATTCCGTCCTCGGTGAATTCGCAGTCGTTAATCAGACAAGTGATTTGTTTAACAAAAAAAGAATCAATTAGCAAAAAAAGAGAGAAAGTCGGTCATCATCTTGCTGGATTCTGCCGACGCGGGTGCCAGCTTCAGATGGGACAATTAAAGCCCACCCATGGGAGATTCTGGCACCGAAAGGGTGTGAAACGAGGCGGCCCCCGGGGGCCCGCCACCCTGCTTCATAGATCGTTACAGAGGGCGCCAGGTAGAGATTTCTCACTCGCCAGCTTGGTACAGACTGCGACGTTGACTTCTGACATCGGCAATATGGCGGCAGCACGGGGAGGTGAGGCAGAAGGGGAGGAAAAACACGGAGATAAAGGAAAATAAAAGTAATTAACTCTGCGCCATATGGAAGGGAAATATTTTGATTAAAATCGGCCAAACTCCGTGCCAGGCTAAGCGTTTGGTCCAAAACCATATGTATCGTTATCTCCGCTCGCATGCATTTTAATCAGCAGCCGGCGACGCACGGGGAGACATTTTTAGGGTCTCTGCTTTCTGGCGTCGATTTCTGTTTCTTGCCGGCAGAAGAATCTTTCCGTGCGTCGAGGAGCCGATCCGCTTAACAAAGAAGGGGCGACGTGGGATAAGACGAGACCGGCGACTGATTAAGGTCTGAGTCTTTACAGCGGGAGAAACGGGCGACTAGACGGGGGCCGCCGGGGGCCGAACTGCTGGTGGGGGGTCTGGGTTTCTATGACACATGAGATAGGCTTACTGTAGATTTAGTAACATTGACTTTGCGTATTGCCCCCCAGCTCACATGTAGAAAGGAGGCGACAGCGAGGGGCTACATACAGGGGGGGGTATAATAAAAAAAATCACACCTAAAAGTGTAAAATAAAAAAATGAAAACAAATATAAAGAAAAAAAGGAATCGTTTGACAAAGCGTTAATTGGAACGTAAAGCCCGTTAGCTACAAGTTTCCCCTCTTTCTATTTTTGTCCTAAGTTTCAAAATCTGTACATTATTTATAGGAATAAAGGCAGAAGTTTCTGTAAATCTCCTTAATTTGTGTTCAGAGTTAATAACAATAAACCTAAAATAAAAGCGCTAATTCCACAGATGCCCCCCCCCCCCGGAATCCGGACTCGGATCGTTCCAAACATGTTCAGCGAATCGCTCCCCTCTCTGTGTCTTCTCCCCGGCACGCGAAGGGTTAAGGGATAATGGTCAGGGGGGGATGGGGTGTCCTTCATCCCCGGACGGACGCGCGGTCGATTGATACCCCGTGAAGAGGGGCGTTGTTGTTGTCGTCGTGTCTTAATAACACTTGTGAGAGCGAAGCGCGGCGGGCGCCGAGCGTCCTAATCAGTAACTCCTTTATCCGAATGTCATTGAGAACAAGAAAAAAACTATCATTTAAACCGTCCGTCGCGGCCCCCGAGCGTCGCAGGGATCCGGGGGGCTTTCAGACACCGTATTACCAGCCAGCGTCTCCTCTACATAAACGACGTTATTTAAAACTCTTTCTGCTGCCAAACAAAGGCTTCGTACGAAGTCAATCAGAGCGCCGTGACAGTAAAAGCTCCGTCCGCTAAGTGACTGAATCATCTTCGCCGGCCGTCTGTCTCGCTCATTATGCGTCTCAGAAGGAGCGTTGACTTCGCCGCCTGCCTCTCTCAATTAACGGTAATTCGTTGTGACGCCCGGTATCTCTCGGCCGGAGGAGCCGCGTGTGCGATCTGCCTCGCTTCGCTCTGCTTTCTTCTGCCTGCGCGGGATTTTACCCCGGTGACTCCTTCTCGCCCCGCGCGATTTCCGCGGGAACGCCCACTGATGTCCGCGGGAACGCCCACTGATGTCCGTGGGAACGCCCGCTGATGTCCGCGGGAACGCCCACTGATGTCCGCGGGAAGGCCCATTAATATCCTGGACGTGTCCCACGAGGGTTGGCTCCCAGCTGCCGGAGCCCACAAGTTCCCAGTTATGGTCTTAGGTCAGGAAAGGGGCCACCAAGTCCCCATCCGCAGAAAAGGACCCCCAAGGGCCCCGTTCCACATAGCAGGCTGCTGGGTAGCCAATTAAGAGGCCGTAGGAAATCATGGAGGCCAAGACCCCCTGATCGCCTGGACCGGTTATACCCCCTGATGGTGACCTGGTAGAAATGGCCATTTTTCTGTCCCAGAAACTAAAATGAGTTCATTCTTAAAAGCTTAAGATGCTTTGCAGAGCCTCAACCCCCCCCCCTCGCTCCCCGTCCATTACATCATCAGCCGGTATCACCTCTCCCTTCCCCACCGGTTATGACACTGATATCTAACGCGGCTTTTCTAATTATACTCAGTCCATGGGCGAGGCGGCCGAAGCCAATTGTTTTATTACTTCCTGATTTCCGCGGCCGCTGATAAAAATAATAATAAAAATCCCGCCATTCGAGCCGCGGAGGGAGAAAATCACTAAAAAAAACACATCAAACAAAAACACTCTAAATGTCCTAAAATTATGTTTCAGGAGCCAGGAAGTAGCGAAGTCATCTCGGCTTTCCTGGGATACAGTCCTGGTAAATTCGGGACTGTTGGCATGTACAAGGTGGCTGCAGGAGCCCATGCGGGGGGCTCACCGAGGAGATAACGGCTCTCGCGGTTCCTTATTCATGTTTGTGGTTTGTTGGGGGGGGGCGAGGCGTAAAGAGCGCGAAATGTGTCGGGGGCCTCAAAGTGCCGGCGCTGCCTTATAATCGCCTGTCCGGCTCTGACGCAAAGCAAAGGCTAACAAGTTTACGGTCACTTCAGGAACTCTGCGGAGTCTGTGTGCTCGGTCTCAGTGACACCCATGACCGGTCGCCGTTCATGTCTCTACACCGCGAGCCGGTCAGAGAGTCCAGCTGTGTGATTAAGACTGAGCCATTCTATTGCCCCCCACAGGCAGTATGATAAGGAGTCGCGGTGTTTAGTAGATCGGGGATCAGATAACAGCGAGAATCATACAAACGGCTGATATGCAGCTGCCTGAAAACTTTTTCAGTTTTACTATTTTTGAAAATGCGATAATAGGAATAAAAAGCAAAAAATAGTTTGGAGCTCCCCTCGGAAATGTAACCCTTTACTGGCCTTTGAGTTTGCGGCTGGGTCGGTGTCGAGCCCATTAGATAAAAGTCTTCACTGTCTCTTTAATGTAACCCTTTGTGCCCTGGCTGCTCCCATAATAACAGCGAACAGAAACAGTAACGATCCTCGCGTGACGTCCCAAACGTCCCAAACGCCCCAAACGCCCCCAAACGTCCCAAACGCCCCAAACGCCCCAAACTTCCCAAACGCCCCAAACTTCCCAAACTTCCCGCACGCGAAGCTGCAGCTTTAACACCTAATGACTTTTCCTAAATCACGAGCCGCTCGGCGGGCGTCTAAATCACGTCACCCGCGTGCGCTTCTTCATTACGGGGCCGTTTACAATAAACATCTCCCGGCATCTTCCCGAAAATAAAACCTTCCCGCCATCTCTGATTAAAATAGTTTATCAAACAAACGGATCGCGCCCCGAATACCGAGTTTACGGAATCCAGCCGCCCTCAGATGCGCTGTCTGTTTAACCCCTTATTATCCGCACATATAAAAAAATCAGATCTTTAAATATTTTTAAAAAAAGTTTTTTTTGTGTGCCTTTTAATCCTTTGGGGGTAATTTTATTATTTTTAGAGCTAAAAGTTTGAATGAAGAGATAAAAAACAGTAAAAGGATTTCCTGTCCCGCTGAGCTAACAATCTAATTTGACACCCGAGCGATAGAACGCACACGCTGTCATCATTCGCTCGACATCCTCGCTTATTAAGTTATTTCAATCAGATTTCATAATTGTCTGATTCAAAAAAAACCACCGAAATAGGATAAAATTAATAAAATCTTTGTTTAAATAATAAAGAAAATATTTTTAAGTCGGTTACATGAAGCTTGGCAGAATTATACATTTTAGCCTCATTTCCATCGGATCTTCTGGTGCCTGAAATATTCAGAGAGCCCAATCCGCGGCGGGCGACATCATCATCGGAGGCAATAAATACGGAGCTTCCCACAAATCATGAAGTTTTATGGGTTTATTCCTGAGATACGGCCCGGTAACGCTGATTTATTCCGCTGATCAATCTCGGAGGCCGTTAACTAAATTGCTTAATGTTATGAAGTATCTGCCGAGCCGGCGTGCGCGTCTGACACGTGCAGGATATACGGGGACCTCCGTGACTTCAAATATCACTTTTGTCTGGTTTTGTGAGGTTTTGGAGGCTAGAAATCTCCCCAGAAGCGCAAATACTTTGTATCTCCGTCTGTATCGGTTTAGGAAAATCAATCGCAGCGATCAATCATCATGAAGACGGCCGCCGACCGCGACCCAGAATGGACTGAGGCTGCCGGCGGATCATGGGAATTGTAGTTAAGCCATAATCAGTTATTACACAACTCAGGGAACATACTGGTCTGTGTTAGGAGTTGTAGGGTTAATGGGCTGGTAGGGGGGTCTCCTGTGTCGTGGTGAGCAGGTGTAGGGATCATAGGAATTGTGGTCTACAGCTCCATGGGATCGCCGCGTTTTCAGAATCAACTCTCATTATGGTCAGCCTCTAGCTGAAATTGAGACCTTGCGGTGCATTGCAAAGCGGCCTCCCAGCAGAGGTGGTAGAGGCTAATACAGTGAGGGGTCACTAGGGTGGGATCATGCGAGACAGACGCAGGTACGGCAGGGTTCTAATGATGTAAAGACGCTTAAAACATAAATTTTTTCCCTTTTCTATGTGCCGCATGGGACACTTCAGTAGAAATCTGCATTTGTATACGAAATGGCTTTCGCTTTTCCCCCCGACGAGTTTTTCCCCCCCGTATCCCGCGCGGTTTTGTGTCGTATTGTGTTACGTTATTGTGCGTTATGCCCATTATTTCATGCATTTCCATTTTCATTGTGTTCTTTGCGTCGTGTATTCTGTTGTTGTGCATCGCTGGTCTGCATTAAATGCGTCCTTCCAGATCAAAGGCTCAAGGTCCGGATGTAAATGGCTGCATTCATCGCTTTTGGGGGGGGGAAAAAGTTTTTTGTGATATTAGAAAATATTATATTTCAAAAAAAGAATTCTAATAACTAATTAAAAAGCACTTTTCAGTCAAGGTCACAGACGTCCCCCCCGCTCGCACCCATAATATATTATATTTCTATAATTTATTTACCGTTTATAGTTTTGATTTTTTTTTAGATCTTTTATGAATGTTAAAATTTCCTCTGAATTTCATCAGCGTTCTTTCGTATTTGGCTAAATCTCTCGTTAAATAAAGAAATATTCTGCGTTAAAGATGAGGAGGGCGGCTTCAGTAACGGAGAAAATCCAGTATTTCACCTGATTTTTAAAGAGTTTCTGTAAATTATATAATTTCTTTATTTTATAAAGATTGAGTCTGGAAAACCTTCTTTTTAAGAATATTGAATTTATGATTCTTCTTCTCAGAGGAAAGTGGAAACGCATCGTTCGTCATCGACTTTTCATAATGTCTCTTTTTGTCTTATTTCCGGTTATCTGATGCGGCCCTTATATATTATTAAATTATTATTATATTTATTATTATCGTTTATTGTTAATCTGTCACAATCTGTAATACGTTTATAGGATTTTTTTGTTGTTTTTTTAAGCAATTTTGGGGGGGGAAATGTCTGCGTTCACCCCCGATAACTGCCAATGTTATTCTTTATTGATTTATATAGCGCCACCATATTCCGCAGGGTAGTGCATCGCATAATAATTTTGAACAAAGAGTTTACAATCTACAGGAGTAAAGTCGCATTGTAGAGGCCCGGATGTTGGAGGCTCAGTTATTTCGCCCCACGGCTGCTCTTGGTAAGGAGAGAGGATTTCCTGCCTGGATTTCTGTATTTCATTCTTTCATTCACAAGTTCCTAAACGTTCATTATATTCCCCGTTTTTTCCTTTAGAAAGAATCAATAGTTGGCAGGAAGGGTTTTTTTCTGTTACGCTGGAGAGGCCGCGCATGCGATTATTTCATTGTTTGAGGAGTTCTCGGCGTTACCCCCGTGGTTAGGTTGCCGCTCCCTGCGCTGTTAACGGTGCGGGGAGTATTTTAGGAAATGGCTTTGTTTCGGCTCGCTATCTTCTGCTATCGCGCCGGACTTTCCAAACAAACTTATCACTCCGCTCATTCCTTCTGCTGCGTGTAAACCGGGTGCTGTGGCCCTGGCACGGGAATCGCGTGTCCGGAGCCAGGAAACATGGAGTTCAGAGTCCGTGACTTAACTTCATCAACTACCAGGGGCGAGAGCGTCGAGAGGCTACCCTTCATTCCGTCACTCACATGGACGATTATATAATCCTATAAATCTGTGTAATCCCCGTTTACCGGCCGTCTGGCTCATCAACCAAATGCCAACAGGAGAGCGCCGGGGGTATTTTAGGAAATGGCTTTGTTTCGGCTCGCTGTCTTTTCCTATCGCGCCTCTGCGCCGGACTTTCCAAAAAAACTTATCGCTCCGCTCATTCCTTCTGCTGCTCATTCCTTCACTCATCGGTGAAGAGGGTGCCACACTGGCACAGAGGTCCCAAATATCCCTGAAATCCCCTGTCTCTGAATGTCTCCCTACCTTCTCCCCCGACCACTTCCATCTTCCTGTCTCCTTTCCCCTAACCTCAGCTCCTACTCTTGCCTCTTCTTGTTCTTGTCGTCTGCCTTCCTCCGCCCCTCCCCATGTTTTCTTTCCTCATTCTCTTCACCCTGTGTTTTCTTTCTTTGTCTGCTTCTCCTCGTGTTTTCTTTCCTCATTCGCTTCACCCTGTGTTTTCTTTCTTCGTCTCCTCTCCTCGTGTTTTCTTTCCTCATTCGCTTCACCCTGTGTTTTCTTTCTTCGTCTCCTCTCCTCGTGTTTTCTTTCCTCATTCGCTTCACCCTGTGTTTTCTTTCTTCGTCTGGTTCTCCTCGTGTTTTCTGTCTTCATCCGCAGAATTTTGCTCCATTCATTCATCGATGTTAAATTTTTAATGCCATTAAAAAAATATAGAAAAATAGAAAAACCCGTAAATGTTTTATTGTACCAAACCTTTAAGCCCCTCCTCCGGCTGCTATAACCCCGCCCTACATTCCGTGCTGATTTCCCTGATTATATTCCTGATTATACTCGGAATAAACTCCTCTCGTCCTCTCTGTGTTTACTGTCCCAAAGTATCATCAGTGGTTATGAAGCTAAAGGCCCCGTCGGCCCCCCAGGGCCCCGCCGCCTGCGTTCATTATTTCCGTGTTGTATTCCTGAAGGAATTGTTTTTCTTCCGTGAATGGAGTGATTTCTGCGTCCGTGATATGAATCTCCCCGTGAATGGAAGGATAATTCACGTCGTATCGCTTGCTCTCCTTCGCGTGTTTAAGGAAGATCCTTCTCAT
Source organism: Spea multiplicata (assembly GCA_009364415.1). Lineage (NCBI taxonomy): Eukaryota > Metazoa > Chordata > Amphibia > Anura > Pelobatidae > Spea > Spea multiplicata. The sequence goes on from VKOC01000054.1 coordinate 11,321, forward strand.
TGTTTCATGAAGGGCAGCACCGGCTCTTTCTCCTCGTAATTTCATTCCTTTGGGTTGAAAAGAAAACTCTTGTAGATAAAAAAAAAATAACAACCAAGAGAAAAAAAACAATCAATTGGATTTGTGAGAATTCCGGGGCAAAAGTTTAAAAAAAAAGATCTTTTCTCGGAGCCGCAAACGGCCCCCGGGAATCCAGGACTTTGGTTAAATAATTTTATTGTATTAAGCTGAGGGGTCGGCAGCGATACGAGGCTCCGGTATCCATTAGGACGATTTTAGCGCGACCTGCTGATTAATTAAACGCAGACGGCCGCCTTATCTCAATGTTTTCTGTGACAAGCTGACCTTGGCCAAACAGCCGTCGTCCGGCAGCCTTTTCCCTGACCTTAAGCAAACAGCGATATATTTACAAAGGACGAGGTCTCGGAGACGAGCGCGTGTGAATGTGTGATCTACGGATTGATCGCTACCGGATTCTGTGTGTAATACATCTGAAGAGGAGACCTCTGAGGTCTTCAAACCTGGTGACGCTGCATATTACTCTAGCAAAATTGGTTTGCCCAATCTCTCTCCGGGACAGGAATAATAGGCATATTCTGGCCCAGGTGTAAATCAGCAGATCAAGGGGGCCGGGTGATGTAATACGGCATCAGCTCCCTCCTGTTGTCCTATCACATTATATTTATATAGCGCCCGCAGGTGCCATGGCGCTGTTACAATGGGAGGGGGGATTATAATCCTAATGGTTGTCTTCTCGTATGAGACCAGAGGGATTAGGTACCCAAGACTTGGCCTCGGCTCTTGGACCTTAAGCTGTATCTGCGACGTGGTTATGGAGGACGATATCGCAAGCCAAGGCCAAACGCAACAAGGAGGCCTAGAAGGTTCTGCAGCCGGCTGCGGTCCAGCAACGGTCAACAAGCGAAACGCGAAGACGTTCGTCAACCGGAAGCTCCCAGAAGCCTCCTTATCAACCATCCCAGGTGATCCGTTTCTTAATATTGGCCAAGAACCTCGGCGCTGGGACTCGCGTCTCTTCCCTGTGATTCGCTGGCGCGCAGGGTCAATGGTCCTGCGAGGGGGCTGCTAATGCGACCCATTTACACGGCTACATGTTCTCTTAATGCGCGTCACAGCAGGAGAAACGGCGGACGGCAAAGAGAAGAGCGATTTCGGGCCAAACGCCATTATATATTCATTTATTTTCCCTGAAAACCTGAAACGAGAAACTCGGAAACGAGATTTTACGGAACGTCCGGAAAAAATGAAAGGAAAACAGAATACCGTGATGTCATTTTTAACATAAACAGCTTCATAATAGGAAGCCAGCGAGAAAACAGCCTTCCTTGATTGGTCCAAGGAAAAAGGTGCAGACCCCCCGCGGAGGTCACAGCGACCTTCTCCCGGACGCAGAAACGGTGACAATAACTAATAACATGCGCGAGGTGAGAGGAGCTTTCATAGAATCCGTCTCGGCCTGGAAGGGCATATGGCGAGGATCCCCTTTTGTCTGCTTTTGCTGTTATATCGGAGGCACAATAGGAGGCTTCAGTAGAAGCAACAAAGGTTGAAATGATAGCATGCTGTTCGCAGGGAGCTGCGTGCATGCGCCGACGGTCAGACATCTGCTAACAGCAGCCAATCCTTGTCAGGTTTTGCCCCACACTGGGCGCCGGTTCTCTGCCCTGTTTAACTCGTCGGGTTCTCCCGGCGCGCTTCGCTCCGCGGCGAAAAATGTTTGTGTAATAAAACAGAGCTAATTAAACATTTCAAAGGGGGAGCCTTATTTCAGCACTAATTAGATTTGATTGCGCTTTCCTTTTTAATGTGCGCTGAATTACACTAAGGCACCATTGTCTACTTTTCCATAATTGCCTGTTCATTATATCACTTGACGGCAGCTGTTTAACTATTCGCGTTCTGGTTATTTCGGGGGGAGCTTTGTCTCTCTGGAAAGGGGATCCGAAAAAAAAAGACGCCGAATTATACGTTCCCTGCGCATGCTCGTCTCCGACGGTCTGTGTCTAATCTACAAGAATGTTCCGACTCGGTTCTCATTGGCTCGGCCATATCAGTGCCTTTCAATAGGGTTATTTGGCCCCACCCCCGGTACTTTTTATTCATATATAAATACAACATTTTTGTAAGCGTATTATAATTTTTGGAACAAATATATATAAATAATTATTTTTTTTCTTCTTTAAATAAAACCAGCCGTTGGCGTGGAAACTCTTAGGTAGGAACACAATTTTTTTTTTAATTCATTCATTTTAATCATTCTTTTTATTTAAAATTAGTAACGGGGCATCCCCTCGAGTGAGCAAGGTAATGTGTCAATGTCCTGTTGTATTGCGCATGTCCGGTGCTGACGTTGATTCTCTTGTCTCTTGCTAAACTTTAAAGTCACGCAGAAGACTACTTTTGTTTTATTTCACCTTTTTTGCCCCAAAACTCCACAAAAATAAATAAAAAAATAAAAATAATAAAAAAAGAGAATGGGTTCTATACAAACGGTAAATCTCCAGTTCTAATTAAGATCGACTTCAATGAGACGGCTGCGGCTCCCATTCCAGGCTGGAAGGCACGGTTGTTACCGCGTTGTTCTTGTTTCTTTCCGCGGAAATGGCTTGGAAGATCCTGTCTTTCAAACGTGCGCGGCGGCGGCGGCTAGCTCAGCGCCCGAGGACTCCGCTGTCACATCAAGGAAATGTTTTTTATGTCATCATCCAGAAGCTGAAGTTTTTAACAACCCGCGTCAAAGAAACTTTCCCCAAGTTTAAGATCTGGCAGCAAATACCTAAAAAAATCAAATCAAATCCAAATCCCCCCGTAAAAATATTATTGTTTTGCAGAAATATTCTCACCTCAAACAGGAAAACGCGATTCATTAAGGGCCTCGGCATCAATGCATGCGCGGCGTCTTTCAACCTTTCCGTGGCTTCCAATAAATCTGACTACAGTCACAGAACCCCGAGCTGCTGAAATAATGTGTTGTTTTGATGAACATAAAAGCGTTTTGGGGAGACGGCTGCTACATTCGCCTTCAAAGTTTTTGCAGAGCGTTCGTGGTTTTGAAAAGAAAGTTGGTTTTGATTGCAAGGTCTTCTGCGCGGTACCTGGCGCCGGAATCGAACCTCTGCCGATCTTTATTTACATTTACATATCGCAAATACATGAAGTGCGGTGCCGGCTACCACTGCAACACAACTGGAACTGCACACAATTATTATTATTATTAATTATTATTATTTTATTATTATTTTATATTATTATTACTTTTATTTATTTATTATTATTACGAATTTATTACTTTTTTATTATTTATTTTCTTCTTTCTTTATTTTATAAATATTATTATTTTTATTATTATTATTACTTATATTGTTATTGTTATGATTTTTTTTTTATTATTATTATAAACATTATTTTTACTTATATAGCGCCAACAATTTAAACGTATGTTAATTAGCAGGGTAATATAAAGACATTATTTCACATTGTTATCGTTACTTCAGACCTCTCAGGACCCCGGACAGCATCTGACATCATGAACGGGTCCACTAAACGCTTTGTGCATGCGCAGAGCCTGAGTTTGGTCACCAGGACACCAGAATCCAGGACAGAGTCCAGATAAATAAAGTATTTGCTTACAGTTAATAAATACATATTTTATTTTAGTTTATTAATGTTATTTATGTTTTATTGTTACATATAAAGGAACACGGAGCCCCTCGGTCGTCTGTCACCCCCTGGATCACCCGTCCGGGGCACCCGCTCGGTCCTGACGCCCCCTTTCTTGTGTTCACCGACCTCGCCCAAAGGATGTAGAATCAGCCAAAATAAATTAGTCAGGGGAGCTGAACCCGGGCGTCCGGATTGCACTGTGTGGGCGACAGCAGCAAGACTGGGATTACGGCTTCACATCATTAACCCCGTGTATCCCACGGCATTTCAACGCTTACACCCAAAAGAGTAAACTCTGGGGATCATTAACAACAGAGGAAACGGTCAACGAGCCCAAAAGATTGCATCCAACACACAATACTGGCCAGAATGGGACCACCAATGGCCCACGGGGGAGCCTCTGACCCTTTAAAAGCCCATGACACAGACCCTACGGCAGAGCATGACTAATGGTGACGGCCAAATGGTTCTAATCGCTGGCTTTATGGAAACTATGACTTGTGTGCCGCGGTTCCTGCGCCGTCACAGCCGCCTCCTCTGTGGGATAGCATCAAGTCTCCGTATCACTTGATGAGATCTTTAAACGGTCCCTAAAATGACCCGCGTGTCTGTGCCGGATAATCTTCACTTCCCCAACAATTCCCCTTGGCACATCTTTAGAAACACGTTTTACCTTATGGACCATCTTCCCACTCTGTGCAGAGGTCCAAAAATACTCCAGGTTTAAGATCTTCTTCCTGCTTCTTACATCATCCCATTGAAAGAGGCTGTCAGTCGCCATCTATGAACTTTGGGGGCGTGACCCTGCTCCTTGGGGGACGTCCTTTTCTGCCAATGGCCTTCTTATGGATTATGACCTTTTCCTTCTGAATTTGTCCTCTATTCTGTTACATATTCTCAGCATGCGTCATTTGTACAAATTAGGAAGCCTTTTATTTTCTAATAAACTATTTTAATACGCATTGTTCTAAAACGGGCAATTACACCAAAAATGCTTTATTTAAAGGTCTGGGCTACGGCGATCACTCACTATCCTGACAGGTGAGGCTACAAAAATTAAAAAAAAAAAAAAGAAATTGCAAATTTTGGTGCAATAATAATAAATAAAACTCCCTCGGGATTTCACCCAACGCGCCGATACATTTTCTAACTCCCCGCCTGCAATATTATTCTGAACGAGAAGCGAAAGAAATCTACAACTTTCACAAGAGAGAAATATTTGAATCGCTGAAAAATCTACTCGGCTAAATCCATTTTTAAATCAAAAAAATTGCAATTTCCCAAATCCATGTATTTTTAACAAAAAAAAAATAATAATAACAATAAAAGAAAATCCTACATTTAATGGCCGAGGCCGCAGAATAAATCGTTTTATGCAATTATTTGTTTTGACCAATTGACCAAATTATTTTAAATTTCAGTGGTGGAGCAGCTGATGAGGACAGTTGCTTAATTTTATGTTTTTTTATTATTTTTTTCTTTCTTTTGCACGTTTCCGGTAACCCGGCAGCCGTGGCCAGGCGGTAACGCTCTCGCGGCCCTGACTCTTATGATCATGTAAATTTATTGGTGCTCGGAAGGGCCGGGCTATTAAAACATTAGAGCAGCCATTATGCTCGCCCGCTCGTTGGCTTCCTCCGCCGACTAACATATGCTTCCACGCGAACGCCTAAACTCTTATTTATGGATTTAATTTAATATGCGGAAAGAATTCAAAATTAAATTTTGTGTCTGCCTCCAGAGAGTGTCAGCGTATAATAACATGCTAATTTTTACACATCTTTATGAGAAATGGGAAAATTAATTCTTTCTGACAACTTGTAATTATTCGTCTTGGAAGGGTTCGCAGCTGAGCGCTTTTTAGCGTCTGTTGTCTGGTGTTGCGTTCGGAGAGGAACACGCGGGACGGAGATCTATTCCGTGTCGGAGGGTTTATATAATGACGCCTGACATGTCAGCCCTGGAAGTCGTCGGGGGGTCTTCCTTAAAACATACGTAAGCGGAGGAGACCCCGACGCGTCTCGCGAGGCTCCTACAAGGGGACTCTGCGCGTAATTCACGCCTTTCATGGACGGGTTCTGAGGCTTTGGAGGTGAAATAAATTCTGAAATCAGCAAATAACGTTATTTTTTCTATTTACAGAAAGAGTGGTGGATGCCAGCATCAGCCTCCCAGGGGTTGGGCTTGAGAAATAAGTGAATATCTGGCGTGAGGATTTGGGTAATATACAGATACATTACATTTATGGATATAGCGCTGTTACAATAGGGGGGCAGCGAAAGTAAAGTCACTTGTATCTTAGAGAATTAAGCAAGAGCCCAATGAGGTGTCCAGTTGTCCACTCCGGCCCCCAACATGCATTCCACGCCTGTGAATTCTCGTTGTGACTACCAGGGGCAGCTCTGGGCACTTGGGGCAATAAGTACAAATATTCTTTTTAATTCCTTGTCTTTAACACAAGATATAAAACTCAGTTGTAGGGCTTTTCCGGAGTTCCGTGAGAAGGCCGGAGGGCAGTGGATTTGCCCCTTGACCCCGTCCTGCCCATTTCATTTCGTTAGTTAATACCTGTGCCCCTCCTGCGAAAAAAACACTTTAGATAAAAAAGAAGCAGCAATGCCAGACATCCAGCTCGGCCACCGCGAGTTTGGATTTGCCCCAGGAGGTGACTGCGAGCATTCAAACCCAGCTGGATCCTTTCTGTGCTCCCTCTGTGTGCTTCCTCCATAGCCGTACGAGCTGCTGCCACCATGTGCTGCACAGAGCTTATCGGGGAGATCTCCAAGTCCCAAAAGCCCAGTCCTGGTTCCATCCTGGGCTCCCCCCCCCTCTATGCTGCCTTCTGCCCAGAGTAGTGGGAGTTATGAACAAAGTGCCAGAAAAACGGGCTGCTCATTAAAAAGATTTCTCCGCAGAACCTGAGAAATGATGTCACAGCCCAGCCTTCTAGAATAACAAGTTACTGCACTTTTCAAACTGTTGAGGAAATTTGACGTCGCAATTATCAGGTCGTTGAGGGAATTATTTATTGTGTAATATTGTGACATCGCCGGGAGTCGTGAAAAGGCTTATTTTCCTCGCCTGTGACATTTTTCCGCGCTTGGCTCAGTTTTTCCAGCGGATCGTGCTATTTGTGTGTTTATCGTTCCGTTATGACACAGTCCGATGTAAACGCTCCGCTTCCTCGCGCTCCCAGACGCGTTTTGGGCTCGCAGGTGCAGAGGGGCGAGGAAGCGGCTCAGGCGCCCGGTGACAGCGAGGACGTTCGGATCCGGGGTAACGCCGAGTGAATTATGATGGTTATTTCGCCAGGGCGACTCCGCTCGGCTGCCATGTTCCTGGCACTCAGACGCCCGATCACACCGCGGGGCGGCGGCTCAAACGCTCGCCATATTTTACCAGCTTTCAGGTGTTTTTTTTGCGTTTTTTTTTATGGGTGAGAATTTCCGATGTCTGATAATTCCGGGCGGCGGAGAAGGAACGAGAGGAACCCAAGTGCCACTGGTCGGGTTTGTCTTGTAAGGTTACGCGGCAGCTTGCACGGAGAGTGCAAATTGTTGTTAAGATAGGGCTCCGCGCGCGGTCAGAGGTGGAAGGGAGAGCTGGGGGGGCAGGATCGGAGCGAGAGTCCGTGTCCCGGTTGAGGTCGGGATGGAAGATTCGCCGTCTTTCTTGCTAAATCTGAATTTTCACACCGATTCAGACGGAGGCGCGGAGAAAGCGTCAGGTGAATGTGTTGCTCGATGCGCGGGTTTTAAATAAACTCAGGTGAAAATGATAAACGTTTCCTCCTCATTCACGCCGATTTAATTCTGTTGACAGATAACAATGTAACGAGCAGTCGGCATAAATTCACCGTTTGGAAGCTCGCGATCCGCATTTCCGTTTTATTAAATATTTGTGTTTTTGGTGGTATTTTTTTCTGAGGCCATGCTGGGAATTTCCAAGAACGAGGTTCTAGATCCTTCTTAATATCGGGGTGATACCTGAGAAAGCCTTATGGCTAATGGGGTATCATCGTCCCCACGCCCCCCATATGCACCGCACGGGGACGCTGTATTCGATACGTTTACCTGTTTTAGCTGCCTCCTCCTCCAAGATTAAACACGCGTGTTCCTTCCACGCCCTACATGCGTCGGGTTTACCTATGTACACAAATAAGCCATTATGCATGGGTTAAAATGGGACAAAGTGGGTGGATGGGGCTAAAGTGTCGCCATATCAGCCCACCTTGGCTCTGCCATCATAGACGCCACGAGACAGATCTCCAGGTGGACAACACGGCCCTACTGGACGAGGACAAACCCACCGCCCTTCCCCTTTAATCACGCGCTGGCTAGAATGTATAAATAAGGGGTAATAATAAGCCCCCTGCTGGTGCGCTATAAGTAAAATGCGATGGAAACTTTGTTGCCGTCGGGAAGCCTCTGCCCGCGGCCGGCGCCGTAACTTTTTTGCTCCGCTCTTCCCGGTTCCCCGCGTGCTGAATGAAGACGCCATCGCGGTTTTATGTAGGTCGTGGGAGCCGCCGAGCCCCGTCCCTACCGTTCAGTGCCGGATTCGGGTCATTACTCTCTAAACGCCGCATTGGCCTAATGGATCCACCAGGCATCCCGTTAAAGAGGCTTGAAATTGGACAGACTTTCCTCGCACCGGTTGGAGCGGCTCTGCGGCAGATTGGGTAAAGTCTCCCGCACCCCCGACGGGGACCCGGCGTATCCCCCAAAGCCCGTGGCGCTCTATTCTCCATCGCTGCGCCTCGCTCTCTCCAGCTCGCCGTTTTCCTTTTAATGACTTTCTCAGACATTTAGTTAACGCAGGTCCTTTAGACCTCCCCGGTGGCTGCGTCTCCATTTTGGAATCTCCAGATCTGGCTTGCAGCGAGGTGAAGGTCATGCGCAAACAGTTTTCCTTTCAATCCTTTGGCTCCTTGGCGTGACCTCCCCGGCATTGTCTCGTTCCCTCTCTCCCTCCTGCGCTTTGAAGTGGCTGCACACCAGGTGTTCCTGTTCTAAATTACACATAAAAGGGCCTCATCCCCGCGCTAATTAACCGCTGAAATTCACCCCCCGCCCCTCGCCGCTTCACGCTGATCCCACACTCAGAAAGCTTTTCTCACCGAAGGCATCTCCGGCGCGTCAAAAAAGATAGATCTAAAAACCCAAAAGAGACAGATTATCCGTCCGGAACACGGGACCCCCGAGCTCCCTCACTCCGAGCTCCCTCCCCGCTCACTAAGTCGATACATTTGTATCGATACGTCGGGGGTTAATGTTTAATAAAAGGCTTTTCTGTAAACGTTACAATGTTTCCCGTTTCTGTACCAGAATCTCTCACCGGCCGTATTGCTGCGGAGCGTTTTGTCAGCTGATCGGAATGTGAAACGCGTGAACACGTGAACATGAGAACATGAGAACACGTATGATCATGCAGCTGAATGCCGGGGACCGAGGAGCCCTCGCAGGGAATGATATCCTCGTTGTGAGCGCTCCCCGCCGGGTCATCGCTTCTGCGGGGGCAATCGGCTCGTGTTTATAGTAGAATTACCCCATCTAACTGCCCCCTCTGTGTTACCCCAAACACACCCCGCCCAGCTAATTACCATACAGAGGTTTTCGCATGTTGACATAACATAGACATGCGCGTCTACACCCGGCGTCTCCAAACACCCCACCGGCATCGGATCAGCCCGGAACGACGTAAAGGAAGCAAAAGTACGATGTAACCAGAAACACCTGTTTTAATTATTCATATAGCGCCAGCTACACAGAAACCCCGAACCCGCCGGCAGATCGGCCCCCAGCGGCCCCCGTCTACTCGCCCGTTTCTCCTGCTGTAAAGACTCAAACTCTAATCAGTCGTCGGTCTCGTATGTCTATCCCCCGCATGTTTAATCCCCTCACTGTATTACCCTCTACCACTTCTGCTGGGAGGCTGCTCCACTTATCTACCACCCTCTCAGTAAAAAGTAAAAGTTACAATAAGGGCCAGTGAGAATATTCAACGAGGGCGATTGAAAACTTTGGCACACGTTAAGAAGAGGGTCTTGCTCTTGTGAGCTTGCAATCTATTGGATACCTGCTCCCTCTGCAGACGGACGGCGTGGGCTGAATTGAGGTTTCTGTAGGAGAAAGCGGGTGACGTGGTGTCCGGAGGGCCGCATTGTCCACGTAGCCGACACACACATGCGAACTGTTCCACGTCCAGGTCATCCTGAATGGAGACTTATGTGTCTAAAAGACTCAGCGATGGAACAAAAGAGGCATTGACTCCACACACGGTGTCAGATAAAAATGATTTCAGACGCTTGTGGATCAAGGGCCACGGCTACCGGGTGCCCTCTGTCTGCAATTAACCCTCCAGGGTACCTAAAACTACAAAAATAAACAGGGCTTTTAGTCCGAATTAGAAAATATATATATATCTTATTTAGTTTTCTGCATTTTTTATTATTTTAGTTAAATATTTCGCCGTTTTAATGATTTTTTGCGATAGAGCGACGGCTGCGTCATCAGCGCAGAACCGGGTTTTGATCCCCTGAGGGGGTCCGGGAGGTGGGGGACGGGTCCTGCCGAGAACCCTAAATGCCCCGATAGAGGATAATATCTTATCTCCCCTTCAGGGTGCAAATGTAACACGGGGGCACATGACGGCGGCGCTGACGCCCCCCCCCCGGCACTGTCCTTTCTGCTGGCCGTCGGGATATGACATCATACTCCAGAAGGAATCTATGGACGGAATCCCGGAAGTCTCTATCTCTTGGACAGAAGTCCTTTTCTCTGGAGCAGGGGTCCGGATGTCTTGGGCAGGGGTCCCGATCTCTTGGGCAGGGGTCCCGATCTCTTGGGCAGGGGTCCGGATCTCTTGGACAGGGGTTCGGATCTCCTGGGCAGGGGTCCCGATCTCTGAGGCAGGGGTCCCGATCTGCACGGGTTCACAGTCGATCATCCAATACAGAACATCAGAAATGTGTTTGTTTTTCCCGATATTGGGCTTTTCTCCCCGTTTTTGGTGATCGCTGCACATTTACGACGTCGTCCCTTTTCTGGTTCATTCTGCTGCTCCTCGATGGTTCGGCAAAGTTTTTTTTTCCAAAAAGAGCGTTTAGTGCGGCCAATTTATCACAACAGAGAATATAAAAGAGAAAAACAATTCTGAGATCAAACGAAGAAGACAAAACAAATTATTCATAATGAGGAGAGGACGTCGCTAATCAGAAACCCGAAAGGGAATAATTCATGTTGTGACATTTCAATAAATAATAGATATAGGTTCAGAACATAAAGATACAACAGGATGAAAAGGACGGAGGGTCCTTAGAAACCAACATGGGGCAGGTGAGTCCGGGGGAGGGAGGGGGCCGGGAGGCAGCTGCTGAGATAAATGCACCTTGGTGGGGAAATTATCGCCCAAAAGGACGGTGGATGAAGAGCTAACACTAAGACGTAAGGCGATTCGGACTCCGTGCATCTCCGGCCGCGGGGGGGGCGGGGGCCGCCGGCTTTTGCGCTTTATTTTCACTCAGTAGCTGCTGTAATTAATTGAATTTGCAGAGAATGTGCAGCTATTTTGCATTTTTCCGATCAGCGTCGGAAATCCTCCTGTCAGCTCGAGCAGGAAGTTGCAAGCCACTTCCTGTTCTCTCCCCGCGTTGTTGTAGCAGACGGCGCATGAGACTCTACCGCTAGAGATGGCGGCTCCCACATACAGCCATATTTGAATATTTACAGCAATTAAAATTGGGGGGTTTAGGTTTTCTGAATTTAACACAGCTGATGTTTTTAGAATTTATTTTAATGGAAAAGTGAAAATTCCGAAGCCCAAAGGATAAGAAACACGCGGAGACCCCGCAGCCTGAGCTCATTTTTAAAACGTAGTAATGCAAAGTATTTACGACTTGTTTCTCCGGGTCCGACAGCGACAATTCAAACAAGAAAATCATTCAGCGTAACGCACAGCAAACAATAGCAATCTTTTATGACTCGGCCTGGTTTGGCGGGTTTGTTGCTGGGGTAATAAAGTGAGGAATATAAGGCCCGACTGTTGAGGCCGCATGCCGAGGTCTGTCTGAGGAGAATCCCGGGCCTCGCACACAAAGCCGTCTTGGACGACGCGCATCCCAAAGGCCACGGCTTCTGGCCACAAAACCAGAAATGGCAGACGCAGCTGTCCCCTGGCTTCTGTGTCCGGAGGAATGCCATTGTCTCCGCGTCTTCCATTCCCTCACTAATTATGCACAGAATTAACAACAATGTTGCTATTTTGGACCCGACCGGAGTTATCATTTTTCCTTTTTCCGTCTTCGGGAAGAAAATAGAGACTCTGTTTCCCAAATTCAAGTCCAGTGTGAGTGAGTGTGCGCTCAAAACCAAACCAACGCTCATAGGGACGATCCTCTGTGGAGATGTCTAATAATCTGTATATGATGTAATGCTAAGTATTACAGCTATGTACGTGAAGACGTGTGTAAGAGGGAGTATCATACATGATCCGTGTGCTAAAGACTTACAGAGCCACCAACCCCCCCCAAATACCCCTCTTCAGGAGTCAGACCCCCTGTCAAGATTAAAACTCACCAAGGAACCAAACTATCCCATAGCGCCACTCGTTCACATAGCAAATGACAATAATAAGGAGACCGTTTACCCTGCAGACTCCGACGAAGCTCCGCGGGGGAGGGTCTGGAGAATGCAGATTATTGATTCAGGGGCGGTAACGTTTTTAAAGGAGTAACGCGGAATAAAATGCATTGCTGAGCAGCCCAAACATTAAAATCTGGTGCTGAAAGCAAAGAGCGAAAAGGATCATCGGGGAAAACGTGGCGTGGTCTGTACGGACGGGGTGTTTAAAGGAAAGTTACCCTCGCTTGAAACTTAAGGTAATACGGAATTTTGGAATGAGATATTCTGACATTTTACATACAATACGTAAAATACAACAAATTCACAAATATTTGAAACTAAGTGTCTGTCTGGCTCTAGGACTCCTTTAATTTGTCAAAACCCCCCATTTTCTCCCTGCGCTCCAAGCCCCCGTGATATTAGATGTATTTTTTGTTATTACTGTACATTGGAATATTATATTTACTCTCCGCAGCCTTAAGCCAGTTTTGGGGTTTGCTGTATTCATGGGATCCGCGTTTGCCCTCCGTACGGGGGGGGGGGTTTCTTGCTCATTTTCTTTATTAGTCTGTAATTTGGGACGCAGAAATCCGTCTCTGTACCTTTAACGGCGTTTCTAAATAATGAAATGATAACATGGAAACGTATCTTCCAGCGCAGTAATTTAGTAAACAAACAGAGGTTGCCACGGAAACGTACCCAGCGGCCAGAAATAGAAAATGTTCAATATTGTGATCCGTGGTTAGGAGCATAAATTTTATGAAATATACAAAATATCTGGTGGCTGTTAGGAGGCGGCTGGGGCTTCGGGCCGTCGCTGGTAAAACGCGCCGGTCGTAGGCGGATTTACAAATCTAAAGCGCTGGGATCGCAGGAGCGACCGAGACGTGACGGGTTAGTAATGATTAATGAAATATCCAAAATGGAAAAAAAATGTGTTATGAGATAAACAATATTATTGGAACGCGGCTACGTCTTGAGAGGTCTGACAGGGAAGACGCGGCGTCTGCTCTCTATAAGCCGCGGATCTGCAGGTAGTGAATACGGAGCATGGAGGGAGGGATGACCGCGCACGTACTCATAGAACGCAACCACGGCGGAAAACGCTCAATCTCCACCCTTTGGGATTAGAAGCTATTTGGGTGAAAACTCACTAGATTTATAAATATGTCACCTTTCGCATTTTTTTGATTCAGCAGTTAACTTCTAGATTGTAAGCTCTTTGAGCCGAGCCCTCCTCGTCTTTTGTTTCTGGAGGTAAAATGATTACGTGTTGCGTTAATTGTCCTGTTTACCCATTGTACAGTGCTGTGGAATATGATGGCGCCATATCAATCAATCAATAATTATGTCTGGACTGGGGGGTGGATATCACTTGGATGTTTCTCTGTAGCTGAGAAGTGACGCAGACGGACGGGATTAACGACAGATTCTAAACAAATAGAATAATATATGGTTTATGGCACCCCCAAAATTTAAAAGTAAAAAAATAATGAAAATGAGGTTAAAATCGCTAATTTTTACCAAGAGGCCAGAGTTTGCACGGAGACTTCAAGGATTTTTAACCTGCTGTTCCACTTCTAGCCACATGGGGCGCTGCAGAGTGTGGTGCAATCTTTGCTATGTTCTTTCTGAATGGTTAAGGAAAGTGGCTTCCTATTACAGATGTGATGTTGGTGTCATTAATAGCCCCACGGCCACCCCACGGGCTCTATAAGAACCCCGAGGGCTCTTTGGGAGTCCACTCTTCCCCACACAGAAATGGAAAAGGCCATCCTTCTGTTTATTACGGAGACTTGCGTTGGGACCCCTGGTTGTACTGTTTGCCAACTCCCATCACGCCAGCCGACCCTCCCTTCTAGTGACACGCAATGAATTCTTACGATAAAGGAAACGAGCGAACGGCCGATAGGTAGATGTTTATGGAAACGGCTTTACCAATTCTCCATTGTCTGCTCCGAGTTGAAAGAAACACATAAAAGAGATGTAAAAAAACCCATCTGGGAATAATAGATAAAAGGAGTATCGGCCGTGAGCGGTCACGCTGGGCACAGCCGTCACTGTTCGCTCCGTATTCCCCCCGGGGTGTAAGTAGTAGGTAAGGGGGATGTGACATTTGGAAGTGTTTAGAGAGGTTGAGAAATAGTGAAAAAAAATCCCATTTTGGGAAAGCGAGCGGAGGAGAACAGACGTGCGTTTATCCGCTAAGTCCTGTAATTGCATAATTTGATGAAGTGCAGCGGCTCGTCTTCTTCACAATGCGCGGCAGCTGGTTGCAATCTTCAAATACCTAGACCATGGGTGGGCACCTCGGGGTTCCTCAGAGCTCTCTGGACTTTAACGTCTATCAGATGGGCAGTGGATGGGGTCAAAGAACAACATAACGAGCTTAGACCGCTATCCTCACAACCCATCACGCCTCAAAGCCCCCCGCAGGCTGCGTCCTCTACTTATCCGGGGTCTTTCTTTCAGGGTTCTGTCTCTGAACTCCAGGGTTCTAGATTAGAACTTCGCATTAGAACCCTGTCTGTTCACCTTCTGACATAAACTTCTGTACCGGGGCCACTCTAGGACGGGTTGATTGAAGCGACCGGGTCTTCCAGATGCATATTCACTAAGCAGAGCGTCGGGCCCTCAGATAATACCGTGTCATGTTCTGTGTTAAAACCCCCTGATTGATTAATCTTTGTGTCTACTTAGCCGCCGGGGAGATGGCCTCTGACATTTCGTGACCCAGACGTGTGTCTTTTCCACTTACAAGCCATCAATGTCTTCACGCTGTTCCTCCGCGGTGAGACGTCGGCGCTGGTCGGGATGCAGTCGCTTCGACCTGCATTTAAGTTTTCTTTAAAAGCGTACCTGCCGGATTCAAACTGTGCGCGAGACGGAAATCCCGGAACGGTCGCGGCATTTAGGCGGGTTTGAAAAATCGCTATCCGCAAAAAAAAAAAAGGTTCCTCTAAAGAAATACGTAAAAAAAAAGGGGCCCCCATCACCGACGCAAGACGATAATCACCAGACACCCGACATCTTCTCCGTAACCGCCATGTTCCAGCTTCTGCGGACGGTGAACGAGGAGCCCCATTTCACTGATTACCGCTAAAAAATATCAATATTAATAAATAGGAATTCATAATAGTTTGGGGGCTTGAGGAGCCGCGTGAAATATTGCGAAATCATTTTGTCGAGATCCGTCGGAAGGTTCCGGACGAATACAATAACGCAACAAAACGCGAGGCAACATCTGTGGGCGCGAAAGCCTCGGCATTCCTCTCTTTACAAAACACGGACTTCAGCTTACAAAACATTTCCAGCCAGAGATTTATTTGCTGATAACACGGAGAAGAATCCCAAGCGGGACCCGTCGAGGCCTGCGGGGCCGCTGGGCCATTGTTTTCACCTAACAATGCGACTTATAATAACATCGCGGCCGCAGACAATCGCGCAGGGACGGAGGTTTTTATCTTTCCCTTTTGTCCCGAATCGCACCGCTGACATTGAGAAATCTGATCCCTTTCGCCAACCCCCCCCATGTCCCGGATCCCGGATGGCGAGATCTCCCGAAAGCCGTAAAGGGTTCCCTCGGACCTCCGTCATTCCCTCTCGGGCAAATTCCCTTTATCCTAAAATTCATTTGAACGCGCCGGCTGGGAACGTATTTACCCGAATCTATCTCTTTGAAGGGGGGAACTGTACAAAAAAAAAAACAAAAAAAAAAAGAAAAGGGTAAAAGAAACAGACTAAAAACAGGAAGAATGGGACTTTGTCATGTGCAAATATGGTGGCCGCCAATGGCGCTGAAGGCTTTCCCCATTGTCTGGCAAGTTGGGCGCTGGAGAAAGCGTCGGGGAATGGAGAGAAAGGCACATTTGATAAAGTTGTGAAGAATGTTTGAATGGCGATTGCGTGTTGGGAATTGTCTCGCCGTGACCTCCATTTGGTGCTGTAGGGACCCTTGAAAGCACTGTCTGAAGTCACAATACCCCCATTCTTCTCCGTTTAGAAAAAGGGATTAGTGAAGAGGGTGACATTCCGTGCATGGAGTTCCAAGTGTTCGGAGAAACAAAGGATTCCCAAATGTTTTTGAAGTTATTTTTAATTGAGTTGAACTAATTTAATAAAAGGTCCCAAGGAAGGAGAAGAAGAAAAAAAGAGAGAGAATGGGATTGTTTTCTGATTTCTTGCAGATGGAGTCGCCGTACCGAGAGCCGTCCGCGTTTCCTTTTCACGAGAACAGTAGGAGCATTTAGAGGCACGGCGAGCGAATTCAAACCGTTCCGAAATGAAGTCTTTCAAGGGGCTGACAGCTTCTAAATAAATCTAAAAAGTAAAAAAAAAACGGGAAAAAAATAAAAAAAACACGGCATCTGCGGCTACTTTGCCAAAACGAATGCATCTTTTAATTGAATGTAGCAGCCGAACATATTTAATAAAGAACGGCCGTCTCTGGGCATTAATCAAATCACCGGGAACGCCGCGGAAACGCGTTTCATCCGGAGATTAAATGGCCTCGTCCGTGTGAAGTAGAAAGGCAGGGAAACAAACAGGTAGAGATCAGGAGGAGCGCGGACGGCGCGTTTCATGTCGAAAGAATTAGCGGTGTCGCCGAGGATTTGTCAGGAGATAAGGCGAAGGGGGGGGGAGCGGAACGAAGGTTAAATGTGATTGAAACGTACGAGGGCCACGCGAAGGGCCGCACCGGAAAGCCGCGTGTGTTCAGGGCTTTATCTGACTAAAGAGGGGTCAGGGTTAAAGATTGCCCAGCGCCCCCCCCCCCGGTGTCTCCTTCCTCTGGCTTTGGAGCCCCGACGCGTTCCGCTTTCTGTCTAGATTTCCCATTGGTGGGATGTTCCTATCTCATGGTATCCAATCAGATTATTGTTATCATTTATTGCTGTGTATAGCACCGTCGTGTTCCGTGGCGATGTACACATAATAACAAAAGGTAAGAAGGAGCCGCGGTGTACCCCAGGGGCAGACTGGCTAAACAGCACACCGGGCCGGCGGCCGGCAGCGCCTCACACTCACCCGATCTGCCGATCCCGCTAGATATGGCGGCCGCTACGCGAGAGTGAGACCATAGTGCGCATGTGCGCATTATCATTGGCTGCAGCTGCGTTATCATGCGGCCGCTAGCTTTAAAATGCCAGCCCCCCCCCATGTTGCTAGTACCCCAAACCCATCTTAAAC
>VKOC01000056.1:0-24980 GCA_009364415.1 Spea multiplicata
GGTTGGTGGGGTGTGGGTGAGTGTCCGGCTGGGGGCGAGTGTCCATGCAACCAGGGAAAGGCCCCTCAGTGCTTTTGTGTCTTTTGGCGGTGGGATCAGTCTTGCTGTCTGTCTGTCCGTCCGTCTGCCCGCAGGTGGTGAAGCTGCGCGAGGTGTTCCCCCACGGCACCGGCTTTGTGCTGGTTTTCGAGTACATGCTCTCTGACCTTTCGGAGGTCATCAGGAATTGTGATCAGCCCCTGACCGAGGCCCAGGTCAAAAGCTACATGATGATGCTTCTAAAAGGCGTGGCGTTTTGCCACGAGAACTCCATCATGCACAGGGTGAGTGCACTTAATGAGTGCAGGCGGCAGTAAGCCAAGGCCAGCACTAACTGCTTATTCCCTAACAGGACCTGAAACCGGCAAATCTTCTCATCAGCTCCACCGGCCTCCTGAAGATCGCTGACTTTGGCTTGGCCCGCGTTTTCTCCAGTGACAGGGGCCGCCTGTACAGCCATCAGGTGGCCACAAGGTCAGCCCGGAGCTGTGTGCGTGGTTGGGAACACCGTGTGTTGTGTCTTTTGTGATTGATAATGTGTAGAAAGACAGGCAGAGTGTGATGTACAGTGTGTGTGTGTGGTCGGTTGTGTTATTCCCCGTGTGTGGTCGGGTTGTGTTTTTTTCCGTGTGTGGTCGGGTTGTGTTGTTTCCTGTGTGTGTCGGGTTGTGTTGTTTCCGTGTGTGGTGGGTTGTGTTGTTCCCCGTGTGTGGTTGCGGTTTGTGTTATTCCCCGTGTGTGGTCGGTTGTGTTATTCCCTGTGTGTGGTCGGTTTTGTGTTAATTCCCCGTGTGTGGTGGGTTGTGTTTATTCCTGTGTGTGGTCGGGTTGTGTTATTCCGTGGTTGTGCGTCGGGGGTTGTGTTATTCCGCGTGTGTGTTCGGGTTGTGTTATTCTTTGTGTGGTCGGGTTGTGTTATTCCCCGTGTGGGGTCGGGTTGTGTTATTCCCCGTGTGTGGTTGTGTTATTCTGCAGGTAAATACACATTTGGCCATTTGCTGATATTGGTCACGCTGTTCCCGCAGGTGGTACCGGGCTCCTGAGTTACTGTACGGGGCCCGCAAGTACGACGAGGGTGTGGACTTGTGGTGAGTTTGCCACTCCCTTTATCACCGGTGCCGCCCCCTAATGTCTCGGTGACCTCTGACCTGTGTGTTCCCTCCAGGGCCGTTGGCTGCATATTTGGGGAGCTTCTCAACGGATCCCCCCTATTCCCCGGGGAGAATGACATTGAGCAGCTGTGCTGTGTCCTCCGGACCCTCGGGACCCCGAACCCTCAGACGTGGCCAGTGAGTAACTGCCCCCCCCATCCTGCGCAATACCTCCGTCACGTGACGCCCCGCCACTCATCCCACAATCCTCTCCCTTCCACCCGCAGGAGATCGCCGAGCTCCCGGATTATAACAAAATCTCTTTCAAGGAGCACCAACCCCTTCCCGGGGAGAGCGTGGCCCCCGACACCTCGCCGGAGGCGCTGGAGCTCCTAATGCGCTTCCTCGTCTATCCGTCCAATCAGAGGATCCGGGCAGCTGAGGTAGGAGGGACACCGTGCTCCCCAAATCTTTCCCGTGTACCGGCGGTAATGGAAGTCACAGAGACCGGGGGGGGCGTAAACCGGCGGGGTGCATTCACAGAACCGAAAAGCTTTGTGCTGTTAATGTGTCGGCGCTCTCTTTCTGTCTCTTTCTGCGGCTGCGCCCCCTTATTCCGCTCTCTCTGCTCTCTCTGCTCTCGCAGGCTCTGCTGCACCCCTATTTTTTTGGAGAACCTCTTCCCGCTCACCACTCGGAGCTGCCCATTCCCCAGAGAGGAGAAAGGAGAAGCCGCCAGAGAGAGTTTCACACGGAGCAGCCGTTAGCCGACAGTCTGCTGGACCCAGGCCTCCTGAGTGACTACCTGTCCGGACTCTGATGCCGCAGCATGGCGTGTCCGTGCGGCATGGCGTGTCCGTGCGGCATGGCGTGTCCGTGTGCCGGAGCGTTCCAAGTCACGGCGTGTACATACCATAGACTTATTTTTAATGTGATGTCACTGAGGAGAGAGGGATTTGCCGGGGAGGGGGGTCCTCCTCACGCTGAGCCTCCGGTCTGGGACCCAGTTGCCCCCGTTGCCCCGTGTGAGGTGAGCCCCGGCACTGAATTGTCCTGTATTTGCTGTCATTTTCGGGATTCAGTTATTTTTGTAAACGTGTATTTTCTGAGCTCGTCTCTTTCTCCAGATTTCACTCATTTCTGGGGCCGATCATGGCAATGACTGGATGGGGGTGAAAGCGGCAGCGCGTGTGTCGGGGGGATCCTGCCCCGGGGTGGGGCAATAAGTGGGAGAGGATGGTGACGCGAGGGGAGCTGGGCGCTGGATCTGGGTGTCAGAGATAAGAGCGTCCATCCAACAGCCCCAGAGAGAAGGGCCGTGCGGGGAGAGGGATGTCTCAGCACTTTGTGTGACAGCTGACTGACGGACGGACACTCTGGGGTACATGGGGGGCACTGCATGGCTTAACCCCTTCCCTGCCACTCGTGTCCAGAGGTCCCTTTGCAGTCAGTTGCTCGTTTAACCCTTTCTGCGCTGGGACGGCGGCGAGCGGGTTAATTGTGTAACCGTCGGGCGGGCTGTGGAGGAGCGTGGAGCTGTGGCTGCACTCTGTGGCTTGCTGAGTGGCCAGTGCGCTCTCCTCCTGCTGGCTGCGCTCTCATGATAAGATGCTATCTGCTTTGGAGGAGACATGTTTTGGGTTTGGAGGGAGGGGGGGTGAGGAGGGGGCGGAGAGCCGGCAGAGAGAGAATGGGCGAGAGCCCCGTACGAACTGGGCAACCGACTTGTTAACCCTGCCCCTGCCAGAGCTCAGCAGATCGCCCCTTTACCCTGTGCCTTCCTTAACCCCGTCCGCTCGCATACACGCATTATTCCGTGTTCACAGAACTTGGCTGTATGTTCCTGGACACGATTAGGGCGTTTTCTGTGTTACCCCACGACTGCTCCCATGGGTAGATGTCACCCCAAAGTGGTAAATCCAGAAGGTTTCCCGGAACATGTGATTTTAAAAGGCAATTGATCCTAATATTAGCATTTTGCCCCAAAATTGCCCCACTTCTGCTCCGGACCGTTTGGATTTCTCTGTCGTCTACCTGAAGCGTTTGTTTTATTTCGGGGGGCTGTAGATACCCCTTATGGTGGGGCATACAAAGCAAATGATTTGTGCCCCAATCCCTCCTTGGGCAGTGGAAAGGGGGCGGGGCAGCGGCAGGGATCCGCCTCTGTCAGGGGACATAAGTGACAGTGCGGGGAGGGTGTGATAGGGTGAGGGCGCCTGGCCAGAGGACCCTCAGAGACAGTGAGTGGGGTCAGAGCATGAGGGAGGGCTGACGAGGAGGAAAAGAGTTTTAAAGTCCCCAAAAAACTGAGAGGAGGGCAACTTGAACACCTGTGGGGCCACAGAGCACTTCTAGGACTTGCAGAAGGTGAGTGGAGTGTGCCATATGTGTCTGTCTACCCCTGGGGCAAGTTGGGTGTGTTGGGGGTATCGGTCTACCCACCAGGGAGTGAAACCAAGACTGTGTCTTACCTGCTCCTCCAGCACGAGTGGAGTGTGGGATGTAAATCTATCTGCCCCGGGAGTCATTTGGGTGTGGGACGTGCCCCTCCAAGGGTGAGTGGAGTTTGAGTGGTCTATCTCCCTGTGTCTGTGGAGATGAGCGTATTGTGGTTTGTTGTATCTACCTGCTCCCCAGGTGTGGAATATGTACCTACCTGCCTCTGGGGGTGAGTGAGGTATGAACGTACCTGCCCCTGGGGCTGAGTGGGGCGTGCGTGTCTAGCTGCCCCTGGGCCTTAGTGGGGCGTGCGCGTCTAGCTGCCCCTGGGTCTGAGTGGGGCGTGCACGTTTAACTGCCCCTGGGCCTGAGTGGGGCGTGAACGTACCTGCCCCTGGGGCTGAGTGGGGTGTGCCGTCTAGCTGCCCCTGGGGGTGGTATATAATGTGGATATTAACGTGTTATTGGATCTGCCTCTTTGCCCCCCACGCCACGTCGGCTTCGGACAGACAGACAGACAGACAGACAGACAGACAGACTGTACCGGGGCGACTCTCCTGCGCGCTCGGCTGGGTGAAGCTTTGAGACGCTCCATGTTTTCAGGGGGTTATCACGGACACATAGCACTGATCCACGGTTCCATGTTCCAGCTGGGTAAAGCCCTGTGTTCCTTAATAATAGTATGTGCTAAGCGTGTACAGTGACACACAAACCCCTATTATGTGTGATACATGCACAACGCCACATACAACATGCAATCCAACAGGACCCCTGCGTGTGACACATATAGCCCATGCACGGCGCCCACGGCCAGGCAGATGGATAAGCCAGGATGACCAATTAACGAGGTTTGTTATCAGTCAGTAATGCATGAAGCGTGACCGCCTGCCGTGTCCCAGTGCGTGATCTGGGCTCTATGGTGCACAGGCACACGCATGTTCACCCTGAAAATGTTGCAGCCAGCAGATACAGTCGCCGGCCCGCCAGGCTTCTCATCTGATGGATTATGTAGCATGACGCAGTACATGACATGTGCATGGCACAGGGACCTCTATACACGTGTGCACCTGTGTTTGCGTGATATGACGAGGTTAAGTTTTTGCTGCTTCTGATTTACACAAATCCAAAATACACGTCACGTGAGTCTCCCTTCACTTTGTGTTTTGGTCAGAGCATCCTCGTTCGCACACGCGATTAACTGGCGTGTTTATGGATCAGGTGATCTACGCGGATGTTTTCTGCCAAGCGTGCTTTTCAGTTTAACCCTTTGCATAATACATACGTGGCCCACGGATTGTTTCTGGATCTGTTATTTACGCAGAAAAGGTCTTTATCTCCCGCTGCACAGAGACTCAGATTGTTGGGGCAGATAAGGAGCCAATCGCCCCGGGGCTGCCGATTCCCTATCAGAAAACACAAGCCGGGTTTTACTTCCTGCCCCGGACCGCCGAGTCCGAGACAGACTTTCCCCGGCGCTCTCTGCGGCCAGCGACTGTCTCTCCCTTCTCTGCGGCCAGCGACTGTCTCTCCCTTCTCTGCGGCCAGCGACTGTCTCTCCCTTCTCTGCGGCCAGCGACTGTCTCTCCCTTCTCTGCTGCCAGCGACTGTCTCTCCCTTCTCTTCTTCTTGTAAGATCTGCCGCCATATCCTCCCCCCCCGGGGGTAACGGCTACAGCCGTCCCAGAGAACATGAAGTCCTTAGTCTTAGGGGCCACCTTTTATTGGGCCAACAGAGAGTCACAAGTGAAGAAGGGACCTCGAAGGCTGCATTCTTACCATGTTGGTTCCATAACGACTGAAAGAGATCGACCCAAGCGGCTGCCCAGTTGGGATGGTGCTTATTTCCAGTGGGGGGGCTAAAAGGCATTAAAGGGAGTTCTAGCGGGGCCCCTCATCGCGCTACTTCCACCGAGCGTCAACCTCAGCCTAGGAAGCGCTTGTGCTCACCATAGCGGAGTGCAAGTTCAGGGCCACAGGGCACAGATGGCAAATGCCCATGTGGACCCCGCTTAATCCATCCGGCCCGGTAACGTAATGCGGTAAAACATGCGGTATAAAGCAGTGTAAGCGGGAGCGCGTTTTATCCAGCCCAAAGCCTTGCGCATCGCTGAGGCCGCTCTCCTTCCTTTTGTCTCCTCGCTCCCCTCCGTCGCTGAGGCCGCTCTCCTCCATTTTGTCTCCTCGCTCCCCTCCGTCGCTGGTCCCTTCCTCCATTTGTCTCCCCTCCCCTCCGTCCGCCGGGCCCTCCTCCTTTGTCTCCTCGCTCCCCTCCCGCTGGGGCGCTCTCCTTCCTTTTTCTCCTCGCTCCCCTCCTCGCTGGCCCTCTCCTCCATTTGTCTCCCTCGATCCTCTCCTCGCGGCCACCTCTCCTCCATTTTGTCTCCTCGCTCCCCTCCGTCGCTGGGGCCGCTCTCCGGCTTTTACTTTGAAAGTAACCAAGAGACAAAAAAAAAGCTATTTTGACATTTTTTCTAGAAATCTTAGATCTCGGTTAGATAAGTTTAATTAAGGAAATAAATTCGGCTTCCTTTAACGGCCCAAAGCAGGAAAAACGTTCCCTGACCCCTGACTCTACAGATTACTGACTCCTCTCGCAAACACCAAGAACCCTAATGCCCCGGTGGGAACGCGGACTCACCCCGTGCTCTGACATCATAACCGAGGAACTCCACGGAAAGCAAGGCGGCTGTCGGTCTGCGCATCAGCCGCTTCCGGGACTAGAACGTTCTGCAAATGCATCCAGAAAGCCCGATTTCGGAACAATTCCTCCAGAAATCAATATATTTCCGTACGCCTGAGAGGCAGGTGACTTCCTACTGCACGGCACGGCACGTTGGCAAAAGGCGTGAAACACGTATGTAGCGGTTATTCGGCGGACTCTGTAACCTCAGCCCCCTCCCCGAGGAAGAGACGGCTCTGAGACGGGGACTTGGCAGCAGCTCCGCCATTTAGTGGATGGGGTGGAGTTGGAAAAGAACCTCCAGACTCCAGAAGCCGCCAACTAGAACGTTCCTTAAAGATCCACAGAACCCAAGAAAAAGGAATTTTAGGGAAAGTTGTAAAAATGTAGTTTTTGCCTGTAAATATGTGGAAGCCGCTGCTGTGGAACGGATTCACGGGGCGACCACGGGGCGTCGGGTCCAGTAACCACCCCAGGCACCCAAGTAACCTCTGGGGTACGACGGACGCCCCGCGGAGCCCGGTGGGAAATGCCCCGAGCAGGGGCTTATCGGTACTGTGGGGGGATTACCGGTTAGGGGGGTTTACGTGTCGCTCTGTGACATGATGTGTTACACCGGGGAGGGCAGCACATGAAACGCGTCTCGGCAGACGCTCCTTCACATGTAGAGACTCCTTCCACGATATGAGCTGAGCGGCCGCTCGGCACTAAGGACGGACACTTAGCTCACACGCCGACCGCTCTGTTACTGCCGCCCGTAAATCCGTCTCCGAGCAGCGGGGTCATCTGCAGGTTTTCTCTGTTACAGGTGTAGTGGGTGCCGTTCCCGGCAACCAGCGCAGGATGGACTACACGCCGCTGTCGGGACAGGAGCCCCTTTCTCATTACGCCGATTCTGAGCTGCCCACCACCTCCGACGACTCCGAGTTCTTCTTTGGGCTGGGAGGAGAGGGCAGCCAGGCTCAGTACGGAGCAGCCGGCAGCACCCGAGGGATTGAGGGACCCAGACACTCTCCAGGTGAGCACCGTCCACTCACATGGTCTACATGGTCTGTCACACTCACACTCTCGCACACGTGATTCTTCTCTCTCTCTCTTTCCTCCCCACTCATGGACCCCATAACTACAAAGCATTCCAGGGCCGTAGAACCCTGCAATGCCCTCATACCCAGCAAACATTCTCACCTCCTAGAAAAGAGGGGCGTCTGGGGAGGAAAGAGGGGCATCAGGGATTTGAGTCCACACTCGGACTGTGCAAGGAACACTTGGCAGTTATGCCATATACATCAAATGTCTTTGCTGGGTTATCCTGATCCTTCACTGCCAGCTGAGATTTAACTGCCCCAAAATAATTACCCCAGACCCCTGATACCCGTCATACACCCAGCACTATGTCTCTCTCATCTCGGCCGTCCACTTCTGACCGTCTCTCTCATCTCTCTCAGCGCACACAACGTTCCCATCTCCGTGGCCAGAGAGCGTCCCGGGACTCTCACACACTCTTGCTGCATACGGAAGAAGCGTCACAACGTTCCCCCTTTACCATTCGAGCGCGTCTCCGCTGGGCCCCCTCTCCTCTTCCCCCCTCTACACATCTGCCCCGTTCCTGCTGAGTCCGGCGCCTGTGCTGGAGCGGGAAGGAAGCCCCAAATTCCTGGAATCCCTGAAGACGGAGAGGATGAGTCCTCTGACATCAGATCTTCTGCCCCTGGAGCCAAGAAGTCCCGGTAACCAGAGCTTTCCCCACATGGGGTACATGGGGGGCGCGCAGGACTTCACCTCCTTCCAGCCGACAGGTAAGAGCGCATGTCCAGCGTGACATCCCGGGGCAGAAATGTCCACGTCTGGTACTCTGGGCTGTTACATGTAACGCGGGAACACGCAGAGCGAGACGTTACCGGTATCTCCTGGGTTTTACCTCTAGAAGATCGCGAGTGCGTGAACTGCGGCGCTACCGTGACCCCGCTGTGGAGACGCGACGTGAGCGGCCACTATCTGTGCAACGCCTGTGGCCTTTACCACAAGATGAACGGACAGAACCGGCCGTTGATCCGACCCAAGAAACGTCTGGTACGTGGGGCACTTCACGGGGCATCGGGGGATGGGGGACCCCCTCTACGGAGGGTAACGCACACTCAGTGTAGGGGAGCCAACTCTATCCCACGGGAGAAGTGAACGTGCCACAGGCTAGAGAAGGGCTTCCTAACCCTCTGGAGATCACTCTAGACCTCCAGGTTGGGACCCACTCATTACCGTCATCTCTCTTCTCTCATTTCCATCTTCTCTCACTCCACTCATTACCGTCATCTCTCTTCTCTCATTTCCATCTTCTCTCACTCCACTCATTACCGTCCTCTCTCCTCTCTCTCTCCTCGGCAGATTGTCAGTAAGAGAGCCGGGACGCAATGCAGTAACTGCCACACAAGCACCACCACTCTGTGGAGGCGAAACGCCAGCGGGGACCCCGTGTGCAACGCCTGTGGACTCTACTACAAACTGCACAACGTAAGGCCTGAGGCGGGCGAGATCCTCGGTGTCACATATCACACGCGTGATCCATTAATATGTATCATGATCTAATACCTCCCCCCAGGTGAACCGTCCCCTGACCATGAAAAAAGATGGGATTCAAACCAGGAATCGGAAGGTGACCAGCAAGTCCAAAAAGAAGAAGTCCGCAGACAATACTTTTGAACTTCCTAAGGGCCCCCCGGAGGAGCCCGCCATGTACTCACTGGGGCCTCTCTTCCTTCCTGGAGGGATCCCGGCCATGGGACACCTGATGCCGTGCTCTCCCCCTCCTCACCTGATGACATCCATGAGAATCCCTCACTCTCCCCCCATGCCGTACAGACCGCAAACGATGTCAGGGGCCACCTCGGCCCTCAGCTAATGACAGGAACACCCAGTGATTTCAGGGACATCCCCTGAACCCCCAGTGCAGAGACCCCCTATACCCCCTGCTCCGCACACAGCCCACCCTACTGCAGCCCTCACACACGGCAGGGGCATCTCCTGCCACCCCGCTAACCGTCACACTCCTCCCATAGGCCATTCCAGTCAACCTCCTCTGAGAGGCCGCTCCTCAGCGTATCCTTAACTGCCCCGTTCCTTGTATATTTTACCCGAAGTTGCCCCAGAGTCCCGCGTGCGACGGCCACGATCACATCTGGACTCCAGGTGGGGACGGCGAGGGGCTTTATTCCCGCGAGAATGTTGGGGAGATCAGGAAACGATCCCAAAGGGATCCACGTGGAACGCGCTTCCCGGAAACGGGGGCCACAACCCCAACCTGCGAGGGTCTGCGGAGCCCACCGAACGAGCGTATCGCTCCCATCAGGACCCAACACTGACAGTAAATGTTTAACATATGATGCCACTGGTTTACACGCACATACATGAACATATTACCAAACAACACGCAGGGAACCCAATTGCAACAATGTATCTACCGATAAAGATCAATTAAATAATCATTTCAGCCACGACCGTTACCTCTTTATTTCTAAGCAGAATATTTATTCTTGTCATAAAGGTTTCATAGATGAGTGGAACAGCCTCCCAGCAGAGGTGGTAGAGCGTAATACAGTGAGGGTATTAAACATGCGTGAGATCCTGAATCTAAGACTGATAAGCCAGTACGCAGGTTGCGCAGGTGCTGCCGGGCCCCGGCCCTCAGGTAGCTGGGGCCCCCAGCGGGGTCACATAAGGCGCAATACGCGGCCCTGCAGTAGAAAGGTGTCAGCAGCTCGCATGGGGAGTGACAGCTGCAGTTAAGGGATCTGCGCAAGGTGAGAGGGTGTATACATGAGTGGTGTCAACATGAGTGTGTGTTGGTGCATGATGTTAGCGTATGATGATAGAGTGAGTGTGTGTTAGTGCATGGTGTTAGTGTATGATGAATAGAGTTGAGTGTGTGCTAGTGCATGGTGTTAGTGTATATGATGATAGAGTTGAGTTGTGTGTAGCTGCCATGGTGTTAGTGTATGATGATAGCCCGTTGAGTGTTGGTGTATGCGTGTTAGAGTGGTGCGTCTGTTTAGTGCATGGTGTCAGCGTATTGATGATAGAGAGAGTGCGTGTTTAGTCGCATGGTTGTCAGACGTTTTATTGGATGCATAGAGTGTGAGCTGCCCGTGTTAGTGCATGGTGATGTCAGCGTATGTGCATAAGAGTGAGTGTGTGTTTAGGATAGCATGGTGTCAGCGTTATGATGATAGAGTGGAAGTGTTGTGTTAGTGCATGGTGTTATGCGTATTGGATGATAGAGTGAGTGTGTTGTTAGTTGCATTTGGTGTTACAGCGTTATGATGATTTAGAGTGAGTGGTGGTGTTAGTGCATGGTAGTTAGCGTTATGATGATAATGTGAAGTGTTGTGTTTATTGTGCATTGGTGTTAGCGTAGATGTATAGAGTGAGTGGTGGTTAGTGCATGGTGTCAGCGTATGATGATATGAGTGACTCCTTGTGTCGGTAGGTCCCTGTTGTTAGTTGCATCGGTGTAGCGTATTATGATGATAGAGTTAGTGAGTGCGTGTTAGTGCATGGTGTCAGCGTATGATGATAGAGTGAGTGTGTGTTAGTGCATGGTGTTAGCGTATGATGATAGAGTGAGTCCCCTAACTTTCAGCACCCTAAATATTAATATTACATAACTGGGGATTCATAGACTATAAGGAAAGGGGCGGGGCCAATCGTCAGTGAGTGTGACGTGACTGCAGGGAGGGACTGGGAAGCAGTTACTGCTGTGAGTCACATTAAGTGAAGCGATGAATCGGTTCATGATTCGGTTCATTTCAATGAATCACTCGAAATGAACCGATTCACTTTACCGCTCCAAACTTCCCATCACATTGGTCGCGTGCATGGCCCCGCCCTCTTTCTCTCTTTTTATTAGCAAAAAGTTAACGCCATATGACCGCCTCTCGGGGGGTGTGGCTCCTAAAACCGGAAGTGGCGTAAAACCAAAGAGCAGAGTTCGAACTTCTAGGTAAGAGATGGAGCTCCCGATTCTAACCTGGGGGCACCCGCCTTCCGAGGGCCACGTATCCCCCTGACATACACCCTGCGGGGGCCACATATCCCCCTGACATACACCCTGCGGGGGCCACATATCCCCCTGACATACACCCTGCGGGGGCCACATATCCCCCTGACATACACCCTGCGGGGGCCACATATCCCCCTGACATACACCCTGCGGGGGCCACATATCCCCCTGACATACACCCTGCGGGGGCCACATATCCCCCTGACATACACCCTGCGGGGGGCACGTATCCCCCTGACATACACCCTGCGGGGGGCCACATATCCCCCTGACATACACCCTGCAGGGGGGGGCACATATCCCCCTGACATACACCCTGCGGGGGGCACATATCCCCCTGACATACACCCTGCGGGGGGGGGCACAGCCTCCCTTACTAATAAATACCCTGTGAGGAGCCAGAAGTCTCTGCGACACACACCCTGTCAGGGGCCACAATAGTTTCTGACGCACACCCTGTCAGGGGCCACAATAGCTTCTGACACACACCCTGTCAGGGGCCAGCCCTATTTGTACCCTATGAGTTGCACCTTCTCCCCAGCTGGGGCCCCAAACCCGGAGTGCCCTGTATCTGGGGCCCTGGATCCTGTCTGTCTCACAGTCTCTGCTTCTCTCACAGATCGCTTAGAATGGCTTCTCCGCAGGACAGGAGACCACCGGCCGTCAGAGGGTCCGCTCGCTCCCCTGCCCCCGGTGCGCCCGGTGCTGTGCCCGGTTCTGCGCCCGGTCCTGCCCCCGAGGTACGTCCATCTTTACGGTGAAACGGTTCTGTTACTTTGTTGTTTCCACGATGTCTAATAAATTATCTCAATCGGCTGCATTTTCAGAAGAAGCAGAGCAAGAAGGGGAGAAGCTCCTCGTCCCCTCAGGGCCCCCACAGCCTGCAGGAAGCAAAGAAGAGGGGCCAAAGGTTACGACGCACCCCTGAGAGGGAGATTTGTGAAAAACTTGAGGGACTGGTGAGTTATTTGCCCCAATTGCCCGCAGCCCTCGCCTGGGAGCCAACAAACCCACCGATCCCGAGCCTTCCTTCTGTTGCAGGACCTGGGCGGCGGATCTCTGGCGGAAGGAACGGGGCTGGTTTATGATGAGCGCATGGCGGAGCCCCGCTGCCTCTGGGATGATGGGTAATGATGCAGACCAACGTCCCACTGCCCCGTGGTGACTCCATGACGATTGGGGAGAGGGCAGATGTCCTTATTGGACCGGGGGGGGGGGTCCGTCAAGGGTGCAAATACTGGAATCAGCCCAATTAAATGAGCCAGCGTGTTCTAGGTGACGGTATCTGTGCGGCCGTTCCATGTATACATACATACATACATGCATGCATAGATACCGTGTGTCCCGTGTGTACATAATCCCTCTGTTCCCAGGTTCCCCGAGGCCCCGGCTCGCCTTCTGGCTGTGAGGGATAAGTTGGCTGAATACGGGCTGAGGGATCGCTGCGTGCCGGTGCCGGTACGTTTATGGTGTGGGAGGGTTTGATGGTGAGACATGGCTTCAGTAACCCCGCTGCCATGTATTTATTCTCTTGGTAGGGTCTGTATTCAGTTTGGGGTTATTAATACGGTAAGAATATTCCAGAAGCCATGAAGGGAAGGTTTAGAAAGGACATTAAACGTATAAATTGCCTGTCCCACCGCGCAGCCCGGTGTAAAAAGCTGAAAAAATCCGACGCTCAGGGCAGGTGGTCCGAGGTGCTGGACGGCGGCCCCCAACGTCTTTCCCTGTTTCTGATGATTTTTTTGGCCCTTGTGCCGCTTTAACCCCTTACAGGCCAGAGAGGCTTCAGAGGACGAGATCCGGCTCATGCATAGGTACCTGGTGACTGCTTGTGGCGTGTGTCCGGGGCCCGGGGCTCCGGGGGGATCTTTCTAACTGCTGTGAATTTCAGTCCTCAGTTTGTCGAACTCATGAAATCTACGCAAAATCTGAGCGAGGAGGAGCTGCGGGCGCTGTCTGAGCGCTACGACTCTGTCTACCTGCACCCCGTGAGTCCACTGCACGCGTGTATCATACCTGGGGCATATATGTGTCTTTTCACCCCGTCGTATCCGTCTTCTGTTTGCCTCGCCGGTGTTTGCTGCGGTCTCTCGTCTCGTTGTGTCGTCACTCTTTGCCGGCTCTGTCTCCCAGGTGCCGCGGTCTTATGATTCGTGGCTGTTAGTCTCGTGTGCCTTTCTCACAGTCTCTCTCTCTCGCTTGCAGGCGTCGTACTCGGCATCTTGTCTGGCCGTTGGGTCAGTGCTGCAGTTAGTAGATAAAGTCCTGCGCGGGGAGATTCGCAATGGTTTATCCGTAGTCAGGTGAGGGTCTCAGATAAGCTTCACGTCAAAGGAGAATGATGAGTGGGGTTGTTGGCAGAGATAATACATCGTATGGATACTTTATGGGTACTGGGGGTGTATGAGGGGCTCTCAGTATACGGGGTGCTCCGGACGGACTTTATGACGTTATATTGTAAGCTGTCGGCTCGTCTCCTTCAGACCTCCCGGGCACCATGCCCACAGAGACCAGATGAACGGGTATTGCATGTTTAACCAGCTGGCCGTGGCAGCCAGATACGCCCAGCACAGCCACGGGATCAAACGGTAAGAGGGGCAAATTCAGAGGGCCGGTGCTTTCCGCTCTTCGGTTACTACATGCGCCCTTCTCTCCTGCCAGGGTCCTGATTGTAGACTGGGATGTCCATCACGGGCAAGGAACACAATTCTTATTTGAAGAAGACCCAAGGTCGGTAAAAATAAACCTTTTCTAAGATGACCCGAGTGCTGGGGTGTCACCTGTGTTTTAGGGGGACTCATGGCAGACTCATGCTGCTGTGTGTGGCACTTGGAGCTGTTCCTCATGGGCCGGCCTTCGTTTTTTCCTCTTCAGTGTTCTGTATTTTTCCGTTCACCGTTACGAGAATGGCAGCTTCTGGCCTCACCTCAGCGAGTCGTCGTGCGGGGCTGTGGGGAAAGAGCGTGGTGTCCGTTACAACATTAATGTGCCGTGGAACAAGGTAGTAGCTCAGTGTGAGAGACGCCGGGCCGGCCCCCGCTTGGGCCAAGCTATGGTTGTATATGCTTAGGTTCCCTGTCCCACCGTTCACGGGTTCCGTGAGCGATGGTCAGGCTGGACATGGTTGTGTTCTTCCATCACATGTCTTTCTCCCGCAGACTGCAATGACTGATGCCGACTACGTTACGGCCTTCCTGCACCTGCTTCTGCCGGTTGCGTACGAGGTAGAGGAATCCAGACCTCCTTTCTTCTACTTTGTAGCACTATTTCCATTTAATGTCTTCACCCTCCTTGTCTCGAACCCGATCTCAACGTTTTCTTTCTGCTCTCTGTCCAGTTCCAGCCCCAGCTCGTGTTGGTGGCAGCCGGATTTGACTCTGTGGTGGGAGACCCCAAGGTGAGATCAGTTTACCCCGTCCTGGGTGTTGGGGGATGGGGAAAGCTCTCTTCTTGCCCATGCAGAGGGTTAGTAAATCTCATTCGCTGCTCTTCCTCTCTTCACAGGGAGAAATGTCTGCCTCCCCTTCCTGCTTCTCACACCTCACACATCTGCTCATGTCGCTGGCCCACGGGAGGCTCGTTCTGTCCTTGGAGGTGAGATGAGGAGAGACCACGCGGCTCGGTGACACGCACACCATTTCCCTTTGCGCTGCTGTCTCTGTAATTGTGGTGGTGAAGCAGGGCATGCGCATACTGGCGGGGTTGGTATTCACCTTCACATGTTCTTTGACCATCCCTACAGGGGGGATACAACCTGCGCTCGTTGGCAGAAGGAGCTTGCGCGTCTTTAAAAATCCTGTTAGGAGACGCCTGTCCGAGACTGCCCTCACCCTTCACTCCGTGCAAAAGGTGAGCGGTGGCTGCTTTCTGTGTTGCGGGGGAAGTCGCGTGTCATGCGCGGTGCTCGTGGCGGGGGTTTTGAGTGATGTTATCTGCCTCACTTGTGGTTTCGTCCTGACAGTGCCCTGGACTCAATCACTGACACCATCTTGGCCCATAGGAAGTACTGGAGGATCTTGCAGGATCTTGGTGAGTGGCTGCTCACCAGTACTGTGCTACGCGTGGGCAGAGCGGAGGGTGGAGTCAGGAGGAAAGTGGGTGGGGTAATAGAGGGGCGTGGTTTTTGTGTTCCGTGGGGGTGGTGTGTGTGTGGGGGATAGGTTTGGGAGTTCCTCGTTTTAATTGCTTTAGGGTGGAGGGCCGGTATACGGCGGTGACCGCAGCTTATTTCAGATGCCGGAGGGGATGTTCCTTCCGAGCAGGAGACTGAAGAGGACTCCCGCGTGTCTGACGAAGCCGCTGTGAACGCGATACTGGACGCTTCGATGCGGGAGGTAATGAGGCCTCTACCGGAGCAGAGAACAGGTCTGGTGTATGACGAGCGTATGATGGAGCACTATAACATGTGGGACAGGTGAGGCACACAGCAACACACGCGTGTGAAGAACATGCATCCTCCGCTGTATTAATGATGTTTGCGTTGTTTTAGTCACCATCCCGAGGTCCCTCAGAGAATTTCTCGGATATTCCAGCGTCTCAAAGAGACCGGATTAGAAACTCGCTGCAGTCGCCTGTCAAGTCGCTCGGCGTCTCAAGCTGAACTGCAAATGTGCCACAGGTGGGTAACCCTTCCTCCTGTAAGACATCTGATGTCCCTCTGTCCCGCCGACCTCTCCCCGCCCTCTGTCCCGCCGACCTCTCCCCTCCTCTGTCCCGCCGACCTCTCCCCTCCCTCTGTCCGCCGACCTCTCCCCTCCCTCATCCCGCCGCCGCTCTGTCGCGCCCTCTGTCCCGCCGCCCTCTGTCCCAGCCGACCTCTGTCCCGCCGACCTCTGTCCCCGCCGACCTCATGTCCCGCCGAAGCTCTGTCCCGCCGACTCTTGTCCCGCGACTCTGTCCCGCCGACCTCTCCTCCCCTCTGTCCCGCGACCTCTCCCCTCACTCTGTCCGCCGACCTCTCCCCCCTCTGTCCCGCCGACCTCTCCCCAGCCCTTCTGTCCCGCCGACCTCTTCCCCGCGCCTCTGTTCCGCCGACCTCTGTCCCGCCGACCTCTCCTCTCCCTCTGTCTTTCTGACGTCTCCTCTCCCTCAGTCTCTCCCATATTCAGAGGATTGAGGGAAGCGCACGCATGAAGCCTCGGGATCTGCACAGATTGGGCTCTGAATATAACTCCATTTATATAAACACCAAGTCGTACGGCAGCGCCTGCCTGGCCGCCGGCTCTGTGTTCAGTGCTGTGGATGCTGTCCTCTCAGGGAAGGTGAGACCGAGGAACTCCAAAACTTCCCCTCTGGATCCGTCTTCATCGTTGTCCTTTTTTGGTTTTGATTGTTACTTTTTTAAATTTAAAATTCAGGTCCAAAATGCCGTTTGTATCGTCCGCCCCCCGGGTCATCATGCCGAGCCGGACTCTGCCTGCGGCTTCTGTTTCTTTAACACCGTGGCACTGGCCGCACGCTATGCACAGGCCTCGGCAGACGTCTCTGAAGCGCCATTAAGGTAACCGTGGCCCCCGCGGCACCCTCTTCCCGTGTCATCTCGTATGTTTTGTGGCTGATTGCTGTCTGTTTTCCTTCGTGGCTCCTCTCAGGGTGATGATTCTGGACTGGGACGTTCATCATGGAAATGGCACCCAACACATCTTCCAGGAGGACTCCAGGTCTGTAACCGCTACATGTGACTTTCCACACGTATGTCCCGGGGTGTGTCTGACTTCATGTGTTCTGTCATAGCGTGCTGTACGTGTCCCTCCATCGCTATGACGATGGCCTGTTCTTTCCCTGCTCGGAGGATGCGTCCCATGACCGCGTTGGCTGCGGCCGCGGCGAAGGCTTCAACGTTAACATTCCATGGAATGGCGGGAAGATGGGGGACGCCGAATATCTCATGGCGTTTCACAGGGTGGTGATGCCCGTCGCGTATGAGGTGAGTGAGGCTGGGAAATGAAAGAACGCAGCGCTGGACGGGCAGCGGAAGGGGAGGACTGGGGGCAAGGACTGCGGTTCATGGGGGTCGTTTGCCATCACTCCTCCTTTCTCGTCAGTTTGATCCGCACCTGGTTTTGGTGTCGGCCGGATTTGATGCCGCCCGCGGAGACCCCCTTGGAGGCTGCCAGGTGACACCGGAGGGCTACGCGCACATGACCCACCTCCTGATGGGCCTTGCGGGGGGCAGAGTGGTGATGGTGCTTGAGGTAATTCTTGTCTCGTGTTACACGTGGGCAGTTATTTTCGGGGGGGCTGTACGTGTCCCCACGGGCCGGGTACCCCCGCTCACATCTCTCTGTCTGGACGCAGGGCGGTTATAACCTGACATCCATTTCTGAGTCGATGGTTTTGTGCACCCGAACCCTCCTGGGAGACCCCCCTCCGCCCCTGCTGGACCTGCGGCCCCCTCGCCTTCCCGCGTTGCATGCGATCCACAACGTGCTTGGAGTGCATCGCAGGTATTGGCGTAGCCTGCGACTAAACGGTGAGTAGCCGGAGGGGCCGGTTTGCCCGGTTATAATCGGCTCCTATAGTGCCGTCTTTTTACCGGTCACCACGTTCATAGAGTCGCAGCTCTGAAGAATGAGAGCGGTCACGTGACTTTACTTTGTTGCAGTTACTGGCCCCGTCTCGGACGAATCAAAGGGCAGCCTGCCGTCTCCTCGTAAGATCAATCACGGGAAAGATGAGTCTGCGCAGGAGACCGGACCCCCGCCTCAGACCACCAGCAGCTCTTCTGGGCCCTTCTCACCAGATCCTGAAAGTTCTTCCAGGGAAAAGGTTCTTGAGGTAGATCCTCGACAAGGCGACGCTGTCTCTGTACGTCTGGCTGTCCAGGAACCTGATGGACAGGAGCAGAATTGCGTGTGTTCCTTGGCCGCAGTGACCCCAGCTGTTCAAAGCTCCTTCTTAAATGCTGAAAATACAGATGCCTTCATCCAATCAAACAGCCCGGGGCAACACGGTCTCCAGAAACTACTCCCTAAAGAGGAGGAGAGCTGCGCGCCACAGACGTCTCTAGATACAGGGGACACGTCAATGGTCTCCACGCCCTCCGATTTAATGACTGATGAGAAGATACTGGAGGCCCCCGCCACCCAGAGACTGTTGAGCGAAGGGGAGATGGAGAGGCAGCCACAGGGACTCCTCGGGGGCCATCACCTTCAAAACGATCTTGGAAAGGCAGGAGCTCCTCTGCAGGGAGAGGGAGACAGTCTAATACTCCCTCTACTCAAACTTGGAGACCTGCGTCTGGAAGATGATGGAGCTGGCGCTGGTCAGGTAATGGCTTCTGACTGTGAAGTGAAAACTGTGGAAGAAGCCGGAAGTCAGACCGCCGTGTCTTGGACTGAAGGTGGAACCCTGAGCCTTGGTGTGTGGCTATAGGTGTAGGGGGTGTGGTCGGCGGTGGTGTGTGGCTATAGGGTAGGGGGTGTGGTGGCTGGTGGTGTGGCTACTCGGTTGTGGGGGTGGTGGTCGGCGGTGGTGTGGGTGGCTATAGTGTAGGGGAGTGTGGTCAGCGGTGGTGTGTGGCTATGGTGTAGGGGGTGTGGGTCGGACGGTGGTGTGTGGCTATAGGTGTAGGGGGTGTGGTCGGCGGTGGTGTGCGGCTATAGGTGTAGGGGGTGTGGCCGACGTCGGTAGTAAGTAACCTATCTCCGTCTCTTGCAGTCTCCGGATACCCTGGCTGAGGTGGAGCTCTTGGAGGCAGCTGGCGGGTGCGATAACCTGACCTGTGAACTGTTCCTCAATCCGCTACTGGACGAGTCTGTAAGTGGGGGCGTGGTCTGGCTCATTCTGACTAGCGGCCAATGAGATGCCGTGTTTCTGTGTATCCGGGGTCTGATGGGTCAGTCGGTGGTCAGTGTTGTTTTGAATGCCTCGCTCTCTGGTTTCAGGGCCCGGGTTTTACTGTCCCGTTATCCTGGTGTCCACACTTGGCCACAGTCAGTCAGCTGCCAGTCGGCGGGCTGGATATTACCGAGCCGTGTGCTGTGTGCAGCAGCGTGCGGGAGAACTGGGTCTGTCTAACGTGTTATCAGGTAAGTCACGTAGGTGTCGGCACGGCTGTCTTTGGGGGGGACTCATGAGACCTGCTTCCCACGCTCTGTCTGTTGCAGGTGCTCTGCGGGAGGTACGTGTCTCAGCACATGCTGTCTCACGGGGCCGCGTCCGGCCACAGTCTGGTGCTCAGTTTCTCGGACCTGTCCGTGTGGTGCTACGGCTGCGAGGCGTACGTCCATCATCAGGTGAGTGCGCGTTGGGGGGTGCAGGGGTTCTGCGGACATCCGCGGATTTGCCGTGATTTGTTCCTCTGCACAATGTCTCCAGTTTCTGTGTTCTCTCCGCGCAGGTTCTGCTGCCGGCGAAATCCTCAGCCTACTTTGCCAAATTCGGGGAGGAGATGCTAGCGGTATGATGCGGTGATGCCCCCCCCGGCACGAGCGCCACATCTCACATCTCTTGTATTTAATGTTTTATTGGAATCTCCTAAATATTTTTAAAACCGGCTTTTTTTGTTGTGTTTTCTTTCCGTCTGCCGAATCCGCTGCCGTGGGGGGGTGGGGGGCACAGTAGTTGCCTCATCTTAGTGAACCCTTCCTGAAAGATGACCTCCAACCCACATAAACTGCAAATACCATCCGTGTTCGCCTGTACCCATGGGGTATCCCAAGTGTGTCAGCCCCAGGCCCATGGGGAGGAAACAAACAAAACATCAGAAAAATCCCCCAAATCTCAGGACCCCCCAACACAATCCCCCCCAAAAAACATTATTTGCGTGTGACCGAAAACACTAGTTTTTCTTCCGTATGGATGAAGCCATGCAAATGTGTGTGCGTGTGTGTGTGTGTGCGTGTGTGTGTGTATAGGTATGAGGTGTGTGTATGGATATGTGTAGGTGTGATGTCGGTATGGTGTGCATGGACACTTGGAGGTGTGATGTGTGTGTGTGTGTATGGATACGTGGAGGTGTGATGTGTGTGTCTGTATAGATACGTGAAGGTGTGTGTGGATACGTGGAGGTGTGATGTGTGTGTACATGGTGTGTATGGATATGTGAAGGTGTGATGTGTGTGTGTGTGTATGGATACGTGGAGGTGTGATGTGTGTGTCTGTATAGATACGTGAAGGTGTGTGTGGATACGTGGAGGTGTGATGTGTGTGTACATGGTGTGTATGGATATGTGAAGGTGTGATGTGTGTGTGTGTGTATGGATACGTGGAGGTGTGATGTGTGTGGTGCACAAATATGGTGTGTAGAACTTGGAGGTGTGACTTGTGGTGTGTGTATCATGGTGTGTAATGGATACGTGGAGTGTGAATTGTGGGTTGTGATATATGGATACGTTGGAGGTGTGATGTGTGTGTGTATATATTGGATATGTGGAGGTGTGAAGGTGTGTATATATGATATGTGGAGGTTGTGGTGGTGTATAATATGATATGTGGAGGTTGATGTGTGTATATATGGTGTGTGTATATATGGATACGTGGAGGTGTGATGTGTGTGTATATGGTGTGTATGGATACGTGGAGGTGTGGTGTGTGTGTGTGTGTGTATATGGTGTTCATGGACACTTGGAGGTGTGATGTGTATGATGTGTTTAAATTAGAAATACATAAATTGGGATTAAACAGAAAAACAGCGAAAATGTTATCCGAAGTGATTAAAATACATCGAGCTGGGGGGCCGGTCCAGCCGCTGAGCTCTGATTGGCTGCAGCTGACAGGGAGTAAGGAGCAGGCATCGCTGTGATGTCTAATCAGCCAGATGAGCTTCGACCCGCGACGGACGCTGAGTATGTGCCAGAGAGCTGTATGTGCGCCCTATGTCACTGTGTGTGTGTGTGTAGTAACGGGGGGGACAGGCTGTGTATCACTGTTTGTGTGTAGTAACGGGGGGACAGCTGTGTATCACTGTTTGTGTGTGTAACGGGGGGCAGGGCTGTGTATCAACTGTTTTGTGGGTGTAGTAACGGGGGGACAGGCTGTGTTATCACTGTTGTTGTGTAGTGGGAACGGGGGGACAGGCTGTGTATCACTGTTTGGGTGTGTAGTAGGACGGGACAGGGGCTGTGTATCACTGTTTTGGTGGTGTGGTAAGGGGGGGGGACAGGTTGTGTATCACTGGTTTGTGTTTGTGTGTATAACGGGGGGGGGCAGGCTGTGGTATCCTGTTGTGTGTAGTAACGGGGGGGGACAGGCTGTGTATCACTGTTCTGTGTGTAGTACGGGGGGACAGGCTGGTGTATCACTGTTGTGTGTGGTACGGGGGGGGGGACAGGTTTGTATTAAACTGTTTGTGTTGTGTGTAGTAGAGGGGGGACAGGCTGTGATCACTGTTTGTGTGTAGTAACGGGGGGGGGGCAGGGATGTGTATCACTGTTGTTGTAGGTAGATGGGGACAGGCTGTGTATCACTGTTTGTGTGTAGTACGGGGGGGACAGGCTGTATCCACCTGTTTGTGTGTGATAACGGGGGACAGGCTGTGTATCACTGTTTGTGTGGTGGTAACGGGGAGGGGACAGGTTGTGTAATCACTGTTTGTGTTTGTGGTGTAGTAAACGGGGGGGCGCAGGCTGTGTATCACTGTTGTGTGGAGACGGGGGACAGGGCTGTGTATCCTGTTGTGTGTAAGTACCGGGGGGACAGGCTGTGTCATCATGATGTGCTGTATTGTAGCAGGTGTCTGCCATGGACGCCCTGGAACATGCTTCGCTATATGACACAGACTTCGTCAGGAATGGGCGCGCTGTGACGGCGCTGTGGGGGTCCTGCACGCTGTTCCTCTCCGTGCTGGAGGTTGTGGTGCTGCTGCAGCCTGCGTGGGTTCTTGGGGCGCAGGGCAGGGGACACTTTGGCCTGTATCAGGTGTGTGAAGAGTCCGATTTGGGTGCCGAGTGCCGGGGGTCCCCGGGGTCCCTGCAGCCTCTTCCACCCTTCCAAACGGCTGCGGGGTTCATGGTGGGGGCCCTGCTACTGGTTCTGCTCAGTCTGGGCTGCATCGGACTCCTGTGGTTCTGTCGTTCTGGGACTGTCTACAAACTGTGTGCCTGGCTGCAGCTGAGTGCCGGTAATTACAGAGCATTGGGGTAATGGGGTTCAGTATTTGGGGGGTCGCTATTGGGGTTCAGTATTTTTGGGGTTCAGTAGTGGGGTTCATTATGTCAGGGGGCAGTATTGGGAGTTAGTATTGGGGTCCAGTATTTCAGGGGTTCGGTATTTTGGGGCTCAGTATTTCAGGGGGTTCGGTATTTTGGGGTCAGTAGCGGGGTACAGTATCAGGGGTGCGCACCCGTATGGTTCAGACTCTTTCTTTGTCGCAGCCTCCTGCCAATCTCTCGCCTGCCTCCTCTTCCCCGACGGCCTCGATTCTCCTGCTGTCCGCGGCCTCTGTGATTATCGCTCTGACAGATACGAGTTGGGGGGCTGCTCCATGCACTGGGGGTTCCTTCTCGCCATATTGGGGGCTCTAGATGCGCTGGTTCTGTCCATATTGGGGTTCACGCTTGGGAAACGACAAGATACTCTTCATCCAAATGACATCAAAAACAACAAGCAGGGTGAGTGGGGATTCCCCCAAATGCCCTCAAACTGACCACACTGGGGGAGCTGATACCCCTGCCCTGCTGACGGCACCCTCTGGAACCCTAATTATTTGTTCCTGAGCTTCCATGCTGACCCCAGACTATCATTGTGCCCTGTTACCCCGTTATCATGGACCAGTACTCCCTGTCGCGTCAGATGCCCTTGCACTGTCCATGGTGACCTGACCCTCCCATTCCTTCATTGGCCAGAGAGGCTCAAGCTCCTTCTCATTCCCTCTCCTTCTGCTTTCAGGTTTATCAAAATCCCTCCCCTGAGGAGCCACACGGCCATATTGGTGCTGATAGCTCTTGCTGCTCTGCCTTCTCTTCCCTGCCATTGGCTAGCTCGGCTCTCCTACCGTCTTCTGTTTGATCTGTACCTCTGCCTGGCGCCTTGTGTGCTCTGCCTTGGCCCCTGTGTGCTCTGCCTTGGCCCCTGTGTCCTCTGCCTTGGCCCCTGTGTCCTCTGCCAGGAACCCAGTGTCCCTTGCTTGTCTGTTCTCATCCCTTTGCAATTTCTCCCCTCGTTATTCACGTTACAATAAATACCCACTTTGTACCAAAATGTATCAGTTCTTCTTATTTTTTATTGTGGGAAACACTCTCTTCTTTGTCACATGATATGCACACAACCCATGACACACTTTACACAAACACACACTTTACACACACACACACACTCTACACACACCCTGCACACTCTACGCATACACACTGCACAGACCGTAAACACACACTCTACACAAACACCCTGCACGCTCAACACACTCTACACACGCACTCCACACACACCCTACACAAACACACGCCCTGCAGACACATCCTACATACACACATATATGTGCGTGCCGTCACCAAGGCCGTGGTGCTCAGGCTTTCATGTGTTCTCCGGTCCTTGGTGCCTTGGTGCCGGTGATCATTATTTGCCACGGTGGCTCTTCCGTTTCTGGAGGGATCGGCTGCGTTTCGCGAGCGGCCCTGTGATTGGACGGACCTTTTAGCCACATGTGACAGTTTGGTAACCCAGTGAGGGTGGGTCCCGGGGCAGATACCGGGCCAGCGTGTGACGTGTAACGTGTGTGCGGCATTCTGACCCCCCCCAGCAGACCATGTTAACCCTTATCATGCCACAAAATGCTGGCGTCCACCTTCTGCCAACTATATTTTTATTTTTGTAAATGTAGGGGCAGCTCATGGTAAATGTTTAAACGGGGGGTATGTGCATTAATCCCCCAAATACCCCCCTCCGGGTCGGGTTAATGGTATGCTTCCCACATATTCTGGAGTGCTGTACAATGAGCAGACCCAATCTGTACCATCAGGTCAGAGTCTCTGATCAACCACCCCTGCTGGGGAGCTGGCCGGGGTAAATACTGGCAGAGCCTCTCTGTGTAATACCCCTAGGGAGCAGGAGGCCAAAATGACCCCCCCCCAAGCCAAATTCCCCCCGAATCTGCAAATATTCAGCAAACCAAACTGCTAAATGTAATCAGAAACGCTCCAGAAACGTCGCCAAATCCCTCGCAGCGACGACTCCCAGCACTCAATTACCCCTCCCAACACTCAACTACCCCTCCCAACACTCAACTACCCCTCCCAACACTCAACTACCCCCGCTCCAGAGACCCACAATATCAAACCCCAAACATGCCAATACCCTGGATACCCTCGCTGCTCCTTCTCTGATGCCCTATTCCTCCTGAAAGTACCCGGGGGATCCGGCTCTTTGCCTTCCTGCCCCCGCCGTGACCCCCAGGATTATTTCTCCTTATATTTTCTGTATACCCCCCGTTCATTAAACAGACGATGACATGGCGGAGCCGTGTACAGATGCAGAGCTTTATGTAGCTAAACGCGCAGCGCGGTACAGTTTGCGATACACAGAGCGTTGTGTGCGGCGGAAGCGG
The DNA here is from genome assembly GCA_009364415.1 of Spea multiplicata. Taxonomy (NCBI): domain Eukaryota; kingdom Metazoa; phylum Chordata; class Amphibia; order Anura; family Pelobatidae; genus Spea; species Spea multiplicata. The sequence goes on from VKOC01000056.1 coordinate 24,786, forward strand.
AATGAATGATTCCTGTTTGCAGAGCACTTTGCATCCGTCTCGGTACATTCAGCGCGGCGTGAACAGTATGCAGAGCAACACGTATCTACCACAAAGCTGCAGAGCGGGGCTGGTGTGTATGTATAGGTAATATGGAGGTTTAGGTGTGTATGTATAGGTGATATAGGGGTATAGGTGTGTATGTATAGGTGATAT
>VKOC01000057.1:0-10546 GCA_009364415.1 Spea multiplicata
CTGGTCCCTCCGTCAACCTCCCTTGATAGATGCTCTAGTTCCTTCCTGAATGGACATTCTTTAGCCGTGTATGGTTAGTGACATCTCTTCATCCTCATTCAGGGTTGGGCAGTCAGTTATACTCTCTGCCATAATGTCTTTACAAAATTTGTGTATCTCCACGCCCTCCTTTGCCACTGTAAACCTAATGGTTTTGGCTTGTTCTCACAGAACACTATTGTTGTTATCTAAAGTTGCACGTTTTCTGTTTTTGTTGCACTTAACTCGTTCATATTTTCTTTGTGTGCATGTTGTTCTCGATGGTATACCATTTCATTGTTGGAGTTGGGCAGGTGCGTTATCTCATCCAATCCACTTAATTTATCACAATGGTGGTTAAATTATCTACCTTAAATGTGAAAGGCTTGAATAGCCCCTTTAAACGAAATTTATTTTGGAAAGAATGTCGCAACTTGCAATGTGACATAATCTGCGCACAAGAGACTCACCTGCTTGACTCTGACACATTTAGGGTTAAACATAAAAACTTTCCTAATATCTTTTTTACGCCGAATACAAAAAAAAAAAGAGGAGTACTTATAGCTATTAAGAACTCGGTGGCATTCCGCTTGATTGATGTTACGTGTGATGCTAATGGTCGCTATATTATTTTAAATTGTGACATTAATAACGTGAAGTTCTCTATTGTTTCACTCTATGCTCCCAATAAGCGACAGGGGAGATTTCTTTCTCACCTACTCAAGGCTCTCGACAAACATAGGTATGGGGCGACTATATTGGCCGGGGATTTTAACAAGGTCCTTTCCCCCCGTATGGATAAGAACCCTCACGACATATCGGACAAAAACACAGACATTTATAACATACTCTTTAAAGAAGACCTATATGACACATGGAGAACCCTTCACGCTGATGAGAGAGACTATACGTTCTTTTCTAACCCACACCACACATACTCGCGTATTGATCTCATTATGGTGGACAAATGGCTTCTCCAGAAAATTGTCTCCTCCACAATTGGTATTATATCATGGTCAGACCACGCCCCTGTATCAATATCCATTAAGGAACAATTTAACACCCCACCTACTACCCCCTGGAGACTCAATCACTCTATTTTGGGCGACCCAAACGCTAATACTACCATAGAAAGGGACCTGAATGAATTCTTTCATTTTAATTCCCCTTCAGATACCAACGTTCTTACGAATTGGTGTGCCCACAAAGCTGTCTTGCGTGGTACCTTTATTAAACTGGCCTCTGCCCAAAAAAGAAATAGATTAGCCAAGACACAAGACATTCTGCACAATATTAAACTCATTGAGGACACACACAAAGTATCCAGAGATCCTACTTTGCTTAAAGAACTCAAATCATTACGTTTCCAACTCTATCAACTTTTAAACTTCAAATTCGACTTCCTTCTTCAAAGAACAAGAACCCATTTCTACTGGCAGGGTAACAGGGCTGGCAAACTTTTAGCGAATCGTTTCAAAACGAAAGTAGCAAAATCCAAAATTCCATTTCTCTATGACAAAAGGGGTAGAAAGGTACTGAACCCACAGTTGATCACAAACACATTAGCAGATTACTATAGGGATCTATATAACCTACATTTGGATCCGAATACTCCCCAGCCAACGCCACCCTCCATTTCTTCCTTTTTGGAATCTATTAACCTCCCCTCTCTTAACGATGCCACTTTACTTCTTTTAAATAAATCCATTTCAAAAGAGGAGATACTATCGGCGATCTCCTCCTTGAAACCAAATAAATCTCCAGGCCCAGACGGACTTACTGGGGAATATTATAAAAAATATTCCCATATTTTATCTCCTCAACTTCATCTAGTCTTTAACGAAATTCTTAATACAGGTACCATTCCTCCTGAAATGCTACATGCAATTATCATCACACTCCCTAAACCAGGTAAAGTTCCCAATAGGCCCGAAAATTTTCGACCGATCTCTTTGCTAAATATTGATCTAAAACTGTATACTAAAATTCTGGCTAACAGGATTAACGACATCCTCCCATCTTTAATTAATATCGACCAAGTTGGCTTCGTTAAGGACCGACAAACGGTAGATGGAACAAGACGATTTATCGACTTGACTCACTTTGCGGAGACTCGTCGGATGCCTTCTCTGCTACTTTCCTTGGATGCGGAGAAGGCGTTCGACAGGGTACATTGGGGTTTTTTGTCATCGGTTCTGGCAAAATTTGGCTTTGCAGGCAGGATACTCTCGGCTATTAAGGCCCTGTATTCCCACCCCTCTGCTGTTGTTTATTCCTCAGGATTCTTATCACCTAGATTTAATATTTCGAATGGCACACGTCAGGGCTGTCCCTTGTCGCCCCTCATTTTTGCTCTTGTGATGGAGCCTCTGGCCGAATCAATACGAACTGATCCTTTGATATCGGGCTTGCCGATGGGTGAGAAGGACCATCGCATCGGTTTATTCGCCGATGATATAATCATAGCTTGTAGGGACCCTTTGTCATCCCTTCCATCCATACTCGATATTTTAAGGAAATTTGGAGCCATCTCATATTACAAGATCAATGAAACTAAATCTCAAATTCTTAATATGGGCCTTTCCCCTAAAATAGTTAATGTCCTTAAATCTAGATTTCCATTTACCTGGACACCCACTTCACTCCCTTATTTGGGGATAAAATTGACATTCCCTAGCACGCGTCTTTTTGAAGAAAACTATGCTGTGTTATTAAAAAACATGAAACACACGATTTCGAACTTGCCTTCCTTGGGCGTTTCCTGGTTAGGCAGAGTAGCGGCCATTAAAATGATGATCCTTCCCAAAATACTATATATGTTCCGTACTGTCCCAATCTTTCTTCCGCTAGCTTACATTCAGAAGCTACAAAGCATCATAATGCAATATATATGGATCAAAAAGAAACCAAGGGTTAGGGCAGAAACTCTTTACTTACCTTTAAGAAACGGAGGCATTGGTTGCCCTTCTATTCTCCAGTACTACAGGGCCACCTTATTAGATCAACTTAAATATATATGGAATAAGGACGTCTCTAAATTGTGGGTGGAGATGGAGATGAGAGAGCTGGGCCCCTGTGGTACTCAGGATATTTTTAGTGCAGCATTTTTGTTCCGGACCGTTTTGTCATACTCTCATCCTACTTTAGAAGCAATCTCGCAATTATGGCATCGGTTTGTTATTCCTACCAAACTATTTCAAACTAATCCGTTATCTTTGTCTATTAAAATATTTGAGGCAGCGATACCTGACCTAAATTTGGAGGTCTGGATTGACAGGGGAGTACAGCGTATATCAGACATTTGGGACGGTGTAACTATGATTCCATTTGACATCCTTCATACTAAATTTCACATTAGCAACAAAGACTTTTATAAGTACCTACAATTACGCCACGCCTGCCAGTCCATCACAATGCCCCCCAATCAAAGTGACTCTGATTTGCTTCAATGGCTGACGCAACATAATAAACACCATAAGGGCATCTCACGTGGCTACTCACTATTACTTAAAACTTACTTAGACCTTCCTGACTCCTACAAACTTAAATGGGAATCTGAATTTCATACTTACTTCACTGCAGACCAGTGGCAGTTGGCGCACACACAGTTATACCCTCTGTGTCTAAATGTATTAGCCACCTAGAAACTTCCAAAAAACTGTTATATCGTTGGTACCTTACGCCGTCCCGACTGGCGGTATTCAATCAAACTTCTAACACCTGCTGGAGGTGCTCGGATGTAGGTTCATTTCTTCACATATGGTGGCAATGCCCCAAAATACTTGCATTCTGGAGGAAGATTGGTAAATTCCTGTCAACCCTTTGTAGGTTTCCTGTTATACTGGATGCTCCTCTAGCGCTACTCAACATTAATATAGACCAATATTCCCATTTCCATAAGTCCATTATTCTGCACGCGCTGATTTCAGCGAGATATAACATCACTAAATGTTGGAATTCTAACCTGATACCTTCTCTTAAAGCAGTTATTCAAGGTATAAATTCCAATTGTTGGCACGAATTTAAGATTTCCACTGCCCAAAGTAGGAGTACTTCCTTTTACATCAAATGGGACATATGGATACATAGCACACACAATACGGTTCAGCTCTTTTGACTCCTGTATTCCATCGAAAACTATTGACTTTACATGTATGCAACTTTCGCAAGTGCAATCTGTTTTCTCTTTTATGTTGTTTTCTGTTATCTTTTTAATGCGCTATTTGTCATTTCCAAATGATCTCAACGAACTTATGTCATTTGTATAACTTGTATATTGTACTCGTATTACCTCTGTACATTTATACAATTTTGTTTATCTTTTCTAACAAAAAAAAATAAAAAATCTCAATAAACATTTATGTTATAAAAAAAAAAAAAAAAACCTTGGATAGTGTATTGCTCTATACACCCTCCTCCCTCTAATGCCCTGCTAATTTGGATGGGGTGTTAAATAATAAAAAAATTATAAGTGTTGAGTTGTCTTTAGTGAATTTGTAAGTTGTACTTTTTCTTGCTTTTCTTTTGCATTTTTTTGCTATCTCACAAGCACTCACACTTTAATCAATAGAAGACCCATGCCACACCTCCAACATTTAACATGCGCTGAAAACAAGTGGCCACTGCAATTAATTTGTATTTCATAACATGCTGCTCCATATATTCAGGTACAGGATATACTAGAGAGCCATGCTTTAGTAGAAAACAATCATATATCTCATAATTTGCTTACTAATAACTTTACAATTTTTGATTATCCTTAAAATATAGCATTATTAATTCACAACCCTATATGTATACAGTAACTAAACCAAATTACGGTAAATAATAGAATAACAAAACAACATTGCAAATTAAACATTATAATTGCATTTTTTTTTTTGCATTCATCATCCTAGTCACTTTAAAAATACATTTTGATAAATCATGCCAGAAAGATTGTTAAAATAAAAGCAGTGCCAGTACTCTGCTTGAATAATAATCATCTGTCAATGAGAAGTCTGTTCCAAATTTCCTTTTACTGTAAACCATAAAATAATGAATCTTTGAATGAGTTATATCAATACCTGCGTTAATGCCCTATGCCCATATCCATTCCAATGTCGTTTGTGCCTCCAAGGCAACAGACTTTTAAGTGAAAGTCATTTTGTCTCTTCGATATTAGCTGCAGAACAGCCTTATTTCACACTGACTGTGCACTTTCAAATGCAGGTTCCTTGAAGCCTTTTTAATCACATTTGAGCCATGCATCTTTTTCCTGTCCACTGAATCTGATCTTTTGAAAGTGCCTTTCAGACTCTCCAGAATTCTATAAGATTTCCTGAATTCTTTGTTCTCGGCATAGACGAAACACATGCATTAAGATTGTGTGCTGGGTATTTTACCTCCAGATATATTTGCAACATTTAGTTTTCTTCCGCGTGTAATCTTTCTACAAGAGCCATAAAAAAAAATCATATTTTCCCTAGAGTAGGCATCATTATACAGACAAACACTTCCTATTCAGTTATGGACAGGTTTGGAGATTTGATGTTGCACATCATAACGGTTTTTCAAGTGAAAGACAAAAATACTTTGAAGTTTAGATCTTTCTTTGGGAAAATGTAATGTATAGTAAAAGGCAACAAATTCTCTTTTAATGTGGGAATTGTTGGTGTGAATATAACAAGGATACTTTATGTGACACCATTTTTTAATCCAACATTAACTGATTATTGAATGTGTATTGTTTTTATTAACAATTTTTTTCCCCCTACATTTTTTCAATACATTTATGTTAAACTCTTGGAAGACTGTTAATAAACCTGCAGCTAAATTATTAACCTGGGACATTAGGCAATAAACATATCTTACATTCATGGAAATATAGTATATAATACCAGATAAGAACCATTCAGCCCACATAGACTGCAGATGTAAAGACACAAATGTTAATCAGTCCAGGGTCTCGTTAACCATGCTCAAAATCCTTCACTGTTGAGTGGCTGTTCCACTGTTGCCACCATCTCAATAAAGGAGATTCTATATTTTAAAAAGACCCTTTTTAATGCAGCATTTTAAACCATCTGCCCTAGGAAAACATGGTGACAGAGAAATTATGCACAATGTTTCAAAAAATGTTCCTATACAGGAGTTGTAATTAGTGTATTTCAGTTTCAACAACTGTAATTAAATGTGACCTTTTAGTTAATTACGTCTTGACATTTATGATTTTAAGCTAACTTTCCCCGTGGTGTCAATGACTCAACATGTTATATATATGGATGCTAATAAGCAGCTTTTACATTACACAAAAATGTTGCTACTCCTTTCAGATGTTTCTACATTGTGATCTGAATCAATTCCGACATCCTCAATGAATTTCATTCTATTAGGATGTTGCATGTACAGATGCTTGTAATATATGCATATCATAGTACATGTTCATGTAACAATAATAAAGCAGGAGTACAAACTATGCTGGATTATTATAACATTTATTACTTCACATTATTTATATGTCTTAATAAAACATAAACAATGAATAGCTAAATTGTTCCATTACAGAGAAAGAAACAGTTTAAGATATTAACATATTAATTTTGAAGACATTACACTTTTTTAGTATTTTCCAAACTCCCACAAAATGAAATCATAAAAACACATCATTTTCCCCTCGGTATCTTCAACATCGGGAATTCAAATTTTTTTTGTTTACTTGAATGGACAGAGAGACTCTGTGAGCAGGAAATACATTAAGCCCATGAAAAAAAACAGGTACTTCTGAAATCTGAGAGCCAACTAATCTGTGTATGCTGTCATTTACATGGATATAAAAAATATAGAGAAGAAGTTCTACAATCAAGTGGAGGCCACTATCTGAACTTCAAGATATTTTTTGTGGCTGCAGCAAGTTTGGGGGTCTAATGGAGCAGAGGAAGATCAACCACAGATCTCTTGATAAAACAATATTACATCGGACATATGACTGATGGCAAAGCATATAAAACATAACAATATTATGGACAAACCTATAACCTATTGATTGAGTATAGGCAACTTCCTAGGAATACACAGAAGAGTATGAGTTTTCCATTTCCACACTAGAGCGCATGCTTCCCTGTGTGTTTGCAGTGAATGTATTTTTCACCTTGATAACATGAGGGATTAAAACCTGATTTTACACTTCATAGATATAAAATAATCATATTTAAGTTGTCAATCTTGTGAATGGAATACAACAATATAACAGCATTATTTTACAAAGCATCTTTATTCACCAGTAAAGAATAATCCAATCTAGTTTTGAATTTTTATTCATATATTATAAAACTGTTCTAAACGGAATAATCAAACATATATCTTTTAAGGAAATAGACAGAAAGACATTTCTAAGCTGAAAGAAAGCTGAATATATATTTTTGTATAATATGTATTTTATATGAATTCTAAATACAGGTGAAATAATTTACCATTTTTAAGAAGCATTTCTATTTTCCCTTAACTTTATATAATAGTGTTTAAAGATTTTGAAAAAGACAATAGATATATAATGGTACCCCATGTCAACTACTAGTGCATTCCACTTGGAGCAGCAATCATAATGCCCTACTTACAGGAATAAATAGAGGAAAAAACGAGATATCAGGTCATAACATTACTTTATATGTTAGATGTGCCACCTCTACCCATGAATCTGAGTTTAGCTGAGGCAGTTGCTTACTTTTAAATTGAGTAGTTCTTCTCGTCACTTCTCTTGACAAACAAACTGCATAAGCTGTAGGTTGTTTGAGCAGATTCATTTAGTAATGCAGAAAACTGTGATCTGTTACAGTTCCCCTTTAACAGTGATTTTATTTAATTAGTCATGTATCATAATCACATATAAATTCCAGGCAGATTATTTAAATTGATTTTGAATATTTCGTATAAGAAAATTAGGAAACAAAAAACGAAACCAGACCTCGTAAACAGGTTTGCATCATATTTACAATTTGTGCGTAATGATCTTACATCCAATAAAAAAGCACCTGTCTTACAGTTGCTTAACATTGATAGATTATTTAATTGGTGCTCTTAATTTCAGAGACTTCTATTACACTATAAACATAAACAAATTACAACGTGTAAATTATTAACCATAGGCATCAATGACTACTGGGTAAATCTGAGGTTATATGTACATATCGTTAGTGGAAAAATGACTTGCTGCTCATTCATGAGTATAATAATGTGTTTTGTGCTAATACTTTCCGTATTCTTATTCACGTTTTCTTTCTGTCTTTTTCTTTTAAGGTTGCTTCAATACCTATGAAAACTTTGGATGCTCTACTAATAAACATTGCGAAGAAGTGCAGAATGTTTAGCATGATAATCTACCAAAATGGTAGAGGAGGGGCTGAAAAAAATATTAAATATGCATGAGGATAAATATGAGCTTTTGGTATAGACAAAAGAGTGTTACACATAATCCCTTTCTCAGCAGATGATTTTAATGTATGATGCTGCTTAATTAGGTAAAATAAGAAACTGGTAACACAACTTTACACCAGATAAAATAAAGAGTCTGCATGTCCAACTATAAAAGAGTTATAATCTCCCTAAAATCAGAATTTAGAATTCTACATACCTAATTTTATTTATAAACATCTGGGCTAATTAGCATAATCCTTAAGAAATGATTGATATTTAACTCCTGACATTAAAGTATCTCATTAGCTGCTTAGATAAATTCCCATTTTGTCTAGATAGAGTACTGTCCTTGTTAGCAAATTTCAGAAGATATTTTTTTAATTTTCTGAACTAACAGTTTTATGCATATTCTATTATTTATTTATCTGTTCTCTAAGTGTGACCTAGGTCAGCAGCATATTCTAGGCTGACAGGTCCAAGAGGAATCCTCCACTGTGCTGCTGCTCAATGAGACACTCTGATCTCCCCAGCCTGACCATATACACTGCGGAGGCTGTGTTGTCTGGGCACAGCCTATATTGGATGCACTACAAGACTTGTAACGTTGGGATGTGATGTGAAATCTTGGCACTCTTCAGCAAGGACAGTGGCTTCAGAGGGGCGGTCACGCATAGGGCAGGGCACACAGATTAATATGCCACTAACCTAGGTATAGGAATTCTTGAGGACCTTATATCAAACTCAGTGCCTTTGAGTGTCAGTTCACTATAATACTTTTATGTAACATAGGTATTCCAAGATGCAAAGGAAAAATATGAGACAGTAAGTGTAAGTGACACTAGGGTTATACCGTATTTGCTCGATTATAAGACAAGAAATACCCCTTGTCTTATAATCGAGGTGGTCTTCTACTCAGACCTCAAATGAGGTCTGTCTATGAGACTAAGATCCAGATCCCCCGCAGTGCTGCAGGGGACCTGGATCCTCCTGTCTGGTAACCTCAGCTGCTGCCGGCACTTATATCGGCAACTATCACTGAGCACCGGTGAAAGTGCTGGCAGCAGCGGAGATTGTCAACGCGGATCACGCATAGCTTCCCCAGCTGCCAGAGAGGAACGTCCTGCCAGCCGGCGAATGTCCACTCGATGAACGCAGACAACCCCCGCTACTGCTTGTACTTCCGCCGTAGCTTCTATGCTCACATGACCTTCCGGGGCTCATAGAAGTTCCCGCCGCCCCCACCAGACACCAGGGAGTCCGAAGCACTGGAAAGTCGGGGGCGGGTGTTGTATGCCACTCTGCCTCCAGAAATGCCTTATACCCCCCTATATGCCACTCTGTTTCATGATATGTCTTTTAACCCCCAAATGCCAGAGGGGCATATAGGGGTATAAGGCATTTCTGGAGACATGGTGGCATATATTGGTTAAAAGGCATTTCTGGAGACAGAGTGGCATAAAGGGGTTAGGCATTTCGTGAGCAGAGTGACATATAGGGGTTAAAGGCATTCAGCCAGAGGCAGATGGCTATAGGAGGTATACGAGGCATATCAGGATGCAATGGCGTAAGGGGTAATAGGCAATCAAGAGGCAAGTGTGGCACAATCTGGGGCAGATGTCATAACTAGGGGCGTTGGCAATAAATAGGAAATAAACAAAAAATATTTTCGTCAATATCATAGCTTTTAATTAAATAGAAAATATTTGAAAAATACATGAATTTATATTGACTAGTAAAACTTTTTTCCTATAGAGTCGTCTTATATTCAGGCTTTTTATTTTTTCCTAAATTAGATTTTGGGGGGTCGTCTTATAATCGAGCAAATACGGTATATAAAAAGAAACACTGGCGTAGCTACATGGGGCCGCAGCAGTCGGACCCCTTCTTCCGGTATATAATTGTTTAGAAAGCGCCCTTCTGACCTGAACTGCACCGATCCAGGTCGGAAGGGCCCTTTCGAAACTATTTTGAAACGGCATGGGGAGAAAGGAACATATCAGGGTAATGTGACATCATGTGACCGAGGCTGCTCACACACACACTGTGCACGAGCAGCAGGAGAGAAAACTACAGGAGGGGTGTGAGGTAAGTGGGGGTGGGATGTGGGATATATGTATATGTGTTTCCATGTGTGTGT
>VKOC01000058.1:0-35689 GCA_009364415.1 Spea multiplicata
ATATATATATAGAGTTCTGCATGTACAGCACTGTGCATATAGGGAGAGTTTTGCATGTACAGCACTGTGCATATAGGGAGAGTTTTGCATGTACAGCACTGTGTATATAGGGAGAGTGTACGGGTACAGGACTGCCAACCAGGCCCATGCATTGGTATTCCGTCCGCATTTGCAGAGGGTGGGGGTGGCAGTGCCAGGCTGCAGCTTCCTCTGACTCGGGTGGGTGGTGTGAGTGTTGTACCCCTGGGGGTGAAAGCTGGATGATGAATCTACCCTGAATGTGGACAAGGACACGGTGGCGGATTGATGGAGCTGTCAGAGAGACGGATAGCGCAGGGCAAACGGCATCCATCATGTGCCAACGCGTCCGGGGACGCGACCTCCAGCCGGGCGCTGGAAGCATCGCCGAGCGGAAGATCCCGGCGCGGAGCAAGGAGAAAACTCACAGATAAGGACAACGAGCCTGCTTTATACGGAAATGATAATTCCCCACCCCCATTAAATTACTTCCCATCCCCCACCCGGCACCAATGGGCCATATTTACCCCGAAAAGGTATCATTTCATATTAATGAAGGACATTTCCTGCAGGAGCCGCCGATCGGTCGGAATTTTGCCGTTTGTGTCTGTTCCCTAAGTTTTGACTTGATAAATACGGCGTAAAGGATTCATATCCCTCCCGTCCCATTTCTTTTACTCGTCCTTCATTTCATCGTCGCTTTCACCTCTCCCTATCTCTCTCCTCTCTCTCCCCCTCTCCTCTCCCTATCTCTCTCCTCTCTCTCCCCCTCCTCTCCCTATCTCTCTCCCTCTCTCCCGCCTCTCCTCTCCCTATCTCTCTCCTCTTCTCCCTTCTCTCGGCCTATCTCTCTCCTCTCTCTCCCCTCTCACTCTCCATATCCGCTCTTTCTCCCTCTCTCCTCTCTTCCCCTCTGCCTCTCTCTCCTCTCTCTCCCCTCTCTCTCCTATTTCTCTCCTCCCCCTCTCTCTCTCTCCCTCTCTCTTCTCCGCTCTCTCCTCTCTCTCCCGCCTCTCCTCTCTCATCCTCTCTCTCCGCTCTCCTCTTCTTTCTTCTCTCTCTCCTCTTCCTTCATCTACCCGCCCCTCTCCTCCTCTCCCCCTCATCCTCTCATCCTCTCTCCTCCCCTTACCTCTCCTCTCCAAATATCTCTCTCCTCTCTCTCCCCCTCTCGCTCTCCCATATCGCTGCTCTGTCTCCTATCTCTCTCCTCTCTCTCCCCCTCTCCTCTCTCTCTCTCTCTCTCTCTCTCTCTCTCTCTAATCCCCCTCTCCTCTCCCTATCTCTCTCCTCTCTCTCCCCCTCTCCTCTCTCTCTCTCTCTCTCCTCTTTGCAGATACTTGAAACCTCCTCACCTCACCCGACTCTTTTCTTAATGCTCTTTCTTTGTTGTCTCTCTCCAGATATTTGCTCTAGAGCGCCAAGTGTTTGACTTTCTTGGTTACCAATGGGCTCCAATTTTGGCCAATTTCCTTCACATCATCGTCATAATCTTGGGTCTTTTCGGGACCCTGCAGTACAGACCCCGCTATGTAGTGGCGGTAAGTTGCCTTTGGGTCCTTTCTTTGTTGGGCTCTTTCCTTGTTACAATTGTTACACCTAAATCTATCTCAATAGTCATACCTTTTATAGGGGTTTGGAGAAGACTTCCTCACTTTAGTGAAAGTTCTGAAGTTTCTCTCGAATAGACAGCTTTGACGTTCTTTAAATTTGGATGCATTTAGATTGAGACGATCTTCTGAGCTGTCTCTGCGTGTAACACGGACCTTTTCTCTCCATGTATGTGGTAGTACGCGGCTTGGGCAGCGGTGTGGGTCACGTGGAACGTCTTCATTATCTGTTTCTACCTTGAAGTGGGAGACTTGTCTAAGGTAAGTGACGACTGAGACAGGAGAGCAAAGGGTTGTTGGAAATTCTATAGAATGACCCCCGAATCCCACCCTGTTTGAAGACACGTGGCTTGTAAATGCGCCAGTCCCGGTGGCCCCCGATCATTCTTCATCATCAGCACCGTTATAAACTTAAATAACCAAGGCTTATCGTGCTACTTGTTGGTGAAGTTGGCACTCGTCGGTACTCTGCTCTACCTTGGTCCTTACGACTTAGTAAAGCGTTTCTTAACCCTGTTTGGATGGAAGAGACTGTTGAGGGGGCTATTAAAATGGTCAGAGTCCTATCCAGAGCATTAGTTTAGTCTGAATAGGCGGCATATTCACCGATGACTGGTGGGCTTCAAAGACCTTTCAAGGTACCTTCTTCAGATATAACAAAAAGGTCTAAACTACCGAGTTCCTCTCCAAGACCGGGAATACTGTGAGATGAGGTGGCCGCTGAGGGGGCTTGTAGGGCAAAGAAGTCCAGCTACTTTGGTTATGATTAACATTAAGCCATAGAACTTCGGAGTTGGTAAGCATCAAGGTTCAATACTGGAGCTCCAAATATAAATTTTTGGGTGGCCACCGGAGAGATTAGGTTGAGGTTGAGCGATGCCATAGACCTCCTGACATGCATTCGATCTTCTCACTCATGGATTCTGTGTCCGCTCATTACAGGAGAGCGACCTCCTAACCTTCCACGTGTCCCAGCATCAGTCATGGTGGAGCGAACATGGCCCGGGCTGTGTCAGGAAGGAGGCACCCATCTCAGGCATGGCCGGGCTGGAGAGTCACTCGTATGTGTCGGTGGTCGGCTGTGCGGTGGAGTATCAATACATCGAGGTGTTGCACAGTGCTGTGCAGATCCTACTGGCGGTGAGTGCACTCAATGTCTGGTTTAATAGACATGGCCCTATAGACTAGGACCCATGTGATTGATCAGTTCGCAGCATCAGGGGGTGGGGGATTCGGGGGTACATAAGGGTATAGGGGTAACTACAGATGTCTTGGTCAGTAGCCAACAACACCAAATGGCTTATGGGACCTGACAGTTGGGGGCCATAAACTGCCTCACCCTGACTCCCAAGGGACATCATGAATGACTCTTTAACCCTTTATTGGTCAGCATAGATAACTGGGGGCTCAGGAAGGAGACTGCATGTGGTAATCACCCCTTTAGTGGGGAGGGGGTTAATTTTTGTTCTGGATTTGTGCAGTTTATATGCCCCCCCCCCTTCTCTGTTTGTCTGCAGCTGTTGAATTATTCACAGATAAATGACCTAGAATTGCAGCCTCTGTCTGGACTCCCCCCCCCCTCCTGCTCCTCCTTGCCTTTGTGTCTGATTACTCCCTGCCCCCCCATCCCTTAGCAAAGTGCCCTTTTCTGTATAAACCCCCAAGCCCAGAGCAGATCCTGGTACAATGTGCCGTCACCGAGTTACGCCGGTACAACAAAGAAAATGCGTGTCTGTTCCCAAGAACTTACAATCTAAGTCTGAATGTGTGGATACAGAGCTTGAATGGCAGCTTCACCAGTTTGTGTCATTCTAAAAATGATTGCCCACAGAGAGGGGTAATTAAATATATTGTGCACAAGCGATACATTTATATATCTGTTAAGTATTCAGAGCCAGGTGGGTTAGTAACATCTGTCCAATGATACAAAGTGACTGGCTGTTATATTCCGCTATTTAATATCCCCCCCCCTCCGTGTATTCCCAGGCAGCCACCTTCGCCTCCCGATACCGCCTGACTCTGCAGAATTCCTGAAATTAATACCCCCCTTCATACCCATGTCCAGATGTGCGGGGGTCAGGAGCCCTCAGGCGGGCTGCAGGGGGCTGAAAATCCCCCTCTAAATGTCAAGGGAGTTCCCGTTCTACGCCATATTTCTTTATCTCTGAAGCCCCGGAGCGTTCTGCTGACGAGTAAAATGCTGTGGAATATAGAATAATCTTTTAACTCTTAGCAAGAATTTCATCAAAAAAAAACCTCTAAATTTTAGTTTATGGGACCCCTGAGCCTGAGTTCCTCTTCTATGATAAAGTTAAAAGAATTTAAGGTTTTGCTTCGCTGTGCAATATTTTCTAAGCAGCATTTGTTGGCTGGGTGGCCATCCCGGCACCTGTTGAGAATGCGTGGCCCCGACACACTATGTGGCCCTAGCACGCCGACACTATGAATGGTGTATTAAAAGATGCCTGTGTTTGGGAAGGTGAAAGACCCCCCCCCCCAATGTGTTTTTCCACCAAGAGTGACCGAGTCGGCTTCTTTTTGTTTTTATTATGTGGCTATAACTTGCTGGTTGGCTTTGGTTTCCCGGTAGCGGCTCGGTCACACGCCATGTTCTCTCTTGCAGCTCCTGGGGTTTGTAAATGCCTGCTACGTCACCAGCGTGTTCACCGAGGAAGAGGACAGCTGTGAGTATCCTCGCCGGGTGCCGCATATACCCGATACGCGCCGTGCCGCTCCAGGGTGCGAAGGGGACGATGTCTCACCCTGTCTGTCTTTCGGTCAATAACACTGGCCACACGGCCCTTGGCTTCAGTACTCTGGGGGGCAATGCCCCTTTATTTACCCTCTATAGTCCCATGTACGTTAGTTACTCCCTCATCCTGCTGGAATGCACTGTTCATCTGGTTGGTGGGGTAGTTTGGGGTAAATACCCGGGACATTACAGTTCAGAATTACTGAGGGGTTTTTCTTCCTTTTTATCATGAGACATGTTTTTCAGTTCTGCACATCATACGCCGGCCCCCACCCAATGCCCTCCCTACCTCCATCAGAACCTTCATCTCCCAGCTCCATGCACTCCCTGCACACTCTCCCCAGCTCCCTTCATGCACTCCCTGCACACTCTCTCCTGCTCCCTTCATGCACTCCCTGAACACTCCCCCCTTCTCCCTTCATGCACTCCCTGCACACTCTCCCCTGCTCCCTTCATGCACTCCTGCACACTCTCCCCTGCTCCCTTCATGCACTCCCTGCACACTCCTCCTCTCCCCAGCTCCCTTCATGCACTCCCTGCACTCTCCTCCCTTCATGCACTCCCTGCACACTCTCCCCAGCTCTCTTTGTGCACTCCCTGCACACTCTCCCCAGCTCCCTTCATGCACTCTCCCCAGCTCCCTTCGTGCACTCCCTGCACACTCTCCCCAGCTCCCCTGTGCTCATTCTGTGACTAGGTCTCTCCCCACTCCCTGCATGTCATCCCTCCATCTCATTGTTTATACTTTTCTTTTGGGAATTTATTTCTTTCAGTTGATTTCATTGGTGGATTTGATCCATTTCCCCTCTACCATGTCAATGAAAAGTCCAACCACCTGCTGTTCAAGCAGAGTTACCTGTAAGTATGAGCAGGACACAAGGGGATAAGCCAGGAGCTCCGCTTCTCACATAATACAGGAGCTCCATTTACTCTCTTTATACAGGAGCTCCATTTACTCTCAGTATACGGGAGCTCCGCTTCTTCATATTATATAGAAGCTCTTCTTCCTCCATTATTTTACTTTATCAGGAGCCCCTTGTTTGAAGATTAAACATTTATCTCACCTTTGTCACTTACGAGCCTTTCACCCCATCTGTCCGCATTTATAATCCTTAATCAATCTGAATCAATTTCTTTTTCCTTTTGTAAATCAATCAGCAGATTGAAGTGGAAGTAAAACTCATAAACACGTAGGGAGATAGTGGTCACGCGTGTGGGTTCCTTCCCCTTACGGAGATATGCAAATCTGTCCTGTTCCTTGAAATTTATGATGTAAAAGATCCACACTGGGCTGTAAGCAAGCCATGCATGAAATAAAAAAGTACCCAAACGGGAAGGAACGTGCCAGCAGGTTCATCTCAAGTTGGGTTGAACTCAATGGCTCTTTTCAAAATTAAAATTGAATAAGGTGATATGAGTGAGACCTACTGATGTATACAGTATATAAGTGGAAGAAGGGGACCGGCTGGACCCCTATTAGAGAAGTATTTTAATGACAAAGCATCATATCGGAGGCTTTTGTTTGTTAGCGGATGAATGGGACTCGGTGCTCGTTAGTTTTAATTAATGGGAATTGATTTTGTGTTCAGATTAGATTTACGTTGTGAGGTCAGATGAGGAGACAATGTGTCTCATTGTGCAGCTTGGGGTGGGCAAGTCCGACATAACGAGCCACATTTTGGGCTTAATGGGATTGAACCGGTCACATTCGGCCTTAGACTGGAGAGACAGGCGGAATAGAACTGGGCATCCCTAGGGACTGCCCCACTAAAAGCATTAAATTAAAATTAAAATAAGGCAATGGGGCAGTATTCCGTATTTAAGGTCCCGGAATAAGTTTGGGCCACCCCAATGGCAGAAGCTTCTGTTACTACCCCGGTGTTTACATACCTCTCTACCTTCAGGCCGGCGTAAGTGACGGAAGGAGAGTCCATCAGCTCGAGCACGTTCCTACAGACCGCTGGAGGCTTCACCCCTTTCTTTAAATGCCTCACAGACCCAACATCCCAAGGAACAAAATGCTTCAGGGGAAGCAGAGGACAACGCTTTGGATTAAAAGATGGCGACCGGGAGATTTAAACCTTGAATGCCTACAGCTTCAAGGATAAAAAAACAGGCTCTCCTTACTCAACCCATGGTGGAATTCCTCACTCCAACTCTGCCTCTTCATGCCCCTGCAGCTGCACGATCTCCACTCACATATTTAGGATAGGCAGGGTAGGTCTCCTCTCCCAGTTGGCAGGGCATGGCACATAGCGCACCGGGAAAAATTCAGGGACTTCAGCTGAGTCTGTATTTTTTTTTTAGGGGGGGGGGGTTACTGGTCACATTCACTATATGTTGATGAAGCTCTTTTGTTTGTGTGAAATCGTTAGACCTAGGGTTAAGCTGCCTTGTAGGTGCTGACAAGGAACGGTGAACGTCAAAGAGGCACTCAACGCTCCTATCCTTGGCGCCATCGTCTCCCAGTCCATCGATACCCAAAATATATACTCCATTCCTGTTGTCCGCAATAACCCCACCGACCGTGGATCCTTCAGATAACTTTCCAGGTGTTGAGGTGAGGCGATCCTAAAGACCTACTGTGAGACTTAAGTACCCGTGGAGAGAGACAGAAGATGAGCCGGAGTCTGCATTACCCGAGTGACCGAGGGACATTCATACTTTAACACAGATTGTTCTTATGTTAAAAAAAAGCACATTTAGAAGTTTTCAAATGTAAATAAAAGTTACAAAACTTTCACTTTTATTTCTTGGTGGCATCAGACGGGAGGTCGCCCTCTGTGTGCATTTTTAGGGCACGGGGGGGGGGGGAAAGCACATATTTCAATATATTTTACCGCCTCAAATCCTGCTGAGCATAGGATGGGGGGGGTAGTAAAAGGAGGAGAGGTGGGCATTATACCCCTACAGCTATGTACATTAACTATTAGACACGTCGCTCTGCTAAAGACTTCTAGATACACAACCAGTATAAAAGCAAATTATAATAAGTGAAAGGCATTTGAAGGCTCCATGCATTTATTAAATGCTTGCCCTACATATTTCTTGTAGCAGCCCCATGTGGGGTATCAACAGGGTTATAAAATGGACTTGTTCTGCACTCAGTGTCACCCTCTTGTGGCCATGGCGGTGCATTGCAGCTTCTACACAACCACCGATGCCTGCATTTAACAATCCCGACTTCTACCGTAACCGACGGCTATCATCACAAACTCCAAGAAGCAGCGTAATAAAATATACTTTATTTCAAAATATTCCACAGCAACAATTCTTATATAAATTTTTTATTTTCCGAAACTTAGATTAATTTTATTATTTATTTAGTACTGTAACCAGCCACCGCCGGGGGGGAGATCCGGCAGCTAGGGGACTCTTCGCAGGCCGCCAGATGGAAGGATCGTGGGGTGTCCATTTCTGACGTATGGTATGAAAAGGTCTTGGACCGAGGGCAAAAGAAGTCGCTGAGAGAGCGGCCCCAGCGATCTGTGGACAGGGAGAGAAGCTCGTTATACGCAGCATTCAAAAATCCATGGAAGCAGACAAGTAACTGGGAGAAGAGTTTTATAAGAGGTCACCTTCTACGCACCTGTAGAGGGCATCAGGACATGAAGGCTCTTACGCTGCCCCGGATTACAGCCCGGCAGATAGGGCAGTGCCTTAGGTTAGGGGCACAGTCTGTGCAGACCACCAAGTGCCCGCATGGCACAAAAACCATGGACACGTCTTTGTCCATGCAGACTTTACACATCCTCTCCTCCTTCAACCGTCGAAGCTGCTCCTCCATACTCAGCGAGGACTCTGAAAGGAATCGGAATAAGGCAGCGGTGGATATCTAGGTAGGGTTAGTAGCCCCGTTATGTGCGCACTCACCCCTAGGCCATGGAAGACGGTAGCGGTCTACTAGGGTCTGTAGATTACGAATGTATTACGGGAGCGTTACCTGGTTCCTTCTGGCACCGGACATCGGAGCGCTCTCTCTGGGCTGGAACGTCAGTAATCCTGGCAGGTCCTGGAGAGAGAGTCTGACTTTAACCAACGGCCACAGGGAGCCTGAACATCCCCCCCGGTGACGCGCTTGGGTATTGGAATCAGACAGCCATGTTTATTGCACATTTGTAGTCTTAAATCACCTTAATGATGGTCCGTGAATGAAGAACTTGTACTAATCTACACCGGCTTCTACGGAAAGGTTCAGCTTTTATATATTTACATATCAAAGAACCGAGGACTAAATTAAATAATTTCCGACAAGCTTTTTGAAGGTGGCAGATGTTCCTCCAGATGTTTAAGGCGATCGTTTGGAATTCTGACAGCCGCCAAGTAACCTTAAAACATTTTATTACCAGCTTCGAATCCCCCCCCCCCCAATACTGCAGCAGCCTCTGGTTAAAGTTAAAGCAAGCGACACATTGAGCGGCGTTAATCACAGAAAGTTATAGAGTTATAGAACAATGAAGAGCCCCCGGGAACCCCCAACAAAGCAACGAGAAAGGATACTAAATCACAGCCAAGTCCCAGCTCCCACCCTGGCCAACCCTTTGAACAGTTCAGGTTCTGTGTACCTGCGCGGTGCGCTGCCTCATCTTCTGCCTGCACTAGATCTGTAACGAGGTCAGACACTGAGCTGTATGGGGTCCCGGTCAGCAGGACCCTGCTCTGCACCAAACTGGACACCAAGCTCTGATCAAACCCCATCTGTAGAGCGCCCTGAACTACGGACGACCGGAGGAAGGCGTCCCAGTCAGGAGAATCTGCAAGGCACCGCAGGCGAGGGGTCAGTCGGCCAAAGCCCGGCTAGAAAGGAGCGTACGGTGCAGCGATAGAACTATTAGAGACCCCCCAGGGACAAAGTCCAGACCCGTCATCGTTTTAAAGCCTTATGTGTGAGGATACAGAGGCGCTGCCACAAAAGGGAGCACATCCAGACCCCACCAGAAACAAGTGGAAGAGCCACCCAGCAGAGGTGGGGAATTTAAACAAGAGTGTTCCTTAACACAAGGAATATCATATTCCAGAACATTGTAGCCTGGACTAGCATCCGAGTCTAGTGAGAAGATAAGACCGCGCTCATGCTTTTGATTGGAGTGCGGGGAGTGAAAGGGTTAAGAGCCGTCACCAGTGCAAAGCGTTGGCCTTCGTGGCCCCCCCCCGGCAAACAAACACAGAACTCACCAGCCAGCGAAGAAGGACTCGAAACAGAGGAGGAGTGTTGGAAGTCCGGCTGCGGGAATTAAGAATAAATTAGCCGAGAGATACCGTCCGGCGGCCCCCGGCCAAACCTCGTAACAGCCCCAGAGCCCGGCTTCTGATCAATACGAATACAGACTTAAATAAAAAGACTCACAGAAGCCTCGGGGCTACTGAAATGAGACTCTTGAGCACGGCGCACATACTCCTGCCCCATGGAGTGGACGAGAAATTCACACCTGAAACAAACAAATTAATTATTTTTTTATTTTATTTTTTTTATTTATTTTAAGACCACTTTTCACCCCGCCGTCCTCCCGGATCGGTTTCCAATAAATCCCTACGGAGCCTTACCTTGGAAACCACTTGGCGTGCTCCCTCCAGGGGTCATCCCCCCTCTCCCAGTTCCGCAGTCCCCCATCACAATGGAAGCACTTGACATTATCTCTGTGCCCTGCAAAAAGCACAGAGGGGGAAACAGGCCACTCACGGGTTAAATTCCTTTTTTAAACGCGCCTCTCGGGGGCTCCCGGCCGTCTAGCGGAGGATAGGAAGGGGTCCCGCGAGCCCACCTGCCCCGTTCTGGTGGATTCTTGTTACATTCTCTCCATGCCAGTAACACGGCTGGGATTATTCTGTGTCCGCCAGCTGATCGCCGCCTGGTATTTTCTCACAGCGACCTAACAGGGGAGATTCCAGCTCCAAACGCCGCGTCATTAACGATAAACCGGCAGCGCAGGGCAGGGAATTCTGCCGAAACGACGCACATCGCCGGGACTCTGGAAGCGTTTTCACAACACACAGAGCCGGAGAGGAGAGGGTTGCTCCTTTCCAGGCAGCACGGGCTATTGATGTGCCCTGTACTAGATTGCAAGCTCTTGGGACCACTACCTACCTGTGTAGAAGAAACCAGCCCGGGCCAGCTGATCAGGGGTCACCTCGGCGTAGGGGGGCCAGTCCCTGTAGGTAGCCAGTCTCTCACGTTCCTCCATCATTTCAGGGTATATCGCCTGCCAGGGCTCTTCATCCTCTTGCCCCCCGGAGATGTGCTGAAACTGTCCAAGGATCTGCCCATCCACAGAGTCCACACCCGCCATCTGGGGCAGATTACCCACCTCCATGCCATGGATAAAAGGGCAGTTGGGAAAAAACTTGCGGTGCTCAGCGTGGGGTCGGTCACCAGGCTCCCAGCTCCTCAGCACGCCGCCACAGCAGAAGCACTGCACCCTGTCCCCAGGACCCAGGTAATAGAAGCCAGCTTGGGCAAGCTCTGCCTGGGACAGGTGAGGGCCCCCCGCGGGCCACAGTCTGAAGCTTCGCAGTCTACTTGTTTCACTGCGCATGCTGGGGGTTGCCAGGGCTGGGGGCTCAGGGAGCAGCCCCGGGGGGCTCCAAGAGTCCAGGACCCTGCTGATGACATCCTCCGTGCCGGACATGGTCAATGTGCCGAGGCAGCGGTTGGGCAGAGCTCTGGGTCTGCTCAGGTGGTCCCAGTGGTTCATCCTCAGCAGCACGGGGGCTTCTGGAACAGGACAGGAGACTGAGTCAGCAGCTGGGGACACAGACCTGGCATTGGGCAACACCAGGGTCACAAGAGACAGGGGAGGGGGCAACCTCGGGGTCACAAGAGACAGGGGAGGGGGCCCGGAGCGGTTAAAAGAGCGCGAGAGACTGGAAAAGGATCAATGTGACAAAGCCCGGGGCAATGGGAGGGGCAGGATCACAAAACAAAAGGGTGCGTCAGCGATACCGGGGCACGTAATCAGAGCTAACAAGCCAGACGGTGGCACCAATCAAGGTAGGCTAGTGAAACACCAGCTGGGGCAAGTTCAGGGCAATGACCACACCATACCTGGGAACTTTTCAAAATGACCCAACACAGAGTCCCATCGGAAAGCCTTAAGTGCACGGATACGACCATTTCACGCGTGGTAACCAAATGGTTAAAAGAAACGAAACATTGGCAAATAGTGATCTACGCTGCAGAGCCCCAGATAACTCCATAAAAACCGTGCGCCCCTAACCCACAGATACGATCATTACACTGAGGGATGGGGTATTACACACCAGGGGGGCACTCACCAGGACAAGGGGGGCTAT
Organism: Spea multiplicata; assembly: GCA_009364415.1. Classification (NCBI taxonomy): domain Eukaryota; kingdom Metazoa; phylum Chordata; class Amphibia; order Anura; family Pelobatidae; genus Spea; species Spea multiplicata. The sequence continues at coordinate 11,671 of VKOC01000058.1, forward strand.
ACAGCACCTGCTAGCAGGAGATTGGCATCTACCGGGTTCCAAGTGTCTGGTAAACTGACAACCTGTGCAGAAAGTACTAAACTTAATAAAGATTAACAACCTGGACCACAACCAACCCACCTGGACCACAACCAACCCACCTGGACCAACAATACCATCAGAAGGACCTATTTACCCCCAGCTTTGATACAGCAGAGACCAAGGATCCTCAAGCCAGAGCAGAGAAAACAACAGATCCCGGTCTCCTAATTGGCAGCCAAATATCCTTTCACTGCCAGCAAACTCCACCTCCCAAATAAAACAGCAACCCTTAACACACAACACGCACACAACACGCACACAACACGCACACAACACGCACACAACACGCACACAACACGCACCACTCCAAGACAGGTACATAACATAAAGTAACAGCAGACTATACAAACCCTTGCCTCGTAGAATAGGAATTGCCCTCCTTACATGACTCTTATATCAGCTTTGCGCACCCATGTGTGAGATATCCCTTAATTAGACAACATTAACTCTTCGCCTGCAGGGGTCCATTTACTATCTCCAGAGACCGATAGATAACTGTACTAACGTTTATACAAATCTGAGGACCCATGGCTTCCGGGGCGCACCAGCCAAAGGGTCCCAGTCCACACTAGGCTCACACGGTTATCCGATGAGACCGTCGGCTGCAGTCCATTTACTCCCAAATCATGTCCTCGAAGGACAGACCAGGTTTTCAGGACGGCGTGTAGCCCGCTGCTCGGCGGAACTCCACGTAAATTATTTTGCCCTCTGATGGTTGCCATTCTTGATTATTCTACTGGGACAGAACATGCATAACCAAGAACATTTGGAATGAATAACTTGAGATCACGTGACGTTTTCTGGACATAGTAACGTTAAGATTCTAGTACAATATCCCCAAACACGCAAGGCGCGGGAACAATAAAATGCGATATACTGGATGATGTGGACGCCACTGAGCACTGAACCCCATTGAGCCTCAGATTAATGCTAAATGATAAAAATAAACAAAAAAAAATAGATACTAAAAAAATTAGTGTCTGTTTCTTTAAAAAAAAAGAATATTTTGCACGTTGGCTCCAGTTACTAATGTATGTTCTTTAATGATTACGGTATATTTCATATGCTTGGATTTCAGTATTCTGAGGGTTACTAGAGGTCAGATTACAGAGTAAGATTTCCAACTTTTATATTGGGGGGGGTATTGATTTTAAAAATCCAGTTTATCCCCCCCCCCCCCGTGACGGGAACGACCTGTCCCCCAACTGGGTACACCCGCCAAACGTTGCTTCCTCCACCCCATGGCCACCGGGACACCAGCAATTAACCCCTTCACCACCAGACAAGACCAGCGCTGCAGCGAGAAGAGAGGATGCTGTTGCGACAGAGCTGCTCTGCCTCCGTGGCTCGCCGAAGCTGAGCTACACAGGGTGGCTATTGTCCTGAAAAGGCCGATAAGTGATCATAGCAGAAGCCACGGCTCTTCAGGAACCCCGGCGGCACTGTAGTATACAGAAGTATAGCAATACAGGCATACCTCAACGAGACTCGTAGTGGGGTAAAACAGGGACTCTTTATTAGGGAAACACATGGGCTTATATATATATAGGTTGGGTGAGAAACCATAAATCATGTCCACATCTCCCCGCCCAGCGCCACATTTATGCCACAGAGCCTCGCAACGGCTGTATTAGTATAACGTAAGCGTCGTCCTCGGGGTACCAATGGATAGCTTGGGGTCCTGGGCATATTCTGTCCAAAAAGCGTCTCGAACAGATGAAGGGACTCCGAGCCCACGTCCAACAACCGCGCCAGCTGATCTCTGCTCTCCTGGCGGTCCCAGCAACTGGGGATCTGTAGGAGGCAGCCTCTCCGAACAACCCCCGGTCCGTACCCCCCCCCGTGTGGGTTAACTCCATGAAAGGAGCGCTCTGGTGGGGTTGATGGTGTCCAGGCTATAAGGGAACAAAAAGCACAACAATAATCACACCTATACGGAGACATACAGACTAATCAAACAACTGCTGCTACAGACGCACTTACTAACCCTGGGCCATCACACCCCCAGTTGTCAGCAGAACGCTAGCAGGGTGGGGACCCCGAGCCACAGCTCCACTTATGTAGCACCAACGACTAATCATTTCTTGGCCGCGCCCGGGCATCAGTTTTGATTCATATTTATCGATTCAATAAGCTGCGGCGTTTCCTACGGAGCGATTACTCGGCTGCTGCCCGCGTCTGTTTTTGCAGCACCTGCTGTAAAGTGAGACCCTTGGGCTTTGTATTACGTCTGCCATCTAGATCACATCTGTCTACAGTAACAGTCACTCAGGGCCTTTTATGAGGAAAAGCAGACAAAGGGGACTTTGCCCAGAGGCATTTACATATCTGCCCCGTTATGTCACTGTTATTAAGGCAGTTTGCCCCTGGTGGGGCTTTTATGTGGAGTGAACGTTAAGGAGACATTGTTGGTTGACTGTGTCGGGAACGACATGATAATATTGGTTGTATTTATGTTGTAACACGAGCTTCAAAGCTCAGAAGCCACCACGTGACAGGGTCCTCTAATGACGTCACTTCCCGCCCCCACACTCGTAGGTCTCGCCCATGACGACGTCACATCCGGTCAGATGCCGCGCACACGGCCGCTCTCCTGTAAGGCGCATGCGTTCTCCTCTCCGTTCCCGGCGTGCACTGCGCGGGCGCTGACGTCAGCCGCACTCTACCCAGTCTTCGCCGCCATTGGTGAGAGTGGTTCCTGCTAAGTCCCGGGCCTGAACCGAGCGAAAGAGCGGGCCACGGCCTTCCCCAACCCACACAGCGGACCGCGGCCTTCCCACAGCCGGCACAGTTATCCACATCTCGGCAGCTTCCAGCCGCCTGCACTCAGCCACCGCCCGCGGCCTACAGCCAGGAGCCCGGCCTGCCCAGCGCTCCCACCCTCTCTACATGAATGATGTCTGCCACAAGCGTGGACCCGCAGGTGAGGCCCCCACATCCGCCGCAGTCCCGGCCCCTGTGCATCCGGCGGCTTCCATTAAACATCTGCCCTGGGCCGGCTTTTTACCCGTTCATCTGCCCTGGGCCTTTCTCTACTTCCCTCCAACATCTGCCACAGGCCGGCAAGTGGTTTTTACATCCCCGCCAAGCCTGATGGCCGCTTTAAGCTGACCACTGCCCCTTCTATCCACCCCGAGCTGCCTTCTCATCTCTGCCCCCTCCCTCGCAGGTCTCCCAGAGTTGGCTAATATTTGCCCAGAATGCCTCCCATTTGTATCTGCCCCATGCTGGCACCTGCCCCCTCCCCTGCCCCAGTACTGAGTGCCTTCCCTTGATTATCTCCCCAGGTCTGGTGCTTGGTAGCTGCAGGTTTTTAGGCTAAAAATCCGCTCACGCGCTGACCCCTTTCACTCTTCTCCTAGTTTTCCCTTTTTTTCTGCGTTCAGTTTCTGTTCTAAGGCTGACGGGGGTTCTGCCCCCTCACATTCTGCACCCTGTTTTATAAGAATAAATAACGGGATTGGGATTATGCAGGAACAGAGGGGTCGGAGTATAGAGGACAAAGGAAGCGGACGACCAGAGGATGAGGGAGAGAGTGGGGGGAGCGAGTGGGGTTCGTGCGGGGGCCGGAGGGTGTGAGAGCGGATGCGGTCAGACCAGAGGATGCAGGAACAAGGGGCAAGGATGGGTCCGAGGAGAGGGGGTCTGAGTGTAGGAGAATGGAGTGTCGGTTAAGAGGAGGCAGGAACGTGGGTTGCGAGAGGGTAGCAGTCCGGACGATTTATAGGGTTGTTTCTGGGGTGCAGGATGCGGGAGGCGAGCAGACGTGGGTTAGGGGAGGGAGGATACGGGTCTGACCAGAGAGTGCATAGAGGGTTTTAAGAAAGAATGGGGTTTTTAGGGGAGGATCACAGTAAGAGAATAGCTACTTGATGGCGATAGAATGAGCGAGTTTTAAGGTTCAGATCAGAAACTGGTGAAGAGGGGGCAGAGGTGGAATGGGAGGGAGAATGGGATGGATACTGAAGACGGAGTGACGATCAGGGGCATAGTGAGTCCAAACAGGGTTCAGGAGAGGGGTATGGGATGGAGAGCCCAAAGAGACGCACAGACTCAGGTGATCAGAGCGATAGAATATGGTGAGAGAGAGAATAGTAAATGAGGAGCCAAATAGAGAATTAGAGGGACCAGAGAGCAAATAGAGACTGGATGGGCAGGTAAATGATAGGATTGGACGATAGTCAGAAGATGGACGCCCAACGAGTGTTATCCGTTCTGCCCCAAATATCCTCACTTTTATCAGCCCCCCCATATGCCTTTCCATTGCTAGGAAAGCGAGTCCTGCTTCTGTTGTGATCCCTGTATTCGCGGCTCCTCGTTCCGTTGTCTTTCCTCGTACCGGGGGCCGTTTCTCTAACCCTCCCCTGCGCTCTCGCACGGCGTTCTGAAACTTCGGCCGCAGCACAAACGTTTCTTCGTGGGATTGTCTTGTGGTATTGGTGAGACTTTTCTCTAGTGCTGACCTAATTTATTTGTGTTTTCCTTTTGTCTGAACAGAGACCAAAAGGACAAGACAGTAAAGGTAAGACTTTGATCATCTCTCCCTATAATGCCCCTTAAACCTCCAGCCGCAGACCCCTAAACTGAGTTATCATGTAAATGGCGCGCCCTTTAAAGCTCCAGGAATTTGGCATTAAAATAGTTGAATACTGGGTTTATAAAACATATTTTATTCTATTTTATTGTTTTGGAAGTAATACATTATTCATTCGACTAACAAAGATCCTTGGAAGGCATCGACAGTTCCTCATTTCCATATATTCAAAGGCGGCGTTCAGCAGCAGCAGCGGCGCGCGTTGCCTGTCCGGGGTACGGCGTGATGGATGGCTGCTTCGGCTCAAACATTCGGTCACGTTTAATAGGATTTTCCACCGTGATCAGCATTTTTATTTTTAATGGCAGGACTGCTTTGCATAAAACCAAGAAATCGAGCATGGCTGGCAATTAGCAGGGAACATAACGCAAGAGGCGCTTCTCCACTCCTTGTGTGATTGCTTGCAGAGCACCGTGGGTGCCATTGATACCCCATCAGTGGTGCCCGTAAGCAAACACCCCCCCCCCGTGGGAGTGATGGACCCTCTATATCGATGCATATGTTTGGTGATCCTATTTCTTTAATGTAAATATCTAAACACGCGTGTCGCTGTAGTTTGACATGTAGGGGGCTGTTCACTGAGTCACGTGACGCTTGTATTCTAGTGAAAACCTGAGGGTCAGGGTGTTAGGAGAACGTGGTTTAAAGCCACAAGATCTTCTTCCTAGCGGGGGTCTCCCTGCTTTCTTTGTAGAATGTGTGAAATGAAGCATTGCTATCACTGAGTTAGTTTGCAAACTCAATTTCTCCCCCCCCAAAGTTTTTCCACTAGGGCGCTCAAACAATGATCTTATTTCAGTTCAAAACGGATCCCTGCACCAGAAGGACAGCGTCCATGATAATGACTTCGAGCAGTATCTCTCGGGACAGTCCAACCAGGTATTTCTTCTGTCTTTTATGTTATTAAATCCTGCAATGGAGAGTAATTTGTGTGCAGCGTTGCCTGCGATCCGCGTATTTAAACCGCTTTCCCCGCATGCGCTGCTAGCAGACTGTGTTAGGAGACCTCAACTTTGTTTTTATGGTCGTTAATATTTCTCATTGTCCTCATACTTTATCTTGTAAGTACAGCTGTTGACCGTCCTTTGTAATTTTTTTTTTCCCGTCAGAGTAACAGCTACCCTTCCATGACGGACCCGTATCTCTCCAGTTACTATCCTCCGTCTATTGGCTTCCCGTACTCCCTCAGTGAGGCACCGTGGTCAACCGGTGGAGACCCTCCAATCCCGTACCTCACCCCGTATGGACAACTCAGCAATGGCGACCATCACTTCATGCATGACGCTGTTTTCGGCCAGCCGGGCGGTCTGGGGAACAACATCTACCAGCATCGCTTCAATTTCTTCCCAGAAAACCCTGCCTTCTCTGCCTGGGGGACTAGCGGTTCTCAGGGACAACAGACCCAAAACTCTGCCTATGGGGGCAGCTACAGCTACCCACCGAGTTCCTTGGGGGGCACAATAGTCGATGGACAGACTGGGTTTCACAATGAGACTCTCAATAAAGCTCCGGGTATGAACAGCATTGAGCAGGGCATGGTGGGTCTTAAGATTGGCAGCAACGTCAGTGCTTCTGCGGTGAAGACTTTAGGATCTGTGGTCAACAGTGTAGGGATGCCAAGTGCCCTCACTGGCAATGGGGGCCCCAGTATAAGTATGCCACCCTCCAAACCGACCTCCTGGGCAGCCATAGCCAGTAAACCTGCCAAGCCACAGCCCAAAACAAAAACTAAGCCCGTGACCATAATCGGAGGGGCCCTGCCACCACCTCCCATCAAACATAACATGGACATAGGTACCTGGGACAACAAGGGGCCCGTGACTAAGCCCCCCATGCCTCAACAAATACCGTCCCCTCAATCCATCTCTCAGCCTCAACCGCAGCAGCAGCTGTTGCAGCCCATCCCTGCTCAGCCCCCTCCACTTTCTCAGCCCCCTTACCAAAATCCTCCACCACCCCCTCAGCAGCCGCAGCCCCCCCAGAACCGCTGGGTTGCCCCTCGCAACAGGAATGCTGTCTATGGGCAAGGTGGCGGTTCCGACGGGAACCCGTTGGGTGGCGCTCAGCCTCACTCTGTGCCTGGCAGCGATTCGCACCCAGTTCTGGAGAAGCTGAAGGCCGCCCACAGCTACAACCCCAAGGACTTCGACTGGAACCTGAAAAATGGCCGCGTGTTTATCATAAAGAGTTATTCTGAGGATGACATCCATCGTTCCATCAAGTACTCGATCTGGTGCAGCACGGAGCACGGGAACAAGCGTCTGGACAGCGCTTTTCGCTCTATGAACGGCAAAGGTCCTGTCTACCTGCTCTTTAGCGTCAACGGCAGTGGACACTTCTGTGGGGTGGCAGAGATGAGGTCTCCTGTGGACTATGGCACCAGTGCCGGCGTCTGGTCTCAGGACAAGTGGAAGGGCAAGTTCGACGTCAAGTGGCTGTTTGTCAAGGACGTCCCCAACAACCAGCTCAGGCACATCCGCCTTGAGAACAACGACAACAAACCCGTCACAAACTCCCGAGACACGCAGGAGGTGCCCTTAGAAAAAGCAAAACTGGTGCTTAAAATCATTGCCACTTACAAGCACACGACCTCCATCTTTGATGACTTTTCTCATTATGAGAAACGGCAAGAAGAGGAAGAGGTCGTGCGCAAGGTAATTCCCAAACCCGACTCTTGCTAGGCATGGGTTCTGGTGTCAGAGAAACGCGGTGCCAATTCTTTCCTTCGAGGGAAACGGGAATTTGGTCGGGAAACAAATCTTTGCTTAAAGAAACAATATAGTCCCCAAAATTGTGTTTGTTTTTTAATGCATATTGGCATCTATTTTGCATGGACTCTGTTTTTACTCCACGCAGATCGGAGAATACACTCTGTTATTGTTAAAAAAAAAAAAACCCAAAATGTAACTTTTTTTTAACCCTTCCCCAGCTGTCTGTACTGTACCCTTATTTTGCACATGCTCAGCAGCACTCCAATTGAAGACCGAGACAGCAGCCAATCACACGTACGCTAGCAAAACATCAGTACATGTGATTGGCTGTCTGGTCACATGGCTAGAATGGACGTTCTGCTGGCCAAGTGCAGGAAGTGTACGGACTAATGCTTTCGGCGGAGGCGGCTGTGGGAGGGGCTAAGTAAGACGGGTCATGTGTTCCCAACCCCAAATAACGAAGTAACGGCCGCACCAATTCGCAAGCAGTGAAATCCGCTGCTGTCCATGCAAAATGGACTCTGATACGCATATAAGGTAAATAGTGCTGTTCTTATGGTGTCTGTCGTAGCGCAGTAAATCAGCAGAATTTAGATGGTGTTTACTGATTATTTTTTCTCAATGTTTTTAGGTGGATATCTGAAACGGTAACTGTCCCCTCCTGTATAAAGATACTAATCCTTTAATATAGGGCTTTTTTTTGTTTTTTTATAGAACATATGATGAAATATGTTGGTGAAAGTCCTGGGACTTTTAATTGTATTGCCATCCCTGAGCTTTGTAGTTTCCATTCGGGGTGCGTTCTGATTGGCTGTTTTTTTTACCCCCTGTGAAAGCCCTACATTCTCCTTCATCTTTGGGCTTCTCTGTTTCTAGTTAATTTTGGAACTCCCCTATATAACCGGGTTTTTATCAGCCAGGGTGTGAGGTCTGACCCCTCAAATGATACAATGAGACCACCAGACACATAACCAAAAATAAAATCTATAACTTACGGATTGCTCCGTTTTTTTATTTTACGGTAAGATTAACCCCCTATAATTTTTAGCTCTGAGCTTACGCGACGGATGTACACCCAACATCTAGAGTGGACGGGAAATAATACATTATACGTCGCTGTTTTTGGGGAATCCTTGCCTTAAGTGTCGGGGTCTCCGAAAAATCTCAAGGCCAGCAGCTCCTGCTAAGAAACCAGATCGTCTGTTTCTTGCTCTGAAAGAGTTAACTAAATCAGGTGTCCCCCTTCTTTAATAATAAAGCGTATAAAATAACTGTGTGGTTTGGCAGCCGAGCTGCTGCGTCTCGTGAATCCTTGGCGTGAGCTCTTGGGTTTCAGAGCTTTCGGGGGTCTTGCCCTTTGTTCTCCGGCCCCGAGGGTCCGGATTATTGGCAGGTAGCCGGTTTGCTTGGCATGTTATAGTCCCCTGCGCCCGATGGACTAAACGCCTTGCCCTGGTAGTATTGAGCCATAACGCCACCTTTTTATTTTATCCGTGACTTATTTATTATTTTGTCTGCTTATTCTTAAATTTTGTGTTTCTGACCCAGATTTACATAAACGGCCTCTTTGGGGGCTTGGCACATATCCCCTATCATAGGGCTTGGGTAAGAAAGCCGCTCTCTGTTCTCTGCCGGGTGGAAATTGCTGTCAAAAAGCATCAACCTCCCATCTAAAATGTTTTATTTTTTCTTTCATGTTATATTGGTGGCTGTTGCCTAAAGTCTCCATCAAATTACTACTTTTTTCTTTCTATCGAACGCGACGTCCCCCCCAATAAACTTTCAGCTCAATGTTCTGCGAGCGCTTGGAGTAACGTTACCGCGGCCGTCGGTAGATTCGTTGTTAATCTGATCTTCTGATGCGATATGTTAATTAGCAAATAAATCTTTCAAATACCAAATGTCTATAGAATCCGTTACTTTTCTATTTACACGAATCCTTCCGAATCCACTCCACCACCCCCCCCCCCAGACACGTGCTTCGAGAAGCCCCGCGCGCGACAGCTTCTGTGTTCCGAAGCTGACGTTCCAGGGGGTCGCGTCTGTCCGGGCGTTTAGAGGGATATTATAGAAACGTAAAGCTGTTAAAAAATAAAGCTTCGTAATAGAAATGTTAGATAATGCTTTATATAAACTATAATAAATATAATCACACCTTATATGTGTAAAGGGAAAGGTGTTTGGTTCCTGTGCTGTGTGATTATTCCTCCCCGCTAAAGTTAAGCTCAGCGGTTCAGGCAGCCTGGAAGACGACCTGATAATGCTGGCTCTGCCACAGGCTGCCATCTCGGCTTCTTAGAGGTTAATTCTAATTATCCCTGACTGCTGAATAAAAATAAAATGCCCTCGCTGAGGGTTCATTAATGAAAGGAGCTGCGGTAGAACCGGATCTCTCTTAAAGCCTCGATGCCATATTTTAGGGGAACGCTGTTGGGGGTCCCAAACATGCAGCAGATAAGAACATGTATCTGTACGATACATTGCGAGCTGTATTCACACGGGTGGGGGGTAGTTTGCGTGTAACAGGCGAGGACATGCAAGAGGAACCGCTGAGTGCGGTGAATTGGTGATCAAACTGGTTGTAGTCGTCGTTATGATCGGGGCGAGCGGGGGGATAACGGCTCGAGTTCCCCGTTACCAGCTGGAGTTGCTGTCATCGTATAGTTTTTTTTGTCTGTACCCCGATGGGGTCTTTGGTGGAAGGCGATACCTTCTCGTTGGTATGAAGCATCACATAAGCTTTGGGGACTTCATTTCTCTATGGGGTCCTAAAAGCTTATGGGACCCCCTGCTTTTTTTTTCCTGTAAAAGATATCCCCTCCGCCTGAAGACCCCCGCCGTCTCTCAGAGCCGTTAATTTATCGCGATGCTCTGCGTCCGCCTGTCTTAACGGTCTGTCATTTCTTTCCTTGCAGGAACGCCAGACCCGAAGCAAACAATAAGGATTCCGCTTCATCTTTCTGATTAGAACTGATCTAAACAAACAAACAAAAAAAGTAACTTTTGGGGAGTGATAAAAAGAACTCAAGATTTAAAACAAATTTGTGGTGCGGCCTGTAGGCTTGGGGACTGAATCGAAGCTTTGAGCATCTATGTATCGTCTAATGCAGGCTACAAGCAACCTATCACCCTCCCTCCCTCGTCATTATTATTTTTTGTTCCTTTTTTATTATTTTGGCCAGTTTACATCAATTTCCCTCATTATACACCCGTAGTTTATACAAGTGTACTCGGCCCCGGCTCCCTTCCCTCTTACCCCCCAATACTCTCTGTATTTGTCCTGAAAACACAAAAAAAAAGGCAGGCTGACCCATTATAAGCAGGGCGTACTCCAAAGATTGAGGACTTCTTATAATTTTTATTCCCCCCCCCTGTTTTGAACAAATCCCCTTTGTTACAGAAAATGATTGCTTTGTCATCCTGTGAAATGAAAAAAAAATGCAAAATTCTACCCCACCCCATACTCTTAATCAATGTCACCCTAACCGTAACGCTTCTGTCTATTTACACGTTTTTTTTGTTTTATTATTTCCTTAAACCATGTTCCGGGGGGGGGGCGAATGATACGTTGTTACCTGTGCTTGGTTTGATCGTAACCTTTTGAGGCCAAAAGGACCGACGACATACTTTTGACGCCGCCTTCTGGCTCTTAGAAAGGTTAAGTCCGATGGATTTTGTGGCAATCCAGCCAACAAGGTGGCATCCCGTTGGTCGCCTGCAGAGTCCGCTTTGATTGGCTGTTGTCACCGGGTCCTTCGGCGCCTATGGATTCCATGTAACGTATAGGGGGCCCCTTCCCCGAGTCACCCATCCAATAGCGTCCGGTACGGTTTTGTTAGGAAGATACTTAAGTGTTGGGAACGATTAACACCTTCCTGTCTTCAGCATCCAAATCATCCATCTGCCCTCTACATACTCACCAGACGTCACGTAAGTCGTCATGCATGTTAACCCCGTACACGCTTTGGTTACAGAGGTGGGGATATAACTGTTCGCTGATGTCTGTCTTACCAAAGTTGCCCCCTATTACCCCCCCCCCTCCATGTGCAGCCTTCGACTCTATATTAATGCCATGTCTTTCAGAATAAAAGCCTTTGGTCCTTCTGTTTAACCCTCCGCTGTGTCTGCCTGTTTAACCTCAGCCGTTTAGTTAGTGAGCTCCTTATCTGGGTGCTACGCGGTGGCAGCGCTCCCCAGCCGCTTTCCAACTTTCCTTACTGAAGCTTTGGGGAGAAAAACAGGGAAGTTCCGCTTGCATCGCGTCCCCCGGGGTCTAAGTGACTAAAGTTGGGGACAAGTTCTCGCGAACTCCTAACCACCGCAAATCAGAGACTGCGGTGGCTTGCAACTTACTAATATTTCACAATCGATCCTTTTTTTGGGGTAAAGTTACGTGTTCTACGACACGTGGGGTCACTGGACCCCCCCATGGGTTCCCTGATTCATTCAGATTCTGCCGCTTGCAGGGGTCTTAGGTACTCGTTTCTCCGATGTAAAGTGCGGTTTAGCGAATGGTATATTTCTAGGGCTCGGATGGGATGCCGCCTTCTGTCTGTCAGTCCCGGGGAGGTCTCAGTGTTTATTAACGTTATCTGGGGAGCGGCTCCGCTGAGCGTCGGTTTTACCACAACTTAATTCCGGGGCCGGGGAATGTGTAAGTAAAGGCTGAGGATAATGGGAGTTGTAGTTCACCTGCTGGAAGGACACGTTCCCCAAACCCACCCTTGATTCCACTCTTTTTCTGTTAAGACATTTCATATCAGGCCTTCCGTGGCTGCAGATCACCTCCCTTTCTGCGCATGCTCGTCTGTCACCACATCGCGGCAGGGATCTGTACCCTCCTGGTTTCTCCGTGTGGGGCTGCCCCCGGGCGCAGAGATGCCAGTAGGGGGCTCCCCTCTCTCGCTGGTTATTAGAGGGGTTCAGTTTGAGTCTGAATGTAGCCGACAAGCATCTTTCTTTCCCGATTTGTTTTCATCGTCCGTTTCCGGCCCCACACTGGCCGCTCTGCTTGTGTAGACTAATAAATATTAAATAATGTGATTCTTTCCGCTTTCTTTGTTTTATTGGGGGGGGGGCGGGAAAATGCCGAGAAACTTGCTTACTTTACCGGCCTTGCGTTTCGCACACTTGGTTCTGTGGGGTTGAATTATTTGCGGGGTCCTCCTTAAAGGTCTACGGATCATCCTCACCCCCCACGTAAATGTTATCCACGAGGGTCAGTTGGCGAGACTTTGTTGGGGTGTTGGCTTCCCCATACATTGTGAAGGCCCAATCCCAATGAGCTTCTGCTGTAGAAGAGCTTGGCTGTCCCTCGCCAATGTGGAGCTAAATCTTCAAAGTCTCATCACCCATTGAATTATACATTGTTCAGGGCCGGCTCAGTCCTTTGTGGGATGGCCCTTTATCACGACGACTGGCGATCCTCCATTTAGTGAATAGACCCCCTATGCTGCGACCCCTAATAGATTTTTAACACGCGGTGCGCTAATGCGTGTTGAGTGGAACCCGCATTTAAGGCGTGGGTTTTTGGGTTTATTCACTAAGCTGCGAGGTTACAGGGGAGACCCCGCGGACCCCGCTATGCTTTACGAAGAGCAGCGTCAATGAGCTTCTTTTCACCGAGGGGCCGCGTTGTGTACAAAGTTTTTCCAGGGAGGCAGCCCCCGCACACAAGGAAGCTCTGCTGTCGGGGGGCCGTCCTGGGCTGGAAATGGTCTTGGGGTAACACTGCCAGAAAGGGGGTGCAGTATAAAAATGGAGGGGGTTGTCTGGACTCGCACTACACCCATGATTGGCTATTCCAAAAATAATATTTCGTGTCGTGATCTTGGAAGGGGGGCCGGCTGTTTTATTAATCCTCTAAAAGAAGCTCCCTCACCGCCCCTGCAGCTCCTTGTTACCCCAGGAACATCATCACAATGGTGTCAGTCGCAGGTCGGCTCTCCACGAGGAGCTCGGCAGATATTTGCTGCCGTTGGTAGATGGATGAAGGTCACTCAATGAGCAGGAGCTTCGTGTGGTGCTATGTGAAGCCGCCTCTGCCGGGGGGCCGACCGCCCGCTTACACGTATGCATTCGTTAGATCCCTGCTCTGTATTACATGACGTATATTTACATAGCGCCGGCAGATTCCGTGGCGCTTTACAATCAGAGCCGATGTCCCAAACATGTTTATGAAGAATATTTAATCGTTACACCCCTAATCAACTGACTCCAGTCCATGGAGGTCCCCGAGGGCTGGCTACAGGGGGTAAAGTATGGCTTAGCGGCTCACGATGTTAAGGAGAGAAAGTATTTTGAAATAAATGTCTCTCCTGGGGGGTGAGGACTCGGTACCCCGCTCTCCCTGGTGTGGGTGTTAGCGTGTAAGCGTGTGTGTGATGGTTGTATGCGTGTCCGTCTTGAACTGGGAATCATGAGTGCTCCTCGTATAAAGTTGGGGCCCCCGATATTCTCTGTTATGCTGTTGAGATGTCCGAAAACCATTTATTGGGTTAAATTCTTAACTTTTAAGGAACACCATTGTTGGAGTAATGGCTGTCGCCGGAGGAGTCAGTCGGGTGCCTAGCGGCCCTGGGTATCGGCACCTTCTCCGGTCACATAAGGGTCACATATTATAAAGCGCTTTCTTAATAGCCGTCGGGGCAATGTATACAATATGTGCCATAAATACTCGTGTGTACAGCGCTACGGAATATGATGGTGCCATAAAAACAATAAATAATCACATGTTCTCAATACGGACGGCTGGTGTGCGGAAGGCGGACGTCTCGTTCACCAGCAGGGGGCGGCGTTGACTTTCCAAGAAGAATTTTGTATGAAAACTGCTTGGCTTTCAGAAAATATAACTAATGTACAAAAAAAAACATTTAAATGGTGCAAGAAAAAGAGAATTAATTTGCTTTATCTTCCTTTGCTGTCATATCTTGTGTATATATAGATATGCTGCCACTCTGCCCCCAAGATGCCCCGAGATATGTTGCCACTCTGCCCCCAAGATGCACCCCCAGATTGGTCGGTGCAGACTCTCGGGCGGGGACATCTACAGTACACAGCACAACTCGCGCCGGCGCTTCCCACGGCGGAAGGAAAGAAGATTGTTAAACGTTCACCGAGCATAAACAGCCTCCGCTGCCGGCACGACTGCACGATGCGCTTTAACAACCTCCGCTGCCGGGACTCCCCCCATGGAAAGTCTCATTGCATCGGAGAGTAGGATCCGGGTCCCCTGCAGCGCTGCAGGGGATCTGTATCCTAACCCCGCTGCCTGCCCGGCGCCCGGAACTGCATGTCCCCCACTTAAAGTCCCCCACTGAAGACTTAAAGTGGGGGGGGGAGTGTGGCCTATATTCTGGCAAATACGGTGTATATATACGGTATATGTCTGGAACCAGTGTGTATATATATATATAATCAGTAGCTAATTCCTAGGGTACAAAAAAGCCCAAGTTAGCCGGATCTGGCCTCGAGTCTCGTTATCAGATTATTCATTCCATCTGAAAAAGAGACCACTAAGGTCTGGAAAGCTCATGCGAGGCTCATGTGAGGTTTTCCGTTGGCCCGATAAACGGTATCGCCTCCGGCTAAAGACATGAAGGGGGGGGGTCCAAAACAAACAGAGTGTTTTCTGGGTATGAGGGTATCACTGGGTGTGATTGGGGGGCTCTATGTGCGTCCGTTACTTATGTGAAAGAGACTTGGGGGGCTCTTTGAACAACAGACCTGTGAGGTTTGTATTTTTCTTGTAAAAATGTGTACTTTTTCCTTTGTGTTGTGAGTCACGCGCGTGACCAGCAGGGGGCGCCGGAGGCCAGCAATGGATCCAACATGTGAATGGCGAGCCTGCAAGCCAAGCTCCTCGATCTGAGGAAATAACATTTTAGTGCAGAATTTATTTACTTACCGGAAAACATCTTATTCATAAAGAGCAATTCAAGAGGTCTTATTACCGTAGCAACCAAATGGGATGTTTGCGCTGCTTGCTCCATCCTTGCGTTTTCAACACAAGCCCCCATTGGCTCAATCTGCCTGTCTTAATGTTTAATGCTGGGATATAAAACACCCCCCCCCCGCTACGTCTGCGGCACTTTTGTTTTAAGGGGTGTTGTGGTCCCCACACAATTCCTGCTGCTTCTATACACATTATTGGGGCTTTAAGGGTCATAAAACTGTTATGTTACACACTACTTGCTATGTACAGCACTGTTGAATATGACGGCGCTATATAATAATAATACAAAAATATTAATAACTGGTAATGTAAAGAATTTGGGTTCTATAGTTTTGGGTTTTTTTGCACTTGCATTCTCATTTATGGCCACAGGGTGGCAGGAGCGATGCGTCTGGAGGAAGATGTCAACCGGAGCCCCAGCGTTGGCTCCATAATGGCTCCTTCTATACGGTCCATTTTCTGTTGCATTCACATTATAGGTTTTATTATTTCATCTCTGAGTCCGTTGTACGGCTTTGCACGTAATGTGTTAATGTGTAATATTTGACACATAATATTTTTATTTGTGTTCACACTCAAAAATGTGATTTGTTTCATTTTGTGGTGACTTTGAGTGACATCATTATTGCACAATTCAATCTCGCGCTCGTCACGCTAGGCGTTTTCCAGCGTCACCCACTATTACCTTCTGCAGTCCCTTGTCTACCGAGGGTCTTCTGATGAGCCGCAAAGTGAGGACGAAGCCGATACCCATAGCGGACGGAACTATGGTTATGTTTTAGGTGCTAAGGGCACCTGGGGGGTTTATTTACTAAGTTTAGATGAGATGGAGTGGTAACTCCGTGTCATGGAGGGTCATCCTCGGTGAGCTTCTCCTTCAACACGAGGCAAGCTGGCCCTTCTTGCTGCGTTTTTGCAGAAATGTAACTCATTTCATCATGAATGGTTGAGGCACAGGTCAGTCGTTCTTGGCCAGAGTTTCATCCTGTTAATCGGCATTATTCTGTTATAACTTTATTTGGCTTCTCAGGAAGATTCCTGTTTATTTTACAGTGAATTCCATATCTTTACTGCTCTTCCACTAAAAAAACAACAACGTTCTATGAAGGCTTGTAGGACCTGCAAGTCTTCCCCCTTATCCTATAATTGGTTGGACATGAGCTGATGGCTCTAACGCTACTCATTCATTCTGGGCTAATCTTGGGGTTGTTCCTCTAGCGTTCCTTATGAAGACCCCGGCCCCCACATCGCACAAAGTCTCCTAATCTGCAGTCTCTGGTGACCCCTCGCTCTCGTTAGAGACGGATTTGGCTTACTGGATAGTGGGGCTGCCTTTGGCCAGATATTTAATCAGAGCCCAAGGGTTGTGAAGACGGTGGACACACCGATGGAGACGGGCAGAATAATCTCATGAGTCCCCTATAACTATTTACCACAATTGGAGAAGTAAAGTCTCTGCGTGCCGCCAATAAGAAAAGAATGTTAAAAACCTAACTTTTATTAAAAGTAATCAGACTTTACTTCCCCGAAAATGGTTATCCCCTATGTGGAGTCTCCTTTCTCCTTTCTAATAGACTCGCTCGCCTTTGTCGCAAGTCCTCTATAACTGCCCAACTATGAGACTATCATTTATATATACAGGAATATTCTAATTTATATAAATATAGATATAATATAAGTGAGAGATAGAAGAGGGAATATATATAAATTAATATAATATAGAATATTCATATAATATAATATATATATATAAAGAGATATTCTCCATTTTTATATATATAGGGATATTCTAATGTATAGATATTGGAATATTATAATTTATATATAGGCATGTTGTAAGAATATTGTCATTTATTATATCAGTGGAAGACCCGATCCATCGCATCTCCTAATATCTGTACCGCGTTGCTTAATGTGACGCAGGATTTAACCCTGCCGCTGCCTGACACGATGCTGTGATGCGTATTATCAGCGGTGAGCGTGAATATTTAACTCTTCTGAAAAGAGAGAAAAATAAAAACACCTGCACAGCACAAAATGTGGTTCATAATGAAGGTTTATTTCTGGAGCTGCCAAAAGGGGGGGGGGGCATGTTGAATTTAAAAATACAGATTGTGACGGCCTCTGAAGCGAGCAAAAACACGTTCCATAAAAAACGAATGGGGGGAGATATAAGGTCCCCTTCCCTCCCCCACCCCTGAGTAATTAACATAAGTTGAGAATTGAGCATATGGGTTGCGTTCTGTTGCCGTATTTCCACTAAATGTTTGCATCGGCTACCAAAAGCCGCACCATTAACCATGTTACTCCAAAGCACAAACCGGAATACATACAATGTACATGCCATTATGACACGGCACTGATATTGACCCCAAAAGATTGTCCTTGATTGGCATGACTGTGAAAAACACTGAGCCCTGGAACCGGCGTCTGGTGCCACGGGTATTAGCAGATTGGGGGTAAATGGGCTCTAGTCATGGGAAGGCATGTTATGGGGTTATTGGTTGGGGGTTAAGTTTGCATGTTGTCCCTTGTTATCATTCCTCGGGACTGTGGCCAAAGTCCTTGAGGTCAGAAATTTAAGAGGAGGACGTAAAGTTGAGTCTGAGACACCATGCTAGTCCTAGCTCCAACCCAGCGCAGACCCATGAACTGGCCCCTGTGGACTTGTGCAGACATCTGTCACCCTGTGCACATGTGAAATTAGCGATGACACCAATTTCTACAGGCAATTCTGCCAACATGGGCACAAATCTCTCATAAAAGGCCAGACGTTTCCATCAAGCTGGCGCTACGGTTCCTCCTACGTTCCGGTACTTTGGAGGGGGCTGCTATTTCCGCGGTAAAGGGTTAATTATGTAGAGAGTTGAACTTTATGACTCTTTCTCCACCATAAATGATGCATCCAACTAAGTCCTTATGGTCGCCTTCTGTTGAGAAGATCCTGAAGGTATCCTACTGATACCCCGAGGCCAAATCCTACGTGAAGGTCTCTAGCTGTGTTCTGCTCTACCCTCTATAGAAACCTCTGCACCAAACACTCACTCGACTCTGTGCCTCCAACATGTCTGCAACACTCTGACCCATGCGCCGTCCACAGAATCTCCATATCTCACATTCATACACAGCGCACATGTGTGTCATTTACACGCTTCCTCTTCCAGCATCTCTCGAAGATCTTGTTTCGAGTCATTCTCTTTTCCGCATATACGCTCTTACCACTCACACTAACTATAATGTACGCGTCCTACACTCCCACGTCTCGCAGAGCCCACCGCTTCCTCCATTGCATCCATGTACCAACCAACCAAACAGCCGAAACCCATATCTCCGCAAACGACTTCAGGCCCATCATTTGTGGGTGGCCCTTCTGCTTGATGGCACAAATAAAAATGGTGGGGGGCTACTTCACGGTGGGAGGTGGAAGGACAAAGGTCTGCAGAGGTCATCAGCTGGAGGAACAGTCATAAATCAGAGATGGATATTATTCATCGCTGACCAGGACGGTGTGGTGGGGCGGTCATGGCGAACCACAACGCAACCTACACTCTTGGTTGAGAGGATATATCTAGAAGAGCCTAGATCATACGTGTTATTATATGTGTGAAGATGTTCACGCGATGAATTTTAAAATCTCCTGGTGGCCGGTCCTCCTGTAAGACACAGGACCAAGAGTGGGACCTGCCGTCGCTCCACCGCATTCCTTCAGCCGACCAACATTTAAAATGGCCGAAAGGGGGAAGCTTTTTTCTTATAGCTACCTATAGCAGCGAGTTGGTGACCTGGAAATCTGGTGATCCTTGTCATGTTTTCTGTTGTTTTTGTAGGAACCAACTGCTAGATCTCCACAGATCAGTGATATCCAGACATGAGGGCCAATGGGTGTCATAAGGGGATCAAGCCAGACCATCCAAACCTTCTAATGGCCCCCCAGGGCCCTCAAGTAGCAGCTCAGAGGCTCCTCTCTTGGCATTCACCGCGTGCCTTAATTGTATATACATTAAATCAAGGTCCGCTGTGAACACGCAGAGGGGGGCTCGGTATTGTGGGGAGGGGGCAAAGGAGGCAGCTGTTCTGGGTTCCAGTGACATCTGAAAAATAAGAAGATTAAGTTCTAGTATGGCGCATGCAGAGGTTTTAGGTGGTCCTGGATCCATAAAGGAGTGGAGGGCGCAAAATACAAATGATTAGTGGGGAGAAGGGAGGGCTTCTGCATTGGGGGGGGTGCTATTTAAATATTGGCAAGGTGGGGGTAAAGAGGTTTCTGTGCAGTATGTGCATTAGGATTAGTGCAATGCGGGGGACGCTGTGACCAGAGCTGACATAGACCCAGTGCACCAGGGGCAACAGAAACCCCCCCAGTTTCTATACAGACCCATTTCTGATCAACAAGAGGGTAAACCAGACCCCGATTACTGATAAACATAACAGGCTCAGCTTTAAATGGTATCCAGACCTACAATACAATGTTTACATTAATGCAAAAGTAAGTGAAAAAAACCTACAGTATATATATATATATTACATCATACTAGTATTACATCATACCATCATCAATGTTTGTATTAATGAACAACTTACATAATTAAAATAATCAATATACATTGTAATATATATATTTATACTGCTAGTATTACATCATACCATCTTCATGACGTCACAGGTCCCACAAAATGCATCCTAAATATTTTTCCTCTTCTATACATTATAAATAACAGACGTTTCCCTCCATCCTCTCACTGCTCCCCATCCAGCATTTATGTCAATCAGTGAATTATATAATGAGGGCAGACAGCAAGAATTATCATTAAAAAAAAAAAAACATGGAAACCTGGATGAGAGACCCCAAAAGCACATAAAGAACTGGGGCACAAGAAGTGGGGCAAGGGGAGAGAAGAAGAGGTAAAAAGGGACTGATAAGGGGGTAAGAAGGGACAGAAGAGGAGGTAAGAAGGGACAGAAGAGGAGGTAAGAAGGTGCAGAGGAGGAGGTAAGAAGGGACAGGAGAGGAGGTAAGAAGGGACCGATAAGGGGATAAGAAGGGGCAGAGGAGGAGGAGGTAAGAAGGGACAGAAGAGGAGGTAAGAACAGGAGAGGGGGAACTGGAATGTGAGGGGAAAACAAGGAAAGATGTGAAGATGGAATGAGAGACCTGGTTGGATGAGGTTTGAAGATACCCCATCTGCCCCTGCTGAGTCCTGATTGGAGGTCCAGTCATGAATCCAAGCTTGAGATGTTCAGTTCTGCACCAAGAGCCAAATGTCAAATCCCCAGAAACCAGAGTCAAAGCGGAGCCAAGGACTGAGGTCTCCTCATGGTGAGAGTCAGAGGAGTCTGCAGAGCTTCAGCCTCCTCTTCCTCCTCCTCCTCTCCAGCCTCCCTGCTGTCCTCTATAAAGAGACTGGGAGGGGTCTGGGAGAATTTATCCCTCTCCTCCTGATCTTCCTTCCAGAGAGGGGGTCTGGGGTCTGCTCCCAGGCTTCAGCTGATCCTATCTGAGGGATTAGAGCCTCCTCTGCCATCCAGACCAGGAGAGGATTACACTGGGACCTGGTGACGTCACCGACAGGACGCAATATCCCCCAAATCCCATCAGAGAGATGTGTCCTTGGTACAGGAGGTGGGGGCAGCTCATACCACAACCCCCCCCCCCACCCACAGGGCTACTCTCAGCA
The DNA here is from genome assembly GCA_009364415.1 of Spea multiplicata. NCBI lineage: Eukaryota > Metazoa > Chordata > Amphibia > Anura > Pelobatidae > Spea > Spea multiplicata. The sequence continues at coordinate 32,686 of VKOC01000058.1, forward strand.
CTCATGTCATATGGTGCCCTCTACGGAGAGCCCTCACCCAAACATCTGTCTGAGTGCAGAGACTGTCCATCTGTCTTTAAGCAGGGGGCAAAGGGTGTCCATCTATCTGTCTCTCTGTGAACAGGGCAATAAGGGTGTCTGTGAGATGGGTATTAGGGGTTTCTGTCTGTCTATGGGGAGGGTATTAAGGATGTCTGTCTGTCTATGGGGAGGGTATTAAGGATGTCTGTCTGTCTATGGGCAGGGTATTAAGGATTTCTTCAATTTCCATCTACATTCTGAAACGTTTAGTTCCAGGCACACACAATACACATACATGTTACATGCCATATTGCATATGTGTTAATAAATATATTTATGCCCATATGTGCATTTTCTTTATAACCCCCCCCCCACATCTCAACAAAATGTATCTAAATATGTAATAGATGATTGTATCCTATTGGATTCTGTTTTATTCTTACACAGCCCTATAGATGTATATATTTGCCTGCTGAATCCCAGACTGCATGCCATAAAGCCTTATAGATACCCCCCCCCCTGGGCTGCCTGTGTTAGTCATTATCCATTATCTATAAGATAAAGACATATAGGGGCAAAGCCCAGCTCTATACCTGTTTTCTATGTGTTATTTAAAGTGAACCCTGCACATTTCTCCAATCCACACAAATACTTGCATGCTGTCCTAGCCCATACATATTAACATACATGTACCATATGGCCACATGCACACATATAGATATAGGGGGTGCAGCTGGAACCCTGGTGATAATGGGGTGTCAAACTGTGTGTGTGCGAGGCCTGTAGGCAGGGGGGACCCCAGGAACTGCTTGAAGTCAGGCGTCAGGGGCCTGTGGGCTTTAAATGCCCCATTGCTGTCGCTGTCCAGGGTATTGAAAGTTGCATTTATTTAATTTTGCAGAAATTACAGAAAATATCTCCCACTCACCGAATCCCCACAAATTATCAGACTGTCTCTCTCCTGGATGTCTCTGTCTGTCTAATAAGCCATTAGAATGTTTATATATATATATATATAATATATTATATATATATATATATATATATGATATATATATAGTATATATATGCTATCTACTTCGTTAACATGGGAGAGAACCCTGTCCTTTTCCCCTGATCCAGCACCATGTCAATGACTGCTGGGACTGACAAGGTTAAACTTGCCTATTCCTCTAGAGCCTAATAATTACCCCCTTCCATTGCCCCCAGGGGGGTCATACTGCCCAGTCCTTACTATGTCTAAGAAATGTTTAATTTTATAGAATGTAATGTCATTTTCCAGCTGTCTGTCTGTCCCTCGGTCTGTCTGCACGCATTACATCACAGGCAGACATCATGTATGTCTGGCAAAAACAGTACATTGTTAAATTTCCCCCCCTTTTTAGTATTTACCCCAAATCCCATTTAAGATTAAAAAGGGAGTCAGAATAATTTGACCACAGGAACTCAAATGAGCTAAAGCTCCATTATTTAAAATATTATAAAAACATTTAACCATTGTCTCAAACCAGATGATCAACCTGGATATGGAAGGGTTAATAATTCTATGAACCACCCAGCAAATCCCAGGTTATAAAGACGCCCCTGTATTTTTATCATTTGGGGGATAAATAATATTAAAAAAGGGCAATTTACAAAAACAAAAATTCCAGGAAAATGACATGCAAGGAAATCGAACCTAAATATTAACAATTAAAGCCAAACAATAAATGTAACCCTTTGTATTTCTTGCCACTTTTTAAAATGTATTTATTTTGAGGATGTTTCATACATTTTATTATTATTATTATTTTAAATAATTACTTGTGATAGATTATAAAAAGGGACAGAAGGAGAGACCCCCAAACAATGGTTTAAACAAAGAAAGCAGAAGCTGAAATGAATGGGAATTGGGCTGCAAAGAGCCCCCCAGCTCATCCAAGAGTGGGATAAATGAAATGAATGTGCAAAAATCCCTTTTTTAAGGAATATACCAAATTTCCATGCCTTTAAGGAATGTAAGACCCCACATTTGGTCAGTATGAAGAGGACCCCGACAGGGGGTGAGTGGGGGCTGCATTAAGGGGCCCAGATCTGCAGGAGAATACTCTTTGTCCCAGTCTGATGACCCAAATCAAGCTACCCTCTTGCCCCTAACGAACACACTGATTGGGGGGGGGGGCAAGACTGGGGCAACCCCTTCACATCAGAGATAAATAAATACACAGAACCCCTAAACACAGAACATACACAAAAATGGTCATTATGACCCATAAAAGCCAAATACCTCGAATTGTAGAATATATTGAAATCTAGCAGGTAACTCACAGGTTCTTTGGGTGATGGGGGGTCCATCCAAATGTTTAAAAGGCTCTTGTCTTCCTGGTTGCTTGAGACCCTCCAAGATATGGAGGAATAAGAGGTGTGTGGGATCAGTGGGGTTTGCAGCCAAACTGTGCCTCTCGTCCAGCCTCTGCTGCCCCCACATCTTCTAGAGGACAAGGAGAGAAGGGGGACTGGGGGATGGGGAGCGGGGCAGTTTAAGGAGGAGGCTGACGACACACTGATTTGCAAATCTAAATTTATAATTCTATTCCATCCCTTCTTCTACAGCACAGGCAAACCTCGTAACACGCAATCAGAGGGGGTGGGGGGGTATTGAAGGGGGGGGGGGGGGTCGGTCCATGGGGCGGTCCGCTCTCCCACCACTTTGTGCCCCCCAAACCCTCACAAACAATGAAGTTCACAGCCCAACCGTTACTGAATCAGACCAGTCCTTCAGGGGATCTCCCAGTGGCACCATGCAGCATGTATGCATTAACCCTATGTTGCCTGGGCAAAGGGGGCAAACAAGTTCACACCCTCCTGGGCTTGCATTGTAGTGAAGGGGGGATCGTTTTCAAAACGTGGGGGTGCAGCGGGCAATGGGGTTTAGGTAAAAAGCATAATAAAAATAATAATAAAAAAGATAAAAGATTAAGAAAGTCACTGAGTGGGGGGTGAA
>VKOC01000060.1:0-30156 GCA_009364415.1 Spea multiplicata
ATATTACTGTATACAGCGCTGGGGGGTTATATTACTGTATACAGTGCTGGGGATCATTTATTAAGGGGTCAAGGAGAAAAATATTTTGTTCCGTTTCTCTTTAATGGGAATAATAGTTTTGCGCGTCTCCAATTTATTGTCATTGTTATCAGTATTATACGCGTTAGAAGACCTCATTGCTTTAGCACATATTCAGTTCCCAGACAGAAGGAGCTCCTGCTGTCCCTACCGGGAAACACCGAACCAAAACCATCAGGAGGCTCTAAAGCTGCTGTTCCACCTTCTCTGTCGAGTTTAACACTTTAATACTCACTGGAATCCGTAAACCATGTGACCCTTATTTACAGAAACTCATTTACGACAGAAGGATGTTGGGTCTGCGCCAGCTATAAAGCCAATAATAATAATAATAAAAAAAAATTTAACAAAACAATCAGCCAATCAAAAAAGTCTATACAAAAATCACAAAATATTTTTTATGTATTTGTTTTTAAAAAATGAAAGCACCGCCACAAAAGTAACGAATACTATTGTTGTGAATCTAAAGCCTTTTTTCTGGGATTAGGTCACTTAAATCAAATATTTTTATGACATCACCGCCGTCTTTCTCTTTTCTTTCCTCTTCTGCCGTTAGATTAGTTATCTGATTAGCTGGTCATATAATCACATTTAAATCCACTTTGTTAAAGTCGGTATGCTGCAGCCGTGGATTTTTTTTGTCTTTTTTTTTTAATTTTTTTTCTTGTTTTGTTTTTTTTCCACATTTTTTTAATAGAATTAAAGCGACAGGCAGCCCTTTTCCGTTGCGTTTTTTTTAAATGAGCCCCTATTTAAACGTGGATTAATGTGCCCTGTCTTCCCCCGTTCCAGATGCGACAGTACGCCCACTCGCGGCACTCACTGTGCATATGGGCCCCGGCGTCCCTGCGGGGTCCTGAGTGGGCGTCGGAATCCATAAAATAAAACCCGGACCTTTGTTTAAGACGTACTGGTAACCAGCTGCCCGTACCGGCGACTGTCACTTAAAAACAGCCAAACAAAGCGCTTGTCAAATAAAAGTAATTAGAATGTGACGGCCGGCGACTCGCGCGTTACTCCTCCGCCGGACCGCTCCGTCGAGACGATGGCTGATGTACGTCTACCTTCTAAATTTGATCAAAGTATTGCAGTAGTTAGCAATTTCCCGCTGATTTCATAAATCTTACGAGAAGCCGCTTAGCGCCGGGGAATAACGCGGGGGGGGGAAGCAGCGCAAACAATCTGTTTCTCCGCCGTGGCGGGGGGGGTCAGATCCGTGGGTTGGTGTCGGCTCTTCCCAACCTCCTTAAAAATGGATAGTAATGTTTTGGGTTTTTATGATCTAGACCTATAGGGGTAAATATATATAGATATAGATATATACAGATATATATATAGACAAATATAGATATATATATAGATATAAAGATATATAAAACAATTTCTAGTTGTAACATAATTACAAAAGGGTTTTCTAACCATCAATTATCCTTTTAAACTTAAATCAGCGAACACAACGTACAATTGGAACACAGGAGTGATGGGAGTGATAAAGGGCCATTGGAACACAGGAGTGATGGAGGATAAAAATATTGGAACCAGAGTGATGGAGTGATAAATATTGGAAATACAGAGTGATGGGAGGATAAAGGCTATTGAACACAGAGTGATGGAGGATAAGGGCTATTGAACTCAGGAGGATGGGAGTGATAAAGGGCTATTGGGACATAGAGATGGAGGATAAAGGCCATTGAACCCAGGAGTGATGGAGGATAAAATATTGGAAATAGAGTGATGGAGTGATAAAGGCCATTAACCAGGAGTGATGGAGAGAAGGGCCATTGGAACACAGGGAGACATGGGAGGATAAAGGCCATTGGGACACAGGAGTGATGGGAGTGATAAAGGCCTCTGTACACCTATGAAGAGATTCCATAAAAAATCAGCTGTTTCCAGCTACAATAGTCATTTACAGCATTAACCCCGTCTGCGCTGGATTTCTGATCCATTTCATGTTCTTTTAATGCACAAAGTTTGCTTTTCTTTAAAAAATCAAGCACATTTCTAAGTGACTTCAAACTTTTGAAAGGTAGTTTGTGTTTATATATAAAAGGAACACTCAGCAGGTCAAAATTAAATTTGTGCTATAATGTTGGTTCTACAAGGTAAATAAATAAACATTCTATTAAAGTATAAGTTCATATTTTTAATGGAAAGTGTCAGAATGTAGGGTTTTGTTAATTTTCCACTATATCTTCTTTTTGCAAGACACCGGTGGAATTTTTGTACATTTTCTTCGCAAATTCCAAACTCTCAGCGCATTTTACCGGCTGAAACATATAGGCGCCACTGGTTGTAATCCTCAGAGCAGCCAGCGGGGGCAGTGTCTTTCACGGCTGGTTACCGACTCCATTCTCTTATGTCATTGGGTCCATTCATTGGAACAATGAACTCAGTAACCCCCGGATCTTTATGGTAGACGTGTCATTTATCATAGTTATGGCTGTCAAATTGTGTTTTTACTTAACCAAAAAAAATATTGTTATCGAAGACGAAAGGACCAATCGGCCGATGCTCATAAGAATTTCTTCGGAACTCGGAGACACAAAACCTCTGTCACAGAAAGCAGCCTTTGTGTTTTGTCTTTCCATGGAAATAAAATCTGTCTGTTCTGAATAAGAACATCACTTGTGAATGATCAGTCATTGTACATTCCTACATATCTGCAGTAAAACTCGTTGGGCTGGTGGCATCTCACACGTTTGGCCAATTTTGGTGTCTTCCAGGTCGCATCCTTCCGTCAAACCCATACATGAAGGAGTTTTCATTGGTGGTCTTGTGTGGCATTTCAGTGCATAGCCTGGTCTTACCTTCTAATTTTGACGCATCTGTTCTTCCTCGGTGAGACGGTTCTCGCTGTGAACTTTGAGTGGGCTGTTTTCCTGTTTTGTCTACTCAGCTTGATAGCTGACCTCAAACCTATTCTGCCTCCCCTGACCTTTTATTTGCCCATTTATCACGAAAGAACTGCCCTAATCCCTTGGCTTGTATGGTAGAGCCAAAGTCCTGTATCATAGCAATACACAGTGAAGGCGAGTAGGGGCTATGGAGTCCTCTGACATTCGTAAATTGGGAGTATAGACAATACTGGTGAGATGACAAAGCGTGTTCCTCAATGCCAGTGGTTCCCAAGGCACATTAGAAAACATGAAACAAGTCATACAATCTGGATCATTGGTGGGTTGGGGACCATCGCTATCCACTGGAAATTAGGTAACCCCCATTTTAGCCACAGTTCCGGCCAATTATTAGTTCATTAAGTATCACACTAGCACACACACTAACATTTTGACCGCCCCGTTCATGATATCCGTTGGGTTACTTTATTTTGAGTGGTCCTTCTTTTGGATGTTCTGCCATGTTTTGTCTTTATACCTACCCAGGAGGGTATTTGTACTTATATTGCCCTGCATTCTGGTTATTTGCTCCATTAAGGGTTAGTCCATTACCCTCATACTTTGGGATGTAGTCTTGTGGTTGACCCTTCTTTGTTTTAGAGGTTTTGGCCGGGTCTGGTAGTAAGGAGGACGCTAGGACTTAGCACTGAGAAGTAAGGTTTCCTCTTTTATTGTGCTGTATTAAGGCTTCCGTTAATCCCCAGACGTTTGAGTCTTCTCCATATCACCCCGTCCGTACACCTGCAGTTTTGCTAACATCAGGTTTTTTTTCTTCTCTTTTTACCCGGATTAAAATTGATTCCAAATTAAATGGGATTTCTTGGTACTGTGACAGCCCGGCTTTAATTAGCAAAAAAAAAATGGGATTTGATTAATTGCAGGAATACCTTAGCTGTCAGAAAACGCGGTTTAATAGAGATTTAATTGATGGTACAGATCTTTGTTGTTTTTACTGTGCCCTTTGAAAATGGTTCAAAAATCTGAATTACCGCAAATCTTTTTCCAGTGAAAAGCACTGTAAATGCACACAAACTTTTCAAATAGATTTTTGTTGGGAAAAAAAATATTATTTTTTTTTGGTAAGTCGGATAATAATTTGAACATATGAAATATGAACTAAATATGAAAACTAACTAAAAATAATTAAAAAAAAAAATTAACTAAATTAAAGAAAAGGATGTGATTTAGAAGAAAAAACCTTCGGAAAAGTGGTTCTAATGAAATATATTAGAAATATTATTACATATTATTTATTCCTCGTGTATCCGATCCCATTACCTCCTGCCTCCTTTGGTTCACTACGTCACATATATGTGTCAATCTTTATAATAAAGCCTAACTTATAACGGAAATAATTATTCTTAGCATGGAAAATCCCTCGTTATTTATTGTTTATTTTGATAATATAATTTATCATTATTGTTGATTCATAAGGGTCGTAAGACACAGGTCTGCCTGGCATGACCATTTCCTAGAGGAAGGACGAAAAGGTTAACTTTTGCAGATTTGTACATTTTTCCTCCCTCCGAGACTAACATTTCATCGACAGTCTTCCTCAATGTCAATGGTTATCTCTTCCCCACAAGCTCACTGCTTGGGAATTACCATTCATTCCGACCTCTCATTCACCCTTCATTCACCCCTCACATGGTCCAAATCGCCATCTTAAAATCAGTGGTTGCATTTGCGTTTGGTGCCTCTTGTCTTGGCTCAGTCTTCGCTGGTCTCCTTCATACCCATCGTATGAATCTCCGATAACGAGGAGGGTTCCCAACATAAGAAATCAAATGGCAAAATCTCGGAGCCCCTCTCTCTCCTCTGCGAGCCCTCTAGCTCGGTCTCGGTGTCGGCTTGTAATGCTGAGCGCCGGAAGATGATGTCATTTCCGGCGCACATCATTACAAGCCGGCACCGAGGCCGAGCAGGGAGACTCACCGCAGGACTTCTGAATGGTAAGTACAAAGAAGGGGGGGTAGGGAGGGAGGGACGCAGAGGAAGGGTAGATAATGGGGGGGCGGCAGAGAAGGGTAGATAAAGGGGGAGGCACTTTAAACTTCGCTCCAGGTGGCATTATGCCTTGGGCCGGCCCTGTCAATCCCATATTTTCCACATCTGTTGTAATCTGAAGCAGAGGTTGTCCTTTAGGAACCGCGATCATAATAGGTTTTCAGGTTGTTACTCAATGATGAACAATTAATTGCTTGATTATTTCATTAAGAAATATTCATTTTTCTTCCTGTCCAGATGCATAACCTTACATTTTATCATTTACTTAAAACTACTTTTTCTTAACTTAAGGGCAAGGAGTTTTTTTTTAAATCCAATCATTAAGTACAATTTCAACATAAATGTCTTTTGACTACTGAAAACATGATTTGAACTCTTTAACCCCTTTAAGGACAACAGGTTTTCCTTAACCCATTAAGGACAATGCATTGTGAACTCATCCACGTATGGGCTTTGTCGTGAAAGGGGTTAAAACACAAAATGCATGTATTCTAATAGTTTGGTAGATTTTAATTTCCTTGCATATGATTTGTCCCGCTAGTTTTTCTTTCAAATACAATGTACATTGCTGTATGCTGGGAGTTTAATCTGTATTTCAGGTAATATTTTTTATATTTGATTAAAACCTATAGATAGCTTTCCTAGTTCCTGTTTCATCATCATAGAATATGATGGCGCCAAATCAATAAATATGAACAACAAAATTCAAAGATACCCCTATAAAGTACCTGGATCAAAAATGATTCAGGTTTATGATTCATTTTATCGGTTTAAAGAAAAATGTCAGTAAAAACACATATAATACATATATACAGTATATGTACATTTTTTATTTTATTTTTAACTCAGATATTCTTATTCCATAACAGTCTTTAAGAATGGGTCACATTCCATGAAACAATGTTAGTAGATAAAGTGCTTGGTTGTTCCTAAATTTATGTCAAGGCTACCTTATTTTTACGGGTGTCACAGAGGGCAAAGTGGGCAATGCCCATACCTGGGAACTCTTTGGGCTTGACCCGGAGATTTCCTGGTGAAGCACCGCTTCTCCGGGTCAGGACCAGAATCCTCCGGGTCGCGGGAGCGGGGTCTTGACACGCCCCTCTCCCCGCCCATTTTCCCTTTAAATCGGGGTGTTTCCCGCTGAGGGTCACCATCAGCGGGAACGCCCATGACGTCAGCGGGACTTCTCACTGATGCCAGTGGGCAGTCCTGGCCGCGTCCCGCAAGGGAAGGCTCCGGGTACTCGGAGCCCAGAAGTTCCCAGGTATGACAATGCCCCGTCTACAAAACTTTTTTGCAGCACTAGTTGGGTCCCAGTAGTTGTTAATAAATATCCTTTATATACAACATCCAGCACCACTTGGAGAAATACCAAGACGTGCAAAGAACATCCAACAGTTCATGGGCAGGATAAAATAGTTGACTAAACTCACATGCGGGCAAATCATTCCCACCCATTGGTCTCTCAAACAGCGTTAGCTTTAAATATACTTCTAAGTTAGCACCAGGTTCGGAATTTCCGAAGCCTCATTAACCCAAACAATTAAATATTTGATTTGCTTTTTTAATTAACCAATAAAGTTCTAAGCCTGAAATATTAGCATTATACATGAGATGGCGTGGAAGTAGTTGATATATATAAATAAAATTCACAGCGCTTCTAGATGTTGTTTGGAAAGAAATTAAATTCAAGCAAAAAATAGAAAAAAGATCTACTAAAAGTCAAAGTCGTCTTGGTCTATAACTTCCTCTTGTGAATCCTTCTTTGAGGTATTTTCACCTTCCTCCAAGCTTCCTTTGTTGTTGACGTATACTCTGCCGGCAGCTTCATTCTCGTTCATTCCGACAGGGCTCGCGCAGGTAGAGTCTCCAGCTTCGTCGTCTGAAGAACTGTCTGGGTACATCTGGGCCTGCTTACTGCCGGAGCTGTTCGACTGCCCATTAGGTGATGATTCTCCGGTGCTGCCGTTCATGCCCTTAAAGTCTTTGTCGCCATCATCAGCAGAGCCGTTCCGGGTTATGAGTGAATGTTGACCCAAACAAGATTTCTGCAAGCAACAACTCTGACTTCCCTCTGAAGTCTGTTCTTCGTCGTCTTCACTGACATTTCCTTCTTTGTTGCTTTCAGTTTCTTCATTTTCTCCACTGATACTTTTGCTTTCATTATTTTCTTCTGGTACTTTAGAATCTATACTCAACTGGTCTGGCTCATCTCCGTCCTCTGTGGTACTTTTTTCTTCCTCATCCTCCATAGTGGATTCTAAGTCTTGTTCCACAGTATGACCATCATCTAACTTGGAGGAAGCGGTTTCTTTATCACTACTTTGGGTCTCTTCAAGGTTGCTAGTTGTGTCCTTTTCAGTTGGACAATTCACAGTGGAACATTCCTCCTTCTCAACTGTATTGCCATCTTGTTCTTCATCTTCCAAGCCTTCATCCTGTTTTTTCTCTTCTGTTATGTCTTGATATTCTCCTCCTTTGCCCTGAAAATCGTCATCGCTGTGATCTTCATTTTCAAACTCTACTGAAGCATGGTCATCAAGACCAATGCCTTCTTGTTCTTCAGCTGAACATTCTGACTTGACTTGACTCGTCTTATCTCCAAGTGTTGAATGACATGAAGACCCGTCTTCATTCTTGCACTCTCCGCACATGTCTATGCCACCATGTTCTGCGATGGGTTCACCAATTTCCTTGTTGCACTCATCCACTTTTGAGTTGATTATTCCTTCATTGGCGACTTCATTGATCTCTTTCTTCATCTTCAAGATTTGTTGGAGATCAAATGCTCTCATGATTGGGGCATCAGCAACTGCAGCTTTGGGTTTGGATAATATGAAAGCTCTTTTCTTTATTATACATGTTTCACAGGGACAAAACTCTTCACCATTTGGTTGTCCATTGATGTCATCTCCAAATGATGCACTGAATGTCAGATCTTCCTCATCGGTCTCGCATGAAACGTCATTTGTCCAGTTTCCCCTGTTGTCTCCATTTGCAAGAAGCAAGACTGATCGTTTGCGCATAGTTTGCAAATGTTTTCTCCTCTCTTCTGCTTGTAGAGAAGACTTCCGCCTCGAGCCTTCATCGGGAGGTCTTGGTACTTTCTGCCCTGCTCTCCTCTTTATTTTCTTTAGCTCGTTTGCGATACTTCTTTGAATCCTTTCATTCACTTCATCCTTTAGTTCCGCTATCATCTCATCAAGATTCTCATTGTTTTCCAAATTCCATCTAACTTTAAAGTCATTCATAGCATCCACGTAGTGCGTCATAAATTCCTTCTCGATTTTCTTCAGCAGTTTTAGTACCCACACTGGATCCGCATCAAACGACTGCTTATCATCGCCCGCCTCGGTTTTTCCATTGGAATCAGCGGAAGAGATGGAAGTGGACTGCGTGTCGCTCGGGGAATCGATACAATTTGTTTCTGGTGAGTTAGACACATTTGATTGCGGATTGTTGTCGGCATTGTTAAGATTATTTAGATTATCATTATTTCCAGTTTTTTGCTTAAGATTTCCAATCAATTCATCATCAACATTAGGAAAATTGTCATCTAAGTGCTCTGAAACATCATTTGGAAGTTCTCCATCTCTCGCCTTATTGTCTTGAGGGTCTATTTTCTTCTCATTCATGTTTTCATCTACATTAGGTGAGCTAGCTTCACCGGGACAAGAAGATGTCTTAGCGTCCTTAGTTGGTTTGAGATCTGTTGTACGCTGTTCATTTTCTGCATCTTCAGAAAGAGTTTGACGAGATCCATTGCATGCCGTGACGTTATTGATCGTTTTCACGTCCATGGTTGCTCCGGCCAATATGCTTTCTTCTGCTTTTACCGCTGTCGCGGGACAATCACCGCCAATTACGCTACCATCCCCAGAGCCTCCGAATCCGCTGTTGACATCAACTCCCGAAGATGAGCCAGGAGTTACTTCATCTTCCCTGGAGTAATGCTTTCCAGATTTAACATTCTTTACACATTTCTTAGCTGGACCTTCTGCCCATAAGGCCTGAAAAATGTTTATCAATTCGGTATACTTGGGTTTGTTGTACTCCTTTGATTTGCCTGAGGGATCTGTTCGGCCATCATCCAGGAGCTGTAGACTATCAAGGCAAGAGATCAAAGCTTTTGCTGAATTGCTGAGCCTTCGTCCCATAACAGGCGACACTTCGGGCAAACTGTTGGACCTGTCAAATTTAGATTCTTGCGACGGACTTAGCAGTGCTTTCATTATTTGGACAGATGTGTTGATGGTAGTTGGGAGAGCTTTTTGGTGACAAATTGGCTTTACAGATGCCTTACAGCACTCAACATTGTTTTTCTGCACTTTGTCTGACGAAGCAAGTTCGTCTTTTCCTTCTTTCTTGACTTTGTCAAGAGCTTTATCAACCTCATCGACGCAGGTTCCCTCATTTTGCGTTGGATTGCTAATTTGTGTTTCCTCTATACAGTCTTTACTTATTTGCCTTTCTTCTGCTCCTTTGGTAGTTACGGGCTCCATCATCTCGCTGTTGGTGTCCTGGGATGCCTTTGCCGGACATTCTTCCACTTCAGAATCAACAACCAACGTTCCCGACGGTATCTTTCTTAGCCATTCGTGAACAACTTCTATTGAGGATGCATTTGGCAATGCAGCTGGAATAAGCTCATCATGATTTTTATTATCTATATCTACAGACTCATTGTGGACCTTCTTCTTTGAGGAACTAGTACTGTTTTTCCGACTCTTAGTGTTTGTTACTTCCTCCGTACTCCTGTTCGTGGTATTTTTATATTTCTTGCAGGTCTCTATACTGTCTTTTGATGCCGAAACACCCTTCGACTCAGGTGTGGAAGACCTTGAGCTTCCCATCTTTTCTGCTATCTCAAAGGTCTTCACCTGGTCACTGGAGACACTGCTACTGGAATGTTTAAACTTTGACAATCTAAGATTCCTTTTGGCTGGGTGTCCCTTTGGTGGAGAAGGACTGTATGCACATTCAAACTCAGAGTCCGAAGCTTTGCTTGATGCTTTTGCACTTCGATCAACGTTATTTGGGTCCCCTGTCTGTTTTGTTTCTTTAACGTCACTGTGAGTGGACTCGTGGTCACAGATATCAGAAGAGTCTGAGCGCTTGCTCTTCTTCTCGGAAATAGAGGAAACCCTGGAGCTTATGCTATAAAGCTTGTCGTTTTCGGGACAACTAACGCAATTGTATTTCGAGCTAATGGACTGCGATTTACCTGATGTTTGTGAATGAGCAGGACTGGCCGTGTTGTTTTGGGATTTACACACAGGGTGGCTTTTTTGGGGCTCCTCACAAATGTCGGGGCTGTTAGGTTGGTCATCTTGTTTGTGACATGGAATAGATTCTGCAACAGACGACGAAGACTGGAGTGAATGGTCAGATCGTAAAGTCTGTTGACGTTTATCAGCATATGAATTCATATTTGAGTTAATTAAGTTACATGTTTCTAAGTTGACTTCCTCATCGCAAGGTCCAACACTGCCAGCATCTGGTAATAGGCTTTCACTACCTTCCACTGAAATTGAAGACGAGGAAATGGAATTACAAGAACGCCGGGTGTTCTTCTGTCCACTATTGATTCTTGGTGTCCTCCTTTTATCAGAATGTTTACTCGAACGAGATGATGCTCTTGTTGAAGATTCTTCATCGCCATTGCCTGGAGTCCTTGAGGAGTCCAATGCAAGTTCATTACTTTCTGTATTGCATTCACTATTCATTTTCTCATGTGCTGTAGGTATCTCCGCACATTCGCCACCACCCATGTCTTTAAAGTCACTGTTTGCACTTGACGCTCTTGAAATGTTCCTTGTGGGAGTTGAGAGGTCTACTCTGCCTTGTTTTTTTTCTTCCTCACAGCTTATGTTTGACGTAGGACTTCTTGGATTTGTGCTACTCCTTGTGCTCATCCTCCTATGACATTTCCGAGATGATGACTCAGACATCGCGCTTACTCTTTGGCATTCACCATTGGAACACGGTCTTGGAGATGTTTCAGCCTTGTCTTCAGAACTTCCAGCTCTTACGTTTTTTGACCCAAGGAACTTCCCAGGACACTGGTTCGGCAGAGAACACAAACTCTTTGGACTGGGACACGACTTGTTTTGGTATTCTCTGGTATGTCTACACCCGCTTTCCGGCACCATATCTACATTCGAGATAACCGACTGAGTGCTACGACACGTACATTGGCTTACTTCAGAATATCGTACCAATGTCTCTCCACTTTCTCTCGTTTCTGAGTAACTTGAAGACTTGTGAAGAACATGCTCGGTGTATTCCTCGGAAGACATGGTATGGAGGCTGTCTTGATTGCTCCTTAACCTTCGGTGAGATGATGTGCTGGAAGTCGATGATTGAGTTTGCCAAGTGCTTTGCTTGGCGTAATCATCATGTGGGTCAATATGTAGGGGATTCTTCCAAATATCATACTCCTGGCATTGCATTCCACAATGAGAACAGTACATATCTTCTAACTCGGCATCGTTTAGCTTTGAACTGTAGGACTCCGCATCGCATGGGTAAAAGGAATCGTCTGTCTCGGAGAAATTTTCTGGGTCCATCTGCTTCTTGGTCTCAAGGTCATCTTCGTGGTACAAGTGAAGCTGTTCGCATTTTGCCTTCCCTAGCTTGCTGGATTTTTTAATCTGCGTAGACCACTGAAGGGTTTCTTCGTTTAAAAGACGGAAGCGAACCTTCATCTCCACCGAAAGGCTGCCATCTTTGTTGACGTGGACCTTCTTTTCAATGTCGTCGTTGACTAAAGAGTGGGGTGTATCGTCCGACTTGGCGTGTGGCTCCTCGTCGGTGAAGGCTGCAAAGCCATTGCTCACTGGGGACATGTTGAGACCGTTGGGGTAGGATTTGTCTGAGGAGAGAGAAAACCTGGTTTTGTTGCTCGAGGCAGACCGGGGATGGATTACGCTTTTCTTCGTTTTCAGCCCAAAATTTGCTGGACAACGTTGACATTCCATGGAGCAGAGGAGCAAAAAAGAGAAAACAAAAATATATTAATATATTATAAACAGACAAAACATCTAAAAAAAATTGCATTTTTGACCCTAAAATTGCACTAATTATCAGGTGTTAGAAAAATATAAAATAACAACCACAACTGCTGTAGAAACCTCAAGACTTATTCAGTCCATGGCCTTGTCTTATATTCAGAATTGCCTCTCCCATGCATGTTTAACTTCTACCACTTCTGCTGAGAGGTTGTTCCACTTAAGCACAAACGCTTAACCAAACAAATCACACGGCTTGTTGTAATAACATCTGTCACTGGTTAGAGGTCGAAAAGTACAAAAGGCAAACAACCTTTCTTCTTTCCTCTCTGTAACTTTCCCTTAAGCCAACACTTCATCCTTTAATTAAGCTTACAGAGCACTTTTAGAGCGTCGGTAAACCAATCTGTGTTTTATTGTGGATCAGAGAAACATGTTCCAAAGTCTGGATGAGACACTAGATGTAATGTAAGGAAGTTTTACTTTACTGAGAGGGTGGTAGATAAGTGGAACAGCCTCCCAGCGGAAGTGGTACAGGGTAATACAGTGAGGGGATTAAACATGCATGGGACAGACATACGGCTCCTGAATCTAAGACGAGACCAACGACTGATTAAGGTTTGAGGAGAGACGGGTAGTGCAAAAGGGCCGAAAGGGGCCGATCTTCGGGGAAGCTCTTTGCGTCTTGCATGTTTTTTTTATTCTAGAACTGTTTTATTGATTATGATTCATGATTTGTGCAAATGGCGATCGTCAGTACCATGCTGGGCTCCAGCCAGAACCTAGAACCATCTAGATGATCCATTTGAGTCAGTAGAACCACTACTAGAATAATTATAATAATAATTAATAATAATTAAAATAAATAAAAATAATAATAATCATAAAAAATTTAAAAAAAATGTAAAAAAATCCAAGAAGTTGCTTCGCTCTTCCTCAGGAGACTTAAAGTTAAATTAATTCCTTGTCCATATATTTGCTTCCCCGAGTTCTCACGCCGCTCTCTGCCTTCCCTCTCGACTCTGCCTGCTTTGAAGTCCCGCATCGCAAGCTGAAGCCTGTCCGAGATCAAACGGCGTTTCGCGGACCCCTGGATTACCCCGATGATGGCAGAGTTAAAGGGATAACCGGTGAGGCGATGGCACGGCTGCATTAAGCGCCCCGAGAGTTAATTCCGCATCGCAGCCCGCAGACCTGACCTTGTAACTTGTCAATCATCCCCGAATTTGTTTATGCAGCGCGTGGTTTTTATTGCGGAACATTAGGAAGAAAATTGCAGGTTGTTTGGAAATTAGCGCTTTGATGAACTTGCATTTATATATATTTTTTTTTCTGGGGGATAGTGTGTTTCCGCGGAATTGCAGTTTGTCTTTTTGGGGCGTAAAAGTCTGAGTTTCTTCAAAGTAAAAGGAATTAACATTTTAATCCGTGCCCAAATATTACTTTAAATTATATTGGGCGTAAAGAAGCTTCCTTTCCAGAATTAATCGTATGCTTTATTTCAAAGTAATTTGGATATTTTTTTTTTTATTTTTTTATTCATTTTTAGAATTTTTATGTTCTCTCTCTCTCCCCCTGAAGTTTTATTCTATTTAATTTTAAATGTATTTTTAATTTATTTAATTTACATTTAGGAGAATATTCATTATATTTAGAAAACAAATATAGCAGGAAATAGCAATAATAGTAAAATTCTGTGAAATTCACCATTTTTCTTGTTGTCCATGACCTCGCTGGTGATGCCGGGATGGGATCGGAGTCCGGGCAGCTTCTCGGAGGCGCCTTTCCTTGCGTTGTCGATTTGGATGGGTTTAAAGGGCTCTCGACCCACGCAAATCAGTATGGCGGGCGACTGAAGCACCCCCCTGCATGTTTTCAATCTGCAAAATAATTAATTATAATTAATAATAATTAATTCTGCAATTATATGAATATGGGCATATTCAATGAATTTAATAACCAACATCTCCCATATTTTTAATTGGCTGGGCGGTACTTCAGCCGATGCCAAGCGAGACTATTAAATGCCAGCCTGGGATTGTGGGAATTATAGTTTATTATTACAGCTGGGAGGCTGTTCCACCTGTCTACTACCCTCCCGGTACAGTAAAGATCTGAGTGAGTTCTCTTTATCCACGAGAAATAATGGAATAAAACCAAAACCAAACACAAGGAGAAAAGACCCAGATCCAGCTCCTATCCGATTGGGGTCCTACAGTCCTACCCTTTTTTTAATCCGTTATAAAATATTACTTTTAAGAAGCGTTTGTAAACTGGCTTTATTTATTTGCTTACAACACTTTTTCTTTGATCTTAATTTCCTAGATAAACCCATTAAAGGCTTATCCACCACCTTGCAGTAAACATCCAGGAGGGACGCCCGTCTGAGACCATATGGCACGGCGGGGGCTCCTGGTGCGCTACAAATCATAAAATATTCCCTTTTCCTTTATTTCCACTTTTCTATCACCCCCTCCTTCATTACATCTAAACCTCTGACCCTCTAGTGTCTCTCCCATCCCCCTCTCTCTCTTTTCTCCACCGAAGCCCGACACATTGAGACCCCTCAGTCTTTCCTGATAATTTGATCCTGCAGACTGTTCCCCAATTTAGTTGCCCTCCTCTGAACTCTCTCCAGAATGTCACTACCCCCCCCCTCGGAGATGGGGGGTCTCCAGAACGGTCCCCAATGTTTCCCATGGTGGTTATTCCAGAAATCGCAACCTGCTTTCTGTGCTCTTGCACCCAACGAGCTTAATTCTAGCTTTCATGTATTTTATTACACATGGTGGTATAGAAGACATATATTTGAGGGGGTTGTGGCCCTAGAGTGCCATGGCTGCTGTGCCAGCTAAGCCCAGATCTCCATAGGACAAACGGACCAGTTACAAGGAAGATCGTGGACCTCCCCAAATGGCCCATTGAGCCCTATAGGGTGTTTTGCCCCTGGAAATGTGGCAGATGATCTCTTGCCCCCTGGGCCTAGACCAAGACTCTGAAACTATTTCCATCCTTTTTTTATGCAGATTATTGGGGTTCCATAGAATATGGAATTTTGCCCCAAGTTCTCTGATCTAGAGATAAGGGGGTTACATCCTTTCTAGCCCACGACTTTGGAACCTACTACTGATTGAGAAGAAGAAGAATTCTCTGCACCATAGCTGGGAACCGCCAAGCTCCATGGACAGGGCCGATGTCGTCAGTGGCTGGGGCAAGTGCCATTGTGGGGGGCTAGCCTAATAGATTAAAAATGTCTATAGGGGTGGGGAAATGATCACGGACGGTAGTGGGGTGCATCTAAACGCCCCTCCTGCTACCTGGAGATTTCAGGCCATGACCCAGAGACCCGGAGAAGCAGGGCTTCATCCAGAGTCTCCCCGGGCAAAAGCGATGAGTTTCCAGGTATGCTGATTAAGATCTCAGAGAGGGACTGTCCCATCTAATCAGGGATACTGGGGAAGTATGCGGTATAATAGTCAACAATGCGGTTACCCTTCTACCGTCCACAGTGTAGAGCCTCCTGACGCTGTACTGCAGGAGATCAGACGCATCCTCAATGAACGCTTTAAAGCTGCGCGCGTTCCTGCGGTTCAGGACTATGGAACGTCTAACAGACGGGTCTCCATTTTTCACCAAAGTGATTTTTTTCCGTAGCTTTGGAGCCTGCGGGATATCAGCGGCGTGGTGGTCGTCATCCACGTCCTCTTGTTGGCCGTGCCTTCGAGCACTAATGGGGCGCTGTGGTCGATGGACACCCATTTTGCGCCCCGATCCACCGAGGTCGATGGGTTGGACGTATTTTTTATCAGAGCAAATGTAGCTGCCGCCGTCCTTCAGCTGTTCCAGTCTGTTGATGCTATGAGTCCCCCGCGGTGTGGTGATCGTCCTTACGCCGAATGGCAATGGGACTCGGTTGGAGAGATCGTCCATGAGCGCGCTGAAACTCTTAAAGCTACGCCGGTTGATGGCCATTTTGACTCCGCCGAATTGGGGATCTCCGCTCTTAAAAAAAGTTATCCTCTTGGCCGGGGTGACTTCGCTGACGGCGTGAGGTCGTGGCACGGGGGGCAAGGACTGTTCTGGACTGAAGGGAACAGCCATAGACCCCTCCGCAGCTGTTGGGTTCATTGTGCTTGGTTATCGGGAGCTGGAATAAGAGCAGAGAAGGGTTTATGGTACAATGGGCAAGCGTGATACAAAAATAATGATGTTAGAAACACAAACCGTATCATTAACAGCTCCAACAACAGGAACCAGGAATGAATCCAAAATATTTCAAGTAGTGCTTGTGGCCTCCAAAAACATGAATCAACAGAACGCGAGAAAAGGGCCCATGTGATGTGTAAAAAAAGTGCTATTTGGTAAAATTCGTGTTATGTGCCATGGTTAAGGGTTTCAAGAAATAACATTTCCCATCCATCACACGCATCCAAGTCTGCCCCACTCGCTGGAGAAGACCACTCATGGGTTGACCACCTATGATGTACTCCTCACTGTTTAGTGAATACATTTTCATTCCACATTCTAAAGTTCTAACCCGATGAATACTAGTGGTGGTGGTGGGGGGGGTTCACAAGCCTTTGAGTTGCGCCAATGAGCAGCGCAGAGCAGCTCGATTCCGATGACAAATTTAACAACTTGTCTATCCGCGGAAAGCCAACCACTTTGACCATCGAGATGAATTTGGGTTCCATCAAACTGGGATGAGGTGAGTGGATCCAGAGCTTCTCAAACTCTTCATAAATCAGACAAACTTAACTCCCTATCGAGAGGTCGACAGCTGTTCGGTGGAGCGACTTGGTGGGAGACCTTATGTTTTAGACACTTGACTCAACTCAAGAGAACGTCAACTTTTAGAGAGTAGGAAAGCGGCTGTTCGAGTTTGGTCTGTCAAGTGCAGTCACTAAGTTTAAGGGACATGCCATCTTTAATGCCTACGATAGGGGGATTCTACAGAGCCCCTAATGTGCATTCTATATCAGGGCTGTAAGTAACTCGGGCTGCCTCTGTATTTAGGACCCTTTTGCTCTTGATTTCTCAACAAATGGGAACGGGAATATGGCCAACTAATTCAAATATTTACATTTCAAACTACTTCTGCGGTAATCGCTCGGTCGTCGGTCTCATCTTAGACTCAGGAGCCGTATGTCTATCCCATGCATGTTTAATACCCTCACTGTATTACCCTCTACCACCTCTGCTGGGAGGCTGCTCCACTTATCTACCACCCTCTGAGTAAAGTAAATAACATGGTACCTTTATAAACTATCGAATTAGATATTTTAAGTTTAGCCGCACGTTTTCACCGGGCACTTTTTATATTCCACTCCCTTCCACGTTCACATCTGCCGTCTATAAAAGTGTTATCCATGCTGCACCTGTCACAGGAGTATGAGGCTTAGCGAGGATTATCACGGCTCAGGGGAGCAGAACGAGCCACCACAAGGTGATAGAGCCGTGCTTAGGAGTCCTTTGAATTCCGCTGCACATTAGGCGTGTGCCGGAGCACGTTCTAGGAAAATAAGTCTTTTTTTCTTTAACTTCATTTTCTTAAATCTCCTATCCACCCAAAAAACGAATGAATGTTTAAGGAGCTTCAGGCTGCCAAATCCAAATTATTCCCCAGTTTGTGTGTCTTCTCTAGAAAAGAGAAGGAGGCTGGAAATTAGAATGCTGTGGTGCAAATGTCTGTTTTTTAAAAAAAAAAAATTATCATATAAATACAATTTACAGGGTTTTTTTTATAAATGAAAAAAAAGAATAAAATCTTAATAATTTTCTGAAATTTTCTTAAATTTTTAGTTTGAAAATAATGTTGCAACAGAAAATAAGTTGATATTGATCAGGCACCATATGGTTCCCTCTACAGGATTAAAAAAATAAATAATTAATTTTATATTTATTATATATTATATATATAATTTATTTATTATATATATATATAATTTTCTATATTAATATTAACATATAATTTTATATTATTATATATATATATAATTTTAATTTATATAATATAATTTTATATTTATTATATATATATTCATTTTATATTAATATACATATAATTTTATATTTGTCTTATAATTTATATTTGTTATATTATACCGGTAATTGATCTGTTCTTGTTTGTCTTTGTTTCCATTAAACCATAAATTAATTTAAAAAAATAATAATTTATAAAAAAAAAAAAATACACATATATATTAATATCTTAATCTATTCTACTTTATTTTATATTATTACTTCATAAACGGTCGTTTTTTTTACAGCTTGTTAAAAAAAAAACTGCTGAAGCCTGTCCCAAATTTAATTGAGACTGATGCCAAACTTCTCTGTGTTTTTCCTTTGGTATAAAAAAAAAAACCTATACCCTAAAATTATTAGCACCGCTGCAAATCTTTATTAATTCTTTACCCTGAGGAACTTCCGATTACCAAATTGTGTTAAAAAAAATGTCTACTACTATAATAAATGGAAAATAAAAATTAAAAAACATAATTTTGTGTCAAAATAAAGGTATAAGGTTTATTTTTTTTTTATTTTTTTTTTATTTTCAGGTATATTCTGTGCTTCGTACTAGACTGAAAAAGTGTCCACTCATATGACCCCCATGATCAGAAAAATCCGCTCTCCAACCCAAAACTCCAACACCCCCTTTATTAATCTCCAGACAATGACGTAGTGACCTTGCTAAGGACGTATTTATCGACAAAAAGGTCGAAGTTCAGCAATAAAAAAAAAAACTATTAATAGTATTTTTTAGCATTTCTTCGAATTGAATTTTAGATTTATTCTAATTTTTTTTTTTTTTTTTCAAAATTGATCTGGAAATCTATTCCATTTTTACCACTTTTTGAAATAAATTTGACTTATGCACATAATTGTTAACTCTTTCATGATCCTGACAATAGATCATTTCAAAGGGCATCAGGAGAAGCCCACAAGCAGGAGCAAGTTGCCCTAAACATCCTATATTTATGTATATAAATAAATAAATATATAAATATATATATATATATACTATTGGTATCGGGAGTTGAGGGCCACCCAGCAGCATTGCCCCTGCGCACCCTCACACTTCCTTACATTTCTAGAAGCCCCGTTGTACAGCGCTACGGAATTTGATGGCGCTATCTAAAACAATAAATAATAATAATAATAAAGTGTCAGCAAGAGGTGGGACTGCGGACCCTGCCCCGGGTGCCGAGATCCATTAGACTTTTTTTTTTTTTGTTCTCCAATGTTCAGCAAAGTTAAATTCCATTACTTTTATATCATTTTTTCATATCTTTGGTGGTTGACCGTTTTTTTTGCTTTATTTTACATATATTTTAGGGTTTTTTTTAATTAGTGTATATATTATATAGATTTAATTTTGTATTTATTAGAATTCTGTTATATTCTTTCTATTCTTACCGGATATATATATAGAAATATGTAGAAAATCTAGCATGTCGTAATCGTTGTTCTATGATTATCTCTTATCACCTTACCTCGCGTAAAAAGGCCAATATTTTATTTTTTCTTAATATTTTTTCTTAATAATTATCACAAATAGGGGCGTTTTAATGCCGTGTAACAAGACAGCGAAGGGCTGGAAATATTTGCAGTATTTAGGAATCAAATCACAGGGATAGGGAGGTGGCGCATGGAAAATACAGTGACCAGGCAAAATGTTTCATTATTTTGTTGCCATAGCAGCAGAAAAACACATTAGATCTGGTTCGTTTTTCCCGGTTAACACGTTTGCATGCTCTGTTAAGTCTGGGCAGGCTAGTGCCGGTAAAGGACAAGCCGGTAAGTGATCCTTATTTAGTAGAGGTCACCTTAATCTGTGAGAAGCCACAGAGCCTAATACTTCCTCTGTGAAAGCTGTCTGTGGCTACTAAGCTCCCTGCAGCGAAGCCAGTAGGCTCTGGACAGTCTGAATGTTATCTTTCCTCTATTCCCTTTCACAGCTGACCCATCGAGAAAGATATCTATAATATAATATAACATTACAGTACTTTACTGACAGGGTGGTAGATAAGTGGAACAGCCTCCCAGCAGAAGCGGTAGAGGGTAATACAGTGAGGGTATTAAACATGTATGGGATAGACATCCGGCTCCTGAATCTAAGACGAGACCAACGACTGATTAAGGTTTGAGTCTTTACAGCAGGACGGGCGATTAGATGGGGCAACAATTGCGGGGGTTACTAGACGTTTATGACAATGCCCAAGGTGGGGGGGGGATTTGTACAAATAACATTGTCCCCTGATTAGGTTTTTTTTCACCGTTTGTCCCCGGAATTGTTCCTTGACCCTCTTAAAAAGTCTATTTTAACCCCTTATGAACCGATGCTTTTATTAAACTCCTCTGGGATTAAACTAATATCAGGAGGGCCCACAAACAGTGTTGGGGTGTCCATGAGGGCCGGTACCAGGGGCATTTGAGTAACACATTCGTAAGGGGATATTAAAGGGTTAATAGTTCATGAGTCTCAGGGTCCGCTCTTCAGCAATGAATATTTATTTGGATTAAAATCTAAACAGGATTTTTTTTGTCATTTTTCAGGATTTTTCTAAGGGAAATTCCATTTTACACTGTTTTGGGCTTTTTTATTCTTAAATGTTTATATTTCTACTGGTGAAATTCAAGGGACTTTAGAACCCTTATTAAAAAATGATAACTGTAATTTTTTTTTTTTAATATTTTATTGCTATATATAATATAGTAATTAAGATATATATATTTTTTCTTTACAGATTTCGGTGGTAACCAATTCAATATCTGCGAAAAGTTTTCAGATCAAGAATCTGAGCTTTCTTAATTTTGAACGTGAGTATTTTTATTTTTTAATGCGTAAATATTTCTACTTGGGGAGAGGTCTAGACTTTAGGAAACCCCTTTAAAAGATGTAAATATTAAATTTTTTTTTCATTTTATTATTATATTTTTTCTTTAGCGATCCAGATTTTCGTTGTTACCAGTTCATATCTCTAAAAAAAATTTTTAATGTTGATATTTTAACTGGTAGGTGAGGTTCTAGACTTTAAAAAAAAAAACTTTTAGGAAAAAAAGTTCATTTCCTTTCTTTGTAAAATGTATTTCCAATGTTATTTTTATTTTTTGTTGTTTTTGGCAGACACCAGGGATATTCTTCTTTAAATGGCCAGAATAGAGAAACTATTTATTTTCCCTGAGATTTTTTTTTATTCTTTTTATCTCTCTATTGGATGGGAGGATTTGTTTTTTTAGCTAAATTTAAAGTTTTCTAATTATTTTTTTTTAATTTTTTTAATTACATTTTTTTGAACGCTAGGGCATTTTGCTTGTAACCGGTTACATTCCTCTTAAGGCGCCACTAGGCCCTTTGTTTTGGGGGCGTGGTTAAGGGTGTGGCCAAGGGGCAGGACTTTGCCCCAAATTATTCTACTAATTCATAGCTATTTATGCAGCCGAATAAAGCATTTATTAGAATAATGTATTTTTTTCCCGTCATTTAATAGATAAAGCCGTTTCTATACACATTACGGGGGCTTTTAGAGGAAAAATATAGTTACACGTAAATAATGTATCAGAAACGGTAAAAAATCTAATCATTTAACCCCTTAAGGAACCCATTGAAAACAATGCATTTTGAGCCCGTACATGTACGGGCTTTGTCATTAAGGGGTTAATAATTTATGTGTTTTTTATATGGGTTTGTTTATTGTGTATAATAATATCATTTAAAATTTCAGGGAAAAGTTGTTCCCCCATTTTTTAACCCTTCGCTGCAGAATATTTATTATTTACTGTTTTATATAGCGCCATCGTATTCCGTAGCGCTGTACCCACCTAGCACACACCCCAAGGCCCGCTCTGCTGCTATGGGAACTCTCAGGGTTTTTGCCCCAATCTCGGGGTGAAGGGGCAGATTCTCGGGGTCTGGAGCCCACTCCTTCCTAACCCCCCCCCCCCGCTGTGATCGGATATAAGACTCCCAGTTGGTGCTTTTGCTCCCAGTATGTTGTGGGTTGATCTCCCTGCTTGAATGCAGGTGGCTCAAGTAAGTGTATCTTTAAATAATGACAGGTCAAGGTTTCCATGGCGACTGGTATTAGAGCCACTTGGGTAACACATTTGGCGAATCACTACATAGAATCTTCACCGTGGGCCATTGAAGGGTTAATATTTAAGGGTCTCGGGGGCAGCTCGTTTAGGCATGCGGCCCTTTCAGCCACCGGCCCCCTGGGCATTCGCTCTTGGTGCTTTTCTTTAGTGCAACAAGGAAGAAGATGCAAAGGACCTCAGAGGTCTCTTGTTCAGATGGGGGTGACCGTTTCCATCCGAAGAAGAGACCTCTGAGGTCCCGAAAGCAATGGCAATAATTGCTGCGCTCCTCACGTGACCGTTACATGTGTATTCCGTGTCCTGTTGAGTCAGGTTTCCAGCGCTAATCTCCCCACACGAGGCACACTAATAAGGTCAGCTACTCCTGAAGATTAGGGTCACATTATTGTCGCAGCAGCGGAACGCCCTGATGTGACGCCAGCGTTTAACCCTTTCACAACTGCTCTCAATCAATGAATCTGGAATACCTTGTTCCGCATTAAAAAAAAATAAATAAAATAAACATTTATTAACACAAAACCCAATAGAAACAAAGAATACAATAGCCTCTACCTCTTCCACTGAGAGGCTGCTCCATTTATACACCACTCCTTCAACAAACCTTATTTCCGAGTCTCCATAAAGACTCATCCTAAAGGCAGGAAGGCCGCATAACAAATACGACATTTCACTAAAGCTGCAGTTCCATTGGTGCACAAACACACATTTTTAAAAATAAACACGGGCTATTAAAGGGTTAATTTAAAAAGCGTCAGGGCCCGGTCATCTGGTGCTCCGGGGGGTCTGATTGGGCGATACGGCCCGCGGGGCCAATACCTGGATATGCCCGGCTGAGAGCTACACAAGCACGGCCACGCGAGTCCACGGCCAATCGGGGCCTGCCTGCACCCCTCCCCCGCGCTGGGTGCCGCGGGGGTCTCAGATTCATTATGAGGAGCGTTTCATGGCTTTATTGATGAGAATCGTCGTACTCTATAAACCGGATACATTGTAACCTGAAGAACAAGGACCTGCAGTCCGAGACGAAATGTTTAATCCCCCCACAACACGTCGCGAGAACCGGTAGAGAAGACCCCTTTGCCCATAGAGAGGACCTCTTTGCCGGTAGAGAAGACCCCTTTGCCGGTACAGAAGACCTCTTTGCCGGTAGAGAAGACCCCTTTGCCGGTACAGAAGACCCGTTCCCCCGTCTAGCCCTTGGACTCGTCCTGGAGTCAGGATCCAATACACGTTTCAATGAACCTCTACCCCTTCTCAGTTAAGTCCAGCAGGCGGCCCGGCAGCTCCCTCATCCAGCGACCGGTCCAGCCGAGGTCGGCCCCCAAAAGTGGCTTCAACTATGATGGGAATTCAGCCTCACGTTGGGTTCCCCGCCATGATCTAAAGTAGTATTTAACCGACTGATGGACGGTGGAAAGGCTGAGTGAAATGTTAGCAGCAGGGGGCCGGAGCTGGGGCGGAGCAGGGGCCCGGAGCTGGGGGCCGGAGCTGGGGCGCGGAGCAGGGGGCCGGAGCCGGGGGCGAGGAACGCGTCTGGGCGCCGGGCTGAGCATTTAGAACCCTGAAGGACAATTCTTTGCTCGATGTTTTTGGGGTGTAGGGGATCTGGAGGAGCCGACGCCATTAAATTAATCACATGACTCAACAACAACAAAAAAACTTGGGGGGCCACGTCGGGTTTGCGGGATGTGAGACGGCGCAGTTCATTTGAAGGAGCTAATCCTTCACGCAGAATGGCTTTGGCACTCGAATGGTTAAACCCATTACCCCAACATGTAAGATTGCAGAATAGTAAGACGATTATTCCTCCCCATTACGTTATCCCTGGTTGTTGTCGGTCTGTATGCTACTTTTGCCACCGCAGCTTCCCTTACTTTTACACTAAATACATCCGAAAAGCTTTTTCAATTCCCAAATATGTTTCAATCCCCTCTACCACATCTGCTGGGAGGCTGCTCCATTTATCTACCACCCTCTAGGGCCACATCATATTTGTTATTATGTATCAAACAATTAGTAGAATAAACTTACCCGTATCCTAGCTGCGTTAATGAGACGGTGTAGATCATTAATCCTCTCTTAGATAATCCGTCCCTAATTTAACGACTCAATAAAAGAAGCGCTGACGGGTAACTCGCCCGGCGGATCCTTCGTCGGCTCCCTCTTGGTGGGACATGTTTGCCGATCCACGCGAGAGGGGTGGAAAAGGAACCCGATCTGTGCGAGTGGTCACTTTGAAATGGATTAAGGTGGCCAGAAAGCGGATTAGCCAGCAGCCATCTGCAGGGCGGCTGATCAGCTAATAGGGTTATTAAGACCATTTCTTTGCCTCTCTGAAACGCGGCTCGATGAGGTTTCCGTCCCGCGGGGGGGGGGGGGGGGCGGTTAAGTAACGCTCCTGGAGAACACTTTCACTGATTGAAACCCCCCAAATACAGATGCAGCCCGGCTCAAGACTTACATCCAAGCTTAGGATAGTTGGCAGCTATACCGTGACATAACTAATCGTCTGAAGGATCTCTGAAGATTTTTAGTGACAAGAAAAGGCTTTATTAACTAAGTGCAGTTGAGTCAAGCACGAGGCCCTCTGACAGGGGTGTCCAGACTGCGGCCCTCCAGCTGCTGCAGGACTACATCTCCCATAATGCTCCTTCAGCTAAAGGGCTGGCTGAGGAGTATGGGAGATGTAGTCCTGCAGCAGCTGGAGGGCCGCCGTTTGGACACCCCCTGCCCTCTGACTTTCTGATGGGTTTTGAGGTCCCTGGTGCTTAGTGGCCCCTGGCGCATGTTCTATAGGTCATGATCCGGAACCAGAGGGCTTGGATGTAGAGAGATTTATTAAACAGGTGTTAGATAAGTGGATCAGCCTCCTAGCAGAGGTGGTCATCAAAGGGGGTCTTCGGAATCATAGAAGGAAAGTGCGAGCTTGTGAGCGCAGGCTTCGTGTCGGCTGTCAGATTCTCGCCATCGGGACGTGTTTGGCCCGGCTGAGACGGTTTGGCAAGGGATTGCGCATGAAGAAGGTGTTGCGATTAGAACATGGTGTGTTATTGTGAAGGAAGATGTACAGGGTGTGTGTGCGATGGGGGGGGGGGAGTTAATTATAGGCCAGAAGGAGCCAAAAGAAATTCAGAAGAGGAAGTTACCCCGTGACCCTGTGCCGGCAGCGAAAACAAGTTCAAACATATCCTTGTTTATTGCCAGAGGAGAGCCGTACATGCGCGGCCGAGGCGTCACGCTAAATTATTACCTGTGCGCTTGCGAAAAAAGCAAGTTTGGCAACATGCGAGGTGAGAAGCGGCCGCGTTACGTGCCGCCCGCAGCCAGACGGGGGGGGAAAGAAGTCAAATAACCCAACGCCGCCGGCAGATCGGCCCCTTTCGGCCCTTCTGGACTGCCCTGTGATAACTCAAGCCTTAATCAGTCGTTGGTCTCATCTTAGATTCAGGAGCCGTATGTCTATCCCATGCATGTTTAATACCCTCACTGTATTATCCTCTACCACTTCTGCTGGGAGGCTGTTCCCTTTATCTACCACCCTCTCTGTAAAGTGAAGACCTTCCGGCCCCAGCCATCAAATTGTCTTCTTCTGGCGAGCAACGAGCCGGATCTTGTGACAAAAGGAGCGAAAGTGTCGTTTAAAGGGTCCGGGTGCTCCTGCGCCATGCGAAGTCCCCGTTATACCCCTTCCCAACCCAAAATGACGCAGCCTGGTCTGACCGGACCTCCATGTGGTCCCAGAAGCCCCTCACGACGGTCTCGGTGGTCCCAGAAACAATGTATCAGTGATGGTGTGAGGGATTTCATCCCACAGAGGAGCCGGGGTCCCTGAACGCGCGTTTGGTGGGTTTTCCGTCACCTTGACGACTCGAGCGCCTCCCCTCTTTGGAGGGGCCAAGAAGGTCCAAGTCTTCTCCTTGTTGGAATGGAAGACATATCCATAGACCGTGGCTCCAGCAGAAGACAATGGCGCGCGTTCCCTCACCAGGCCTTGACTAGCCATCTGGCAAATGCCGGCGGGCTTCTGACCTGGAGCACCACTCACTCAACCGATCCGCCGCCCCGCTGGGGCGGCAGCGTGCTTACTACCCATTAGGCCGTCACGTTTCACTCGATGTGATATTGTTGTGGCCTCCAGATCAGTGAGTGAGAGGATGGCAAACATACGTCATTCCATGTACACGTATGTGCGTTTCTTGTGGCATGTAACATGACGTATCAGTAAAGAACATGTAATATTTTACAAAACCGATCTGTACGCTCGGCGCATGTACAAGAGGCCGGAATCTAACGCTAGAGAGTCAGAAGCTCCGATGGAATGTAAGGAAGTTTTACTTTACTGAGAGGGTGCTAGATACGTGGAACAGCCTCCCAGTAGAATTGGTAGATGCAGGGAGGGAATTTAAACATGCATGGGATAGACATAGGGCTCCTCTTTTAAAGAGATCAGAGGGTTGTTTTGCAATCTGTCACTTTGATGCATAATTAGTAAAATGGGACTTTTTTTACATTAAACAAAGATAAAAATCTCACATTCTCACTTGCACCTGATAACTACAAATGTTTACATTTTAGGCGATTTATATGATTTGAATCATTTCTATAGAGCTGGGAAAAAGTATAGCTGTCAGAAGTGGGATTCGAACCCACGCCTCCAGAGGAGACTGCGACCTGAACGCAGCGCCTTAGACCGCTCGGCCATCCTGACTGCTGCCGGGTAAAACGCTCACCATCCTTCCAGTTTCATCAATTCCTGCGTCATTGCCGTCAAGATCCCGTCAGCAGCTGCATTCCGTTTTTAAATGACTGCCCCGGTCTCACCCCGCGCCACAATCATCAACCGAGCTCTAGACACTGACTATGTTATACGGGATTTACGTAAACTATTTATTCAAAGAGAACGACTCCAGCGTCATTATGTGTCTGGTGTTTAGAACACGTCCCGCGCGCCGCGTTATTCAGTGTACTCGGGTGTAGCGCGCTGGTTCCCGCTCTACTGTTGCTCGGCAACATACCACTGGACTGGTCGTGTAGGCGCTATCTGTAACTTTGTGTATCCGTTACACGGGTAACAAACATCAAGGGTGCCGGTAACCTTCAAAAATCATACGGATATCCTGTGACACAATGGACTCCGACTCCCAGTACTTTAAACCAGTTAAACCGGATCAATGCATGGTATTTAACTCCAGTGGCTGGCTGAGCATGCTAGGAGCTGCGGTTCGCTGTAATTGGAGTATATGCCGGGTGTAAATGTATAAACCAACTGGCTGCTCATTCACTAACGCAGTCTCGTCTTAAATTCAGGAGCCTATCCCATGCATGTTTAAATTCCCTCGCTGTATTACCCTCTACCACTTCTGCTGGGAGGCTGTTCCACCTATCTAGTTAAGGTGACAGAGCTACTTGACGTTTGGGGTTTCCTCTGGCTTGTAAGCTTGCGCGCCGGGCTCTCGTTTATCGCTTCTAATGTAGGGACTGTGAGCAGAGCCGCGGTGGTTGTTGGCGCTATAGAAAATAATAACGCGGTATTGATTGACTATAGCAGTACGGATGCAGGGCGTTCAGGTACTTGCTGTGGAGATAGGCGTCATGTTAAGTAGATCTGTTCCAAATCATACCCAAAGAACACGTTTTTCTGTGTTTGTGTAATTTTAACATGGAAAGTCTCTTCTCGCCGCCCGGCCCCCGCCCTGCCCCCGGGCAGAGACTGCCGGATTACAAATTATACCTGATACCTGTCGGCTTAGGTACCTAACGCTCGGGGCGCGCCGCGGGTCTCTGTGCCGCTCCGCTGCAATAATACCCCTTTACACAGATCATCATAATATATATCTCTATACATATATATATATATCAAGTAATAATATAATAATTATATATGTATAGTAATAATAATATGTATATTAGTAATAATTTAATTATATATAGCAATAATATTTTTTAGTAATTATATAATAACTTATAATATAAATAAGTTATACTATAATAGTAATTATTTATATAAATGTATCTAATAATCTAAATATATAATAATTATATATGTATATAAGTAGTAATATATAACATAAATATATATAGTGATATTTTATTTTTTCTTTATATAGCATCAACTATTTAAATACATTAAATTTTCATATTCCCCTGTTTGCAAAAGCCCGTTCTGCAGGAGTGATGGGAGTGATAAAGGGCCATTGGAGCACAGGAGTGATGGGAGTGATAAAGGGCCATTGGGACACAGGAGTGATGGACCATGATAAAGGGCCATTTGGAACACAGGAGTGATGGCTGATTGAAAATAAAGGGGCCATTGGAACCCAGAGTGATCGAGTTGATAAGGAGCCATGGGCACATCAGGAGTTGATGGGAGTCAGTGATAAAGGCCAATTGCGAACCCAGTGAGGATGGGAGTGATAAAGGGCCATTGGGGACACAGGAGTTGATGGGAGTGATTAAAGGTGCCATTGGAAACGCGGCAGTGATCGGAATGTATAAAGGGCCATTGGGACACAGGAGTGATGGGAGTGATAAAGGTGCTTTAAGGAGGGTCATATCGTTCATGCCGTTACATGTTGTGATCTCACGCAATTCCGTGAAAGGGATTTATATTCTGGTTAAAGTATTCTATCTATTGGGTGACGGCGCACAGACGATTTCACGTGTTTTTATTTGTACACTGATTGTTTGCTCAGATGTGCTATAGGGAAGGATTACAGAGAGGGTGGTAGATTAGTGGAACAGCCACTCAGCAGAAGTGGTAGAGGTTAGTACAGCGATGGATTTAGAACATGCCTGGGATGTATTTTGTATTTATTATAGAAAAAAAAAATTGTCGAGGGAAGGAAAAATTTGGTTCCGATGTCCAAGTGTTTTGTTTTTTTTAATATTTTGCTTCATAATTCTTTTAAAATTTTCATTGAAGAAGCGATTTTTTTGATGAAGTCGATCGCGCGATACTTTCTAGGATTTGATCTTTCGGTTTTGTATAAAGTGATTTATGAAGTCGTTTAGCACCAGGAGCCGGAAGGCATCTCTACGCGTTGGAGAGAGAGAGAGAGGGTATAGCGTGCGTGTTTTGTCATGCAGGAAATCTCTTAATGAAGAGTCGGTATCTGCTTCTCTCTCTCACGTTTCTGAGCTCTTTCGGTAATCTATTTATAGCTAACTTTGCGAGCAAAACATTTTTGATGTTGAAACTTTATGTGGAACAGCCTCCCAGCAGAGGCGGTAGAGGGTAATACAGTGAGGGTATTAAACATGCATGGGATAGACATCCGGCTCCTGAATCTAAGACGAGACCAGCGACTGATTAAGGTTTGAGTCTTTAGAGCAGGAGTAATGGGCGACTAGACGGGGGCCGGATGGGGCCGATCAGCTGGCAGATTCTCTGTGTCCCCTGTCTGATATGGTGGCGGAGGGAATGCAGTGGGGTCACGTAACACGATGTTACAGGACCCCCGTAGTAATAATGTGGCGGCTCACGCACTATATTAATGTCTGTGTATTTAGAATGTGATGTCATCAAAGTCCCTGTTGGTGTAATGGTCAGGTGTCCCAATACTTTTGTCCATCCAGTGGATATAACTATAAGCTGCAGGGATGAAAACCAATCCGTTTGCTGACATCTGATTAGAATTTTGGAAAACGTTCTTTACTACAGCAAAAAAAAAAAAGATCCTTCCAATGCGCTGCTCATCACGTTACTGTATCCATTACTGCGAGCCAAACCTAATGCGATGAACGGGTCATTTACAGAGGGGGGGTATTTACGAACACGTAAAACTTCGCACCCCCAAAATAGATCCGTTAATCTCCTGGATCCCCGATCGAGATCCATTGGCTCCGTGGATGAATATATTAGTTGCGCCGACGCGCTGCATTAAGACGTTTCAGATCATCGAGAGATAAAAGCTGTTTAATGAACCCGTTTTCTTGGCTTATGTGTTTGATTTGCAAGTGTGTACCTGCGCGGCAGGAAGTTCCACATTTTATCTACATTATGAGGTCATCTTTACAGATTATACATCTGGAGACGTGCGAATCATAAACTCAAAACCCTCGCT
>VKOC01000060.1:58472-84301 GCA_009364415.1 Spea multiplicata
CGGGGGTCCCGGAAGAAATTCTGGCCCCAGCTTGCATCGTGCCTGTGGGTAACGCAGGCTGCGGAGGCTCTGCTGGGCAGTGTAAATTGACTTTTTTGGGAGATCAGGGGCGCACCGTAAGACATATTTTGGGTGGAAAAATAGATCTTTAACTGACTATGACATCGCGGAGATGTCTGTATTACGCAGGGGTCTGACATTTCCTATTATGCCATCTTGTTAGAGTTGGACCTTTAACCCTTTAAGGACAATGGGCGGTCCCTAAACCCATTGAAAACAATGAATTTTGAGCCCGTAAATGTACGGGCTTTGTTTTGCGTTGACCTCCTTGTCAAGCTTCATCCTGTAGCACACACCTCACTACACAATCGGCCGGACACGTGGGAAGTGCTTTAGTCGACGGCAAACTCCTCACAGCGATATATAAACGTTCATTAAACGCAGCAAAAATGTTAGATTTTTCACGTCTTTAGAACTTTAGGTCTTCTACAGCACACTGTTACAAAATTCTATGTATTTAATTTTTATTAGAATTTCCATATAGACAATGAAAACGCCCCCAGCGGAGCCAGATCTCCAGAAGATTCCTTTTTTGGTGGCAGAGGGGGGTTGCACTTTTGGACACCAGCTTCACGTTGAAGACTCCAGTGGTTCCTCTCTTCAGGAGGGGACCCGGACAATCTGACCCAACATCAGGCCTCTGTGGTTGCGTATTCCTTTTGGGGGGGGGGTGAGGCCACAAAAGTTGAAGATTTGGCTGCCTGGTGATCCATTGCCATACCTGGGAACTTCTCGGCTCCGGCTACCCGGAGCTTTCCCTTGCAGGACGCGGCCAGGACTGCACGCTGACGTCGGGGATGTCGGTTTATATGTTTAAACCATACACTTATCCATTGACTTTAACATATGTCTTATCTTCAGTGCAGCTTTGTGCGGTACCGCCACAGGGTCACATAACATCGTGTTGCGTGACCCTGCTGGATGCAGGTCATCGGGGGGCTTGGGTGCTGTGCGCCTGCCTTACCAAACCCCATATTTATTTTTGTTACTCAGCTATGACCAGTTGCGAGCTAGTACCTTTAGGCCCAGGGGGGCAGTAAAGCCCCCATAACGACAAGACACATACACACATTTACTCACTGGTACTATGTACTATGTAACTATGAAGCCACTGAGCTCCCACCTCTAAGAGGTGGTCAGCCTAATCCATACAGGCCAAATTTAGACTGGCTGGGCCAACCTGCCCCTAGTCATTTTTTAGGATAAAGGGTGAGGAGACGCAGGAAATCACAGGCAATATCATTAGTGCAATAAAGTTCCTTTATTAGCAAAAAGCAAGTTGAGGAAAGTATTCAGCAACACAGGGGTTAATGAGAAACAGACCAAAAACACTTCCAGGAATGATGGGGTTAAAGAACAAGTCTAAAAACCACTATTACTCGCCACTGAAATAGTCTTCATAAGAAGAAGAACCAACCAACCAACCAACAACCAACCAACCAACAACAACCAAACACAAACCAACAACCAACAACAACCAACAACCAACCACACCAACCAACCAACAACAACCACCACCAACAAAACCAACAACAACCAACAACCAACCAACCAACCAACCACTACAATATCAGCAGAATAACTGCAGTAAGGTCCTGCTTGTCGCTTTTATACAGTGCTTGATTATTGATCCGCCCCTTTGCGTGATGTCATCTTCGTGCGCCTTTACCATGTCTCTTCCGCAAACCCTATAAAAGGGTGCAGTAAGCGCATGCGCGTGCCTTAGTGCTGGTGATGATCCCAATTTGCTCGTTTTCGGGCCTAATGTTCCAGGGAACCACGGAGGTGCCTGCTGCAGACTGGGTAAGGGGCTCTGCGAGTACCCCTGACAATGCATATTGAAATGTGATGCGTGAACTGCATGGGCCGGCTGACCAAAGCATTACAGTCCCTCCTGCAAAATATGGTACTAGAATCCCTTTATCACGTTTCCCGAGATGACCTCAATACATTTTTACAAGCTTTCCTGTATAATTATTTATTAATGAGAGTTTATTTATCAGATGCCTGTGCATTACATGAGCAAAAAAATAGTGTTATGTGAAAAAATAAATTAACAATAAATAAATTACCAATAGTATATAATATATATAATATATATACAGTATATTAATATTATGTTATATAATATAATTTATTATATATATAGATAAATATATTTTATTTTTTTTCAAACTGAAGGGGTGACATGTCTTTTCCATTCTTGAATTATTTATTCCGTATCCCACAGAGCCGGTGCGGTTATCTATATTTAGCTGGTTAGAACTTCCAGGCCCCTCTGGGAGGTCTCGGTGGCTTTTCTGCAAAGATAAATGTTAATCAGCAGATCTGCTCCCTGCTCCAAAAAAAAATGTAAACTCAGCTCTACAAAATCCACTCCATGAGCCGGATCTTTCTCGCACGTTCAAGACCAAAAAAAAAAAAATAGATTTAATATAATCTGCCTGAGATGTGGAAATTCCAAAACAATTAGCTGATCGATATCAGATCGTGTGTCGTAAATGGAATTTTAAGATCACAATCATAGGAGGAAACTCGGTCACGCGTGGTATTTAATAAAGCCACGTCTCGTTATGTAGCCGTACGTCTTATTGTATGTTAATGGTATTGTTGTTTTTGTATATTGTTAAATTTCACAATCTCACTATTGTAACAGCGCTACGGAGTCTGTTGGCGCTATATACATATATATATAAAAGTAATAATGTAGTAGTCTGCTATGAGGTTCAGTACAATGATGGTTTTGGTACCATGCTGCCCCCTGCTGGTTTTATATGTAAAGTACATCTTTTCACGCTGCAGTGTCACACAAATTTCCCCGTTTAACCTTTTATTGCCTGATTAGTGATTACCATGTGCAATGCCTTAAAACAACGCATTTTCACTTTTCTCTAAATCTGCAGGAGATATATTTTATATATTTTTAAGTGCAGTATGGCGCACTTATGCCAATTTGGGGCTGTCTCGAAGAAATCTTCCTCTGAACCTGAAACTTTTCTTTTCAATGTAATTTACCCCAACCCTCATACGCACTTTAAGACCGAATACTGACCCCCCCACACCATATGCTCACACACTCTAACAGCACACACTAACACCACATAGGTTAACCATCCACCAACACACACACATTCTAACACTACATACTTATACACAGGCTCTCTAATGCTATACACTAACAAGTACACGTTAACACCATATTCTCACACGCTAACACCATAATCCACAGTCACAAGACACAATCAAGCTAAGACCATATCCTAACACGCGCATGCTCTCGCACATAACACCATATCTTAACGCACATGCTTACATACATTGTTGATTGCATGTGCACCCCATGTAAGTAACAGTATGCAGCATATCACAGGGTAACCACGCATTATTATTTTATAATTATAAATAAACACAATTTATGCATAAAATCACAGGCACCCTAAGGCTGGTGTGGTAGTCGCACAGCACCCAGTAATAAAGCACCCACCAGGGTCACATAAGGTGTAGTAGTTAGCAAGATAGGCGCCGTGCAAGGTAGGTAAGAGAGAGATGAGTGTTTGTGTATATATAAGCATATAGTTTTAGTGGTGGAAGAGTTGTCATGATTGTACTATCCTGTTTTGTTGCAATCACCGCTTTCTGCCACTAGGGGCAGTCATGTATTTTATATAAATAGTTGTGC
Source organism: Spea multiplicata (assembly GCA_009364415.1). Classification (NCBI taxonomy): domain Eukaryota; kingdom Metazoa; phylum Chordata; class Amphibia; order Anura; family Pelobatidae; genus Spea; species Spea multiplicata. The sequence goes on from VKOC01000060.1 coordinate 62,212, forward strand.
AGAATGGAGGAGTCGGTCAATAAAATGAGTTGTACCTGTGTTGGTCTCTATCTTAATTGTATGAGCAGCACCAGAGATCATTACAAGAGTCTCTGCGTTCGCGTATGGTGCGTTCGCGTATGGTGTTAGAGTGTCTTTGCGTGTTTGTACCTGTGTGTTTGTTACGGGGGGCCAGGTGAATTGGGGGGGTGGGGTTGATGCCAAAGAAATACTGCAATTAACCTCTAGTGCACCTGCATTTCTGTGATGCGTTGGACAGGTGGGGAGGGCACCTGTCACAACCAAATGCCTGATGTCTGTATGTAAGGAATTCTTCCTACCATGCCCACTCTGCCAGGAGCGCCTCGTCATTCCCAGTTCCTCTTCCAGGGAATAATATACATTAAGAAATACTAATCGGAGGGCGCGCAAGAGAATGATTTTTCTTATACCTCCCCCATTGCTTTATCCGCCCCATCTCCTAGGACATTTTTCACTTGTGGCTTCATCACAACCCAAGATAACAAGCAGTGATCCCTGCGTAAATTCCTTTTTTTGACAATAGTTAATGTCTGAAATGTTCTAGTACAGGCAGTCCCTACTTCCCTAAAATTCAGCGTAAGAATCACAGTTATTACTAACATCCACTTCATATCTCAAGACATAGGCAACAGAAATCACAGGCATACAGACAGGACAAGAAGGTGAGACAAAGGTCATACGTAAAATATCCACCAGAGGGCGATCTAATCTGGTCAATAATCACAGGGTCTTCATCCTCCTCCCTACCCCATGTAAGCAGCCATTTACCTATAGAAAAAGAACACATTTAAAATATATAATTGAGCACGTATGTACATCTTTAATGTATCAGTATGAATAAGTATGAACTATAAGAAGCGATGCGTAAGTTGTTGGTGCTATATAATTAAAAGATAATTATAATAATAAATACATTTATAAGATATTGTGGACTGAGGGGGGTAATTCAAAGAGAATTTAGAGGACCCCAATGACTTTAGGGGGTTTGTTAAATGGACGCTCCTTCCGCCATATGCACTTTAAAAATGTAATGTGGTGCCCGTTGCATGCGCATGGAGGACTCTGCAGAATCCGTGTGCATCGGCAGAAAACAGTCCTATTAAATGAAGCAGCCGATTAGTGGCACAAAAGATCAGACCACATAGGGGGTCTTCCTCTGCAGCTCTGGTGCTGCAGCTCTGGTGCTACAGCTTCTAAAGGGAAGAACTTTAACATTTTAAAGAATGAATTTACTGTCAAAGTACTTTAACTTGCGTTCTTTGTTCGAGGCTGCCTGGGACACTGGAGTGGCCCTTTAACTAAAGAGGAGGTTTGCAGGTGAGCTGAAGTTTCAACTTTCCGACTTTACTATACATTATGAGCCAGGGACCTTCTACTGCAGGACGGGCTCGGCTGCCCCTAATCCCAGGGCCGGACTGCAAATGAAAAGCAGCCCCGGAAACATTTGGCCACCGAGCTCTTGTACCCCCACGCACCCATCGTACATAATAGTCATCCAAATATCTGTTACTCATCATTTCTTAGCACATTATTTGTATTAAAATCCCAGAAATCAAAACATTTGCTTCTGCAAAAACGTTCAGATGAAAAAGTTTCAGTTCCGGTTCTCTGTTAAGGGGGAAGGGTTGTGAAACCAAATGGAATTGTCCCCTGTAGTAGTAGAGCCTACTCTACGTGGGACTGGTTTTTTTAATCCCGCTCCCACTGATTTTGTGTCCAACCCCCCCCGCTCCCGCCACATGTGTGTCGCAAGTCCCCCCGCTCCGCACACGTGTGGTCAAGTCCCCCCGCTCCGCCACACTTGTGATGGTCATCCCTCCGCTCCCATGCCACTACGTGATGGTATCCGCCGCTCCCAACAGCGTGTGGTCATCCCTCCCCCGCTCAGCAGCCACCGTGTGTGCACTCCCCGCTCTCAACACACGTGTGGTCAAAGTCCCCCGCTCCCGTGACACATGTGGTCCAATCCCGCCTGCCACCACCACAATGTGTGGCCAATCCCCCCATTCCGCCAACACTGAGGTCATCCCCCGCTCCCGCGCAACATGGTGTCCATATCCCGTCTGCCCGCACACCACGATGTGTGGGTCATCCCCCCGCTTCACGCCGACATAGCGTGGGTCAACCCCCCGCTCTTCCCCGACACCGTGATCGTCAATCCCCCCGCTCCCTGCCCATCATGGCTGTGGAAACCCCCCGCTCCCCGCCACATCGTGTGGTCAACCCCCCCGCTCCGCCACAGAGTAGTGTCCAATCCCGTGCATGCCGCCACACAGATGTTGTGTGGGCCCAATCCACCCGCTCAGCCACGCACAGTGTTGTGGTCATTCCCCCATTCCTCGCGCCACAGCTGTTGTCAATCCCCCCCGCTCCCGGAGTAGCCACAGTGGTGTCCAATCCCGTGCCCCCACCCCACAGTGGCATCCCCCCGCCCCATGCAACATGTGTGGTCAATCCCCCCGCTCCACGCCACACTGTGTCAATCCCCCCTGCTCGCTGCCACATGATAGGTGGTCAATCCCCGCGACCGCACAAGGTTGTGGGTCAATCCCCCCCGCTCCGCCATGACACGTGTGGTCAATCCCGCCCCGTTCTCAGCCACAAGCGTGTGGTCATCCCCCCGAATGCGCTCATCCTGGCCGACACATTGTTCAGATCCCGCCTGCTCCCCACCACATGTGCTGCCAATGTCCGCCCGCTCCGCACATGTTGGTCAATCCCCGCCCATTCCCGCACACGTGAGTCAATTGCCCCCGTCTCCGCCAACAGTGTGTTGTCCAAATCCCGCCTGCCTCCACCTACACGTTGTCAATCCTCCCCCGTCTCCAGAACACGTTGTCAACTCGCCCCCCGCTCCCAGAACATAACGTGCGTCAAATTCCCCCCGCTCCTGCCACAACGTGTGTCAAACCTCCCCCGCCTCGGCCCAGTGTGTCCAAATTTTACCCCACCCTGCGCCCCACTAATGTGGGCACATTCGCCCCCGCTCGCCGCCACATTGTGGTCAATCCCCCACGGTCTCTAGCCAACCGTGTGGTCAATCCCCCCCGCTCCCGCCACATGTGTGTCCAATTTCTACGCCGGTACACACTATAAAACAACAAGAGTCCAACCAACCATATTCTTATATGAAGTACACATTGTTTGTTAGTTAAAAATACATGTAAGAAAAGCATACTCCCCAGTTGTGAAATTCCAGCACAAGAAAATAGGACCTTGACAGGAAGATGACCTTGGAAGGAGCAATTAAGTCATTAATCAAATCCGTTCGGGTTCTGAAGAGCAAGCAGCGATGCTTCAAATTAAACATTTTCCGGTTCATTGATGATCTCAATACAACTAATAACGTTTGAGACAAGGTCCGCCGTGGTGAGTATGAGCGATGGAAAAGGTATTGGGTTTCCTGAAGTGCGATAGCAATATATTCATTCTAACACCTCCACCAGCATTCTAACACATTAGGGTAAAGAATCTAAATATTGTGTAGTGTTTATAGAGTAACATATTAAATGAAAAAAACTATTAGATAATCAAATATGGTTATTTCTTTCAGAAAACTACATTGGTTTATGTTGACTTAGATATAAGCAGAAGGACCTCTGTCATGCGGTATTTTGGTCCTTTTCTACAGAACAAATATTTTCGCAGCATTACTTTTTCTTTGTTTTATTTCTTTTCGGGGGAGGATAAACTCTCTCACCTCTCATAATGTTATTGACTACTTACTTAGCACGTGTTTCTGGGGCTCCGGCCAATGTTGTCTCTGCGTATCACACCTCTAAAGTAAACTCTTCCCTTCTGCAACCCGTGCCAGCTATGAGGTCATTGATTTATTTGGCATAAACAACTACAGAACCAAAAAAAAACCAAAGTCTAAGGGTGGCAAGTAAAGCTCTTCCAACTCTCAAGGTCAGTTAATTTTAGACAAGAAATGTCAACAAGAAACAGGTCTATCAGCTTTTCCCGATGTATCAGGTCCACGATTAGCTGGAAATGAACCATGAATTCAGCAGTAGACACACAACAAGGTCCAAGATGAGCCAATTGTCTTTGTTGACAATGACCATGTCTCGTAGACGATGAGTTTTCCCACCATGACAGAAGGAGTCGGATGGGTGGTGAGGAATACATTTTTGACGTGGAGCACAATGGGTTGAATTAGAAGATGGTAGGACTGGTGAGACCCTCGGAACCAGAGAGTTACAGATGGTAAAGGAGTAAGAAGTTATTCGTCGATATCGGGATCTAAAGAACACTCTCAGTGATGGCTTCTAAACACTTGTTGACTCCAACTCATGCTTTGTGGTAGACATTTCTACGAATGACCCTGAGCTTAACCGGTTAGCTTAGTTATGTGCGCCCTGCTGCTTCAGTCTAGGATGTGATGACAATATTGTGTTACAGCTCTGAACTAGAAGACTTATGAGGATGAAGAAGAGGTAGCATTCTTTCTTAAGACCAAGTTTTGATCCGTCTTTGAGGACTGTTTGATCTTATTAAGGGTCATGGGTAGGGGTGGGTATTAGGCGGCAGGAATGAGGTTGAAAACACAAGGCAGTAATCCTCACGTTGTCTCTATTGCCACAACTTTGTAAATGGAATACTGGAAATATGTGCTCTAGGGTGACCTCCAACCACTACAGGTCCTCAACATTCACGGAGCAGCAGGATGTCCTCAGGGACGGACCAAGGCTCCTCGGGTGTCCCCATGCGAAAATCAAAGCAGTGAACCATCTAAGGTGGATTTTATCTTCTACAACTTGATTGTTTTGTTTGTTTTTCATTGTGAAATGATGTGAACGTTTTTCTATCCCACTGATTCCTTGTAATGAGTTAAAGGCAGATCTGGACATTCTGTTAAGGGACAGCTGAGTCCTTCACATTGTGTCCTGATGTCGCTGCCAAAGTCCCCTGGGACATGCCATTAAAAAAAAAGCTATGGCCGCAGCCAATGTTTCCAGGGCACCTATCAGAGTCATTTCCCCTTTTTGGGAGGTTAAAAGGCAATTCTGTTAACAAACGTCCCCGGTTTAACTGTTGAAATTCTGGAAGGTTATACAGGCCAATTCATTCCTGAATCCCAGCACTCAGACAGTTAAATATACAGTATTAGGACACTGGTCTCCACTCGTTTAGTAGGTACATGGTACAGGAGGCCAGAATTCTAGTCCATGCTTATTCTATAGGTCTTTTAACCAGCATTTTCCTAACCCGGATATAGAATATCTGCTATTTCTTCTTATGTTATTAGATGTTTTTAATGTCCATGCTGCCTAGTGCCATCATTAAAGGACCTGCATGAGGCGCATCGGCCTGTGACCAGCCTGTGGTCTTCTCTGGTGCCCCTGAATGACTTGGGCCTTGCCTATGGCTAAGGGTCTATGTGGACCCCCGTGTGTGATATTTGCCTCTTGGATACCCATCACCTGCTCCTCCTTGCTAAGCATCAGGGGTACTTTACATGGGGAGAAGGTTCCTTGTCCATACGTCCCAACATTCCAAATGGCGCAACTATATGTTAGGTCGTGTGGGGCTTTACCAAGACTAAGGAATTTAGAAAAGAGGGACACTGGGGGAGGAAAGAGATTTAACTTACAAAGAGTGACTGTCCCTCTTGAACCAGGATACTTAGGAGGTATGAATGTGCACTCAACCCCTCAAGAGATCCCATTTCCCAGAATCTAACTGTTTGGACATCAGGACTGAGCGATGTCTTTAGGTATAAAATAATTGGTGACCTTATACATCGCACCAAATATTGACTTGTGTTATTTAACCTTGCCCAGCGTGTTCTCAGATTCACGGAAGGTATTCCCAGCCCTCTTTAAGGCAAACAGCGAATATCTGGAAAACGAAAGAGGAGATAAAAATTGACGAGGGTGTTGTTGCCGAGCTGTGATTTGATTGGCCGGATTTGGACTTTCCGTTATCTGCCAGGATCTTACTGCAACGTTATTTACCTAATACTTGGCAGCCTTAAGTTCCAAATAGCGCCCTATCAGATACATTGTAACTTCTACGTTGTCTCGATTTGGCGAGAGATGAGTCGCCCCGTATGCCCAGGTAGCCCCAACCCATACGCATCTAGCCTCTAGCCGCGCATGGCTAGCTCAGCCTCGCGCATGGCGTACAGCCATATCATGTAGAGGAACTGTCACGTATAAGAAGAAGAGGAATCATTACTGGATTAAATAATTATTTAAAATAGTGTAGTAGAGTTATTATACAGTGGGTACCCGGCGCTGGCGAGGACCGGTGCCAACAGGTAAAGCCAAGTGGCCCCATTAGCACCTTGTCAACCCCCCCTTGGTGCCGTACACACTGGCATATATTTTACACACACTGACGTTACATATGCATGCTACAATCATATGTATACTGACACACACTTGAATACACATTTACACATACACACTCATACTAATACAAACACTACACACTCATGCACACACATTTACACATATATAAACTCAGGCTAATACACACCCTTACACATATATAAACACACACACTTACACACACTTACAACACCCCAGACCAGGGGTCTCATTCCGCCTTGCCCTGTTCTCAAAAGTTTACAATCTACGAGGGGGGGGGGAATAACTAATTTCTTGGCATCTCTTTGCGTGGCAAACCCTTATAAATCACAACGGGATATTGAATTTGTAGCATGGGACACGATTGATTGCTGTAAGGGTGGTAAAGATGCAGAATTCACCATTCATTGGAGCTCTTGATCAGCAGATGTAGTTATTCCGGGTGATGACGATGCATAGAACGAAAAGTTTGAGTTTGAGTTTGCATCTGCTGTGTGACGAGAGGATTTCATTGCTACCCAAGAATGAACTCGGCTATTGGCAGAAGACGCGGATTATCTGTCTGCGGGCAAAGTAAAAAGTCATGTTTACTCAGTCTGCGCATGGTGCTTTTTCCAGGAGGTTTGCAAAATATTCACTGACTGAGAAGTCCCCGGAGTCAAATTCAAAAATATCAACACGGGCTCCATACGTTTTAGGTCATTGTGTGCTAATTTAATTCATTTTAAGAAGAATTGTCTAGTACCCAAGCTTTTTTTTCCCCCCCAGTGAACTCCGATGCTTTTTGCTGCATGTAAATCTGTGCATGCACTCGTCAGTTATTAGCTCCAGAAAATGAGACGTCGGTGTCACTTTCCTCCTCCCCGCGGCTGTCCTCTATTAATTAGAACTGATCCATAATGTAGAATTTTGGAAATAGTAAATATTATAATAAATAAATATAATATATATAATAATATATAATATAATAATATATATAATAATAATAAAATATAAGATGAGATGTCATTCCTTGCACTGCACCCAAAATGTCCTGCTTAGTTTCTGCAATCCGTTTATCCTCCGTCCTTCCCGGTATCTCTGCATTAATTTACCCTTTTCTGTCTCTTATCCCTTTTCTCTGCTCTCTTTCCACTTTCTTTTCTCCTTTTTCCCTCCTTCCCTCTTGTTTCCTCTCTCCTGCCTCTCTTTTGTTCCTCGTGCTTTTTGTCCTCTCTACTAAATCTAATATTTTCGCTATTACCTGCAAAATCACACCTTTGGCCGGATCCCTGAACAAAGCCCGGTCTACATCCCTCGGCAAATCTCATCTTTCTCAACAAAAGCCGGCAACGCTACGGTAACCGGTCCTACATTAATAACGCGTCGTGGCAGGTAGACGGAATTCAAACCATATTTTCACTTTTCTTTTTGAGATTATCTAAACTTAGCTTCTCATTTTTCCTGCTCAAACTGGAATACGTGGAACATTCGATAAGACGGCGCAAATAGAAATGTATTGTCCTTGGGTCTGACTTTATCTTCTTCTGCAGCTATAACCAGAGAATGTCCGTCACCTGTAAAAAGCACCCAACCATAAGGACACGGCATCTGGAAGGGATACATTAGGAGTTATATAATGTTCAGTCTAGGTACAGTAATATACCCCCCCAGCACTGTATACCGTAATAACCCCACCCCCAGCGTTGTATACAGTAATATAACCCCCAGCACTGTATACTGTAATATAACCCCCACGCTGTTAGTAGTGGTATATATAACCCCGCAGCACTGTAGTACGTAATAAACCCACCTCCAGTGCTGGTATACAGTATTAACCCCCAGAACTTGTATATGCCGTAATAACTCCACCCGCAGCCGCTGTTACTGTAATATAACCCCAGCGCTGTGTACAGTAAATGAAACCCAGCACTGTATAAGCCGTAATAACCCCAACTCCCTCAGTGCGTATACGTTTTATATAACCGCCCAGCGTGTATACAGTATATAACCCCCAGCGCGCGTGGTATACAGTAATTAACCCCACACTGTATACCGTAATCCCACCTCCCAGTGCTGGTTATACGTAAATATACCCCCAGCAACTGTATAACAGTTTATAACCCCCAGCACTGTATACAGTAATATAACCCCTGACCCCCAGCGTGTATACAGTAAAATATAACCCCCCAGCGCTGTATACAGTATATAAACCTCCCACGCCACTGGATTAACAGTAATATAACCCCCAGTGCTGTATACAAGTATAGTAAACCCTCGCGCTGTATACATAAATATATCCCCCAGCGCTGTATACAGTAAATATACACCCCCAGCGCTGTATACAGTAATATAACCCCCAGTGCTGTATACAGTAATATAACCCCCCAGCTCCGTTGCCATCAGTCATGTGATATTTTGGGTGACTTTCCTGGTTCAAACACCACACTAAGCTGATGCTTTATGGCGATGCTAATAAAGTCCGTTCCTCCATATTATTTAATTTGTCAGGCTCTCCACTTGGGTGATTAAAACTGAGCCATTCTATTGTTCCCCACAGGCAGTATGATAAGGAGTCAGGGGGGTTTAGTAGATCGGGGATCAGATAACAGAGAGAGAATCACACAAAATGGCTGAAAACTTATTATATTATGGGGCAAGGAAATGTTTTATATTTGGGGGAAGGAAATGTATGATACATTTATCTGAGAAAAGGGTTTTCATTAACAATGGCCCCAGTTCATGAGTTCTATGAGCGATCAAGGTCACGTCTTCCATCCTTTATGTGGAAAGCAGGTTCTGTTGTTGTGAAAGAGGGAATAAACCAATACTTCAGTTGTGATTTGGTGCTGATTATCTTGTGACGGGGCCATATTAAGAGCCTTTGGGGTCCGAAGCACATAACATTTCGTACATCTGAAAAAACACAATTTTACTTTACAAAAAAAGGTAGTAGATAAGTGGAACAGCCTCCCAGCAGCCTGGACACTGTGGCTACATACTATTCTGTGACCACCCCCCCCAGCCCAATGGGAATTTTATTCATTTTGATCTCTAATTTTTCAAACTTTTAGTAGAACTCCACTCAAAATTGAGTTTTCCTGCCATATTTAAAAATATTCATGAATCTGACCAAAGATGATGACACCAGATAGTATTATTGCATCATCTCGACACCGGCGATGTTCTGGCCGCCGCCAGACTCTCACTTTCGGATCTGTTGCTTTTTACTAATCCGCGGATTCAAACGTTTTGCAAAGATGGCAATTTGTGATCAATTGTGTGCCCCCCCCAACCCCAAAGAGCCATTCACTCGAGCCTAAAACGCAAGTCGTGCAAACAGAACGAGGGTGGTGAGGGGGAGATGGGGCTTGGCAGGGAAATAGAAGAGTTTGTACGCGGAATAAAAGCCGGGGTCTGCCAACTGTGTCCGATTGGGGGGTCGAGGTAGACTTTATAGCCTGCCGACTCTGCATTTTAAAAAAACGTCCAAGCTTACCGCTTTGTGGTCACCTTGGTAGCACCTAAGAGGACTATATGGTATCCGCAACTGCGGAAATTGCGAGAGACCGAGCCAGGACTCATGAGACACACTGGTTTGGGGCTCTTGGTGTATTCACTGGGTGTAACCGCCTGATCTGCTAAACCAGCCGTCAGCCGGCAGGTGGCCGATGTCCTCAAGCTGGCCTGGCGGTGAACGTGTTCAATAAAGCGGTGGCCGAGGCCTTGCCCACATGCTTGCGTTTGATATCTTATTGGGAAGGAGTATTGGGAAGTTATTTCACTATATCGCTATGGAGACTGAAAAAGATACTATAGGCCTAAGCCGTCATGTCACATGCTACAGCGGAACGCGTAAAATGCTCGTTGGTTCCACAAAATATTTTAATAATGTCCACAAAATGTAGCAGTGTGCACTTTTATACACTTTTATACATTTTTATACACTTTTATATACTTTTATACACTTTTATATATCAGCTTTAATTTCTATAAAAAGAAAACTAGTTCTTCAAACAGAAATGTGCAGAAATAGGACGCATTAATTTATTTAGTGACTCACGTGAGAAACGGGTTCATATTACCCAATTATTTAGATTGGATGTGATAAGAGTTCCGTCTGCCTCAAGGGCGGCCAAAAGACGTATTATCAGATTTAACGTGTTTTCGGACGCTGTCCCGCTGTATTGGGTCACCAGCCCGCTGGCCCACTTTTGCTGGCATTGAGGGTCACAGGTCGGTTGAGAAGATCGTCTGATCTCCCCTGATCACCTCTGATCTCCCCTGATCGCCCAGGGAGCTGTAAGGTCAATTGAGAACTGTCTTTTTGCAGCACAGACCTCCACTGCAGCCCCCCACGTGCCCACCTTGCAAAACCGAGGCGGTATAGCGGGTGCTTGGTCCTGTACTCCGAAGGGCTACATTGAGAAAGGGTGGGCAATATGTATAACAAATGGGCCATTCCCCACCCAGAGATTTTCGGAGTATCACCTCCTGGGGCATTTTTAAAAAAAATATTCACACAGCTCAATTTTCACCTAAAATCATTACTTGAAAATAATAGTCATGATATTAGCATACCTGGGAACTCCCTGGGTTTGCCCCTAAGTCTCAGGGTTTTTGCCCCAATCTCAGGGTGAAGGGGCAGATTCTCTCAGGGTCACACAGTCTGGAGCCAACTCCTTCCTATTCCCCCGTGCTGTGATCGTATATAAGACTCCCCAGTTGGTGCTTTTGCTCCCAGTATGTAATGGGTTGATCTCCCTGCTTGAGTGCAGGTGAATCATTTAAGTGTATCTTTTTTAATAACGACAAGTCAAGGTTTCCAAGACGGCCGGTATTTGCGCCATTTGGGTACCACATTTTCAGAGTCACTGTGTAGAATCTTCATGATGGGCTATTAAATGGTTAATATTTAATGAGCCTCGAGATCAGCTCATTTATAAAGTACCCAGGTACGGGTAATATGGGAAATTTGGGAATAAATACTACGGCCATTTAAACGAATTATTTCTTGTCCCTCTGTGCCAGATTTAAAAAAAATAAAAAAATTACCCGGAAATCATTAATTTGCAAATAAACTCTAATATCTCAACAAAATGAAAAGTAAACACACAGAAACATTCTATTAATGTTAAAAAATATATATTCTCTCCTGTCGCTGTTCCTATATGTTAATATATATACACACCTCATTATTTATAATTCAGATATCGGCTTTATTATTTAAAGGGCCGTTTATTCCTTATCTTCTGTGTAACTTAATCTCGTTATATATACACATACATTAAACAAATATCTGTACTGTACTCGTAGGAAATGATTTATCAGGAGCCAGACTGAGTAGAAAGGGGTTAATCCGGGACACGCCGTACAGAACGCTGGAGTGAATTGAATTGAATTGAATAGAATTTTATTTAAAGGAATCGACAGAAGATTTTTTTTTTTGAAAGACAGTTTAATGTCAAAAGTCATACAACACGGCAACACTGAGCACGGCAACAACACACAGGGTAGTTACACCGCGTCAGGCCTGAAAATACCCCCAAAAGCAGGTCAGGGCTCCCCTGCACCGAGCGCCCCCCCACCGCCTGACCGATAGGGACGTGGATCCTCGGAGGCTTTATCGATCCAGTGAGAATGATCTCCGTTATGCCGTCATCAATCCAGTCAGCTCTGTGTAATGTATTTGACCTCGCTACGCCGATCGCCATTAAAAGGCCGTTCGTTCACGCTGGCCGTGAATTTTCCGGCTGCGTACAATCCCAGCTCTCTAGAGGGAAGGGCGCTGAATAATAACGGGGCTGTTTCCATGCTATATTTATAAAAATTTACTTATTTTTAATTAATATCTGTCATGTGACACAAGAGCCACCGCTAATAGGTTACCATGGAAACAAAAAAGGCTTTGCTTAACATAGGATGAATGCAATAGATATTTTCAATGGAACAGCGGGTGATTAGATAACCTTAATCAGTCGTTGGTCTCGTCTTAGATTCAGGAGCCGTATGTCTATCCCATGCATGTTTTATCCCCTCACTGTATTACCCTCTACCACTTCTGCTGGGAGGCTGCTCTAAAATATCCTTACGTCTAAGCCACTGACCCTCTATACTGTAGGATTGAGAGTGGCTTTCAAATTAAGTTTATAAAGTATATCACACGCTTTTTGAAAAGAGCTTGAACCCAGATGCCCTTTAGATGATCTGCATAGCCTTAGGTTTGATAAATGCACGAGAAAGCGTCCGAGCAGATACACCGCGACTGAAAGGAATGACCCCCACGAGACACACGTTTTATATCTTTTATTAAAGACATTATTCCACGATCGTAACTGAAATAAATGAAAAACGCAAAAATAAAATAATGTTTCCATTCCTTTCAATTATAAAAATATAGTACCTGCCACCCAGCCGAGGTACGCAGTCCCAGTCATTCTGCTCTTGTGGGATATTTTCTTGCAGTTTCTATAGATGATGTATAGGCAAACGTATACGTGCCAAGATATCCGCTAACATACATTCAGGATGCCCTTTTTGTAACATTTAGGGATTTTAATACGGTTGCGGGATACATAGGGCAAGAATACAGTTTTAACCCCTTGGGTACTACTTTATATATATCCCATATGATTTAAAAGCAGATGAAAACTCCTTAGTACACCGGTCTATACTATGTGTTCCCTATAAGGTGAGCAATCAAGCACTGAAACAGTTAAACCATAGTTAAGAATGCACTGTGCCTATGCAGAGTGCTGTTATATATATATATATTATTTTTTTTGTTTGTTTTTTTATTATTATTATTTATGTATTTTTTAAATGGTTTTAGTGCCAGGCTGCTCACCCTATAGAGAACATTTTTTTTTGTGCCACGATAAACCGATTTCATTACATTACACTGGCTATTAACATGCAAAAAAAAATATATTTATTATTTTATTCAAGTATGATGATGATGATGAAATTAATTCAATTCTGCATCTAATCAAGTATTTATACAGTGCAGATTCTTACAAGCATCGCCCAACTTCAAGCATTATTTTGTTAAATGAGCAGAAAATATATATATATTTGCATTTTAGATGTGCTCTGGCCCCTTAAAAAAAACGACATTTGTGGGTGGGGTAGGGGTGTGTCAGAAATGCCCATAGCCACGCCCACTATAAATATGGCTCTCACACATGGCCGGGCCAAGCTTATGGTAAATTTGCCCTCAAAGCAACGATCTACCAATTTAAGATTAAATTGTTCGGTGCAATTTAATATTTGCACGTTTAAAAAAAAAACACGATGGTTTTAAACACCTTTTTTTAAACCCTTAATGACCAAGCCCGTACATGTACGGGCTCAAAATTGTTTTCAATAGGTTTAGGGACCGCCCATGGTCCTTAAGGGGTTAAAGGTAGAAAAACTCTAACATTATAATATGTTAAAAATAAAGTAGAGCAAAAATCTAGGGGGGGGGCACTACTTCAGCGTATTTTTTTTCCCCCAACCCTACAAAACACATTTTCAAGTAATAGGACATAGATTCTTATGTGGATCTTATTAATAGGGTCTGTTTTTATTTTCAATCGTCTAATGAGATCCGACGGTGAAAAGGTTGTTATGAATGTAACAGTTTTCAGGGTTCTGTCTGGATGCCCCGCCGATCGCCGTATGGATGATGAGCCACGAGAAGAGCGGGTGTATAAATACAATGGAGGGTGTTCCTTACTGAAGACAGTCTCAGCTTGCCTGGAAAGCTAGCGCTTCTGTGTTCAGGTGGCCAAGCATCGTGGTCACCAGCTCCGGCAGGTCGTATTCATGTTTCCAGCCCCAATCGTTGCGTGCGTTGCTGTCGTCGAAGTCCATCGGCCAACTGTCGGCTATAAGAACGTAGAATACAACATTTAAAGGTGATTATTGACTAAACATTGGGTTAAGTTAATGTTTTGTATAAGTGGGACAGCACCTTTACTCACAGGACAAGCTCAGCCCTTCCTACAGGGGTAACAAGCTGGGTTTGGACCCTCGTATCAAATACTTAAAGCCGTGGAATTAAGGATTTTCATCTCAAAAAACTGAATTGGAGGTTCTTCAACAGAACGTTCCAATGGAATTTTTAGACCAAAATTTGGAATCAAATTCCAATTTCCCGCTCCCACACTCACCAATGGCCTGCCTGACCGCGTCGATGTTGTACACGACTTCCAGCTCGGGCATGTGCTTCTGAACCTCCAGGGCAAGTTCCTCGGGGGTGAAGCTCATGGCGTTGATGTTGTAGGTCCTCATGGAGAGCGTCTCGGCCGGAGCTTCCAAGACCTCCAGCGTCGCTCGGAGACAGTCATCGATGTACATCATAGGCAGGCGCGTGTCGGGCTTCAAGTTGCATTCAAACCGGCCGGTCTTGATGGCATCGTGGAAAATCTGAACGGCATAATCTGGAGTTGGGGGGGGGGGGGCAAATCAAAATATTAGTTTAAGGAAACTTGGTGTGAAAATGAAGACAACACAAACTGGCACAACGCCAGTTCTAAAATCCATCAAACATTTGGTTAACACAATTCTCTGGGTGAGTATTAAGGATAAATAATACAAAGGCCAAATTAAAATTTTAATTTCAAATCTCTTTTCTCGACTTTTTTTTCGCAATGAAGAAGCAACTGCACAATCTAGCAGACATCAATATAACAAAAGTCTGGGGCTTCTCAGAAGCCTGGCCAGGTTTACCATCAATATTTTAATATATAAAAGGATTTATACCAATTTTATATCTATGGCTATTTTTGGGGGGTTTTTTTCTTCTTAATGGCCAGGTCAGCAATTTTGGCACAGTGGTTATTTTTTACCGCATTAATAAACGCTTCTTAAATTTCTTCCACAAATAGTTACATTTTTTTCATCGATTAATTTTCAATGAAAATGTATTAAATACTAACAAAAAGGCTAAAATTATAGTGTGGGGGAAAAAAAAAACAAAAACTGCCACATTTGACAATATAATGCTTCAAAAATAGTTAAATATTATCATGTATGTTTAATGGAATTCTTGTTAAATAATAATTTATTAATACTAATTAATATTTCAATAATAAATTTTTTATTTTTTTATATTTTTTTTTAATGGCTCAACCATTAATTGGGTTCCTGCACATCATCTATATATCTGACGACCGTATGAGAAATGTTTTACCCGTCGTTCCTCCTCCTGGCTGAGAGTCGGCGGAGATGATTCCAGGATACCGTAGACATCTGAAGTCCAGTCCGTATCTGTAGTTGTAATACTACGGAAAACCGATTAGCAGTAAATCTCATGGAACCGACTTTTAAAAATAATCAACTTAAAAATCTATAGAAAAAAAAAAACCACCGGAGGTTTACTTTGGGTGGTTCGTATCTTTTTTGGCCGGGACGTGGAGCCTGCGGAGTCAGCACGTCTGACACAGAAATAGCCTATTCTCCCGCTGGAAGGCGAGCTGGCAGCTCCCGCAGGGTGTCTGTATATCGATAAGGCCCCGAGCCAAGATAATCGGTGTATTTAACTATTTCCGTGCCACGGAAAAGCGCTAGGTCTCAAAATCCTGTCCATTGTATATAGGAACATTTTTATCCAATCGTTTCTAGCCCAACAGAACACATTAAAGGTGCGGTTGCACCTAGGCTGTCATATAAAATATCGCCAGAAAACTACATTAAAAGGTTTATTGAGATACTAGAGCTGCTTAGCAACAGAGAACTGTCATTCTTCCTAAGCCCCTCCCCTATGTTATTGCATCACAGAAGTCTGACCTCCTACAGCTACTCTCAGTACCATTTAAGCCAATAGACCTTTAAGCAAACGGCCCTTCAGGGTGCAGAGAGGGAACAACTGAAGAGGGGCCGCTGAAAGAAGAAGACCTTCCTCATTGTTGTATAAGTGGAAGTTCGTACCTCTCCCATGAGCTCCGCGTGGACCTTCGAAACGCCGTAGATGGTCCGTGGCCTTTGTATGCAGAGGTCCGGGGTGGGGTTCCTGGGTGAAGATGGACCAAAGGCTCCAATGGTGCTGGGAATGAATAGACGGAGCCCGTGTTCGGCAGCGATGTCTAGAATGTTGTGGAGACCTGCGGAGAACGGGTTGGTTAGGTGCTTGCCAAATCATGTTTGGGCCGTATCGGGTGGGAATGTGTAAGGCAGTTTTCCTCCCCAGCTGACTTCTGTCAGTCTATTAGAGATGTAATTCCAAGTTTCAATTTAGCTTTCCACTGTTGAGGTTTTATGGCTTCGGAGTGGGGAACGCTCTACCAAACCAAGAGTCCAGGACTATGGGACCCTGTATGCCTGGCGTTCTTCCAGCGGATATATGGCTACTGTCCATCTAGTGGTTGGGCTATAGTTAACCTACATGCCACTTTATGCACCCCAGGAACCCTGAAAAAATTAGATTACAAGCCTGTCCTGACCCTTGAGACGCTTTAGAATCCAACCTCTTATCCTAATGGCGGTGGTTCCAAGCCCAGCCTTCAGACTCCGCGTTCTTACCGGTAATGTTGACGGCTCTGGCCAAAGGAACGTTGGCTTCACCGACGGCGCTCAGCAAAGCGCTGTAATGGATCAGCCAGTTGATTCGATTGTTCACCACAATTTCCCGGAGATTCTTGTAGTCCAAGATATCAGAATAGATAAAGGGGCCTGCAGGAAGAGACATTGTTTTATAAAAATGGATATCGCCTTATTGGCCACAGAGAGTCCCAGAGTCCCACTAGAGTTCTTCAGGCAAAGGAAGACGGCTAGCGGTCATAACATACTTTGCTTCACTCCTAAAGTTAGGGAAGTCATGTTCTGTAGATAAATCCAATTATATATATATACCGTATATATATTTATATTGACACGTATATCTTTGCATGCCCATCAAAGTCATATCTTGAGCTGGACGCCTGTCTTGGCCACACCGGTCAACTCACTAGAACCCCCCGCCGCCTTGAAGATTCTTATGTATATTTAAGGGTGTAAGAGGGGGCTGTCGGAGTCCTTACCGCTGTAGAAGACATTATCTGGAGGTTTACGGATATCTGACAAAATGACGTTGTTCTTCCCGTAACGTTTCCTGTAAAATTAAGGGGAAAAAAACGGTTATTTGACATTTCCAACGCGTGCCATCGAGGCCACCTAAGCTACGGAGCTTCTGGAAGGAGCAGCAAGCGTTAAAGGAGCAGCAGGCGTTAAAGGAGCAGCAGGCGTTAAAGGAGCAGCAGGCGTTGTCGAGGGACCGGAGATGCAGGTCAGGTTTGGGTTTCAGGTTTCTGGTATTTAAAGCCGTAATCAAGTCAGGTTCATTTAAAAGGCCGTACCTTAGCAGCTTCGCGAGTCCAACACCCAGCTGACCGAGTCCTCCTATAAAGCAAGTAGATGTATAAGCATTAATCCTAAAAACTGCCCCACGTTTTCCTCCCCATAAGGCAATAAACAAAATCACAATTGCGTTCCGGAATCTTGGCCATCTTAGTTTATTGGCTGGGGCGCAGTTCTAGAATACGGTGACTGGGAGGGGGCTCGCCATCCGGCGACTGACCTGTGATCAGCACCCTGGGATGATCCGTCTCCGAGAAGGACACGGAGTGGAAGCTGGCGTCGGACGTCACCTGGCGCGGAGAGAAGCCGATAAGCCGGACCTGCGTGATCGAAGCCTGGCACCCGCACGCGGGGCTCTGCAGGATCTGCCTGGCGGCTCGGCTCACCGTCCTCAATACTGGCATCGCTACCCCAAAAGAAAAAAAAACACAAGAAAATCATGAAGCAAAGTAAAATTCTTAGGTGACAAAAAAACACTAATATTTAACCCCTTCAGACACTGAAAGGAGAGCGATGCATTTCGGCCCACAGCTAGAGAGTCAAAACATGTCACTACCTATAATATATCCATATTATATATACACACACACATATATATACACGCACACATATATATACATTATATATATATATATATTATACACACACACACATACATACATTATATATATATATATATATATATTATAACACACACCACCATACATTCCATTATATATATATATAATAATATATATTTTATATATATATATACACGCACACATACAATATAAAAATATACACACACATACATTATATATATATATATTATACACACACACACACATATATATATACAAACACACACACATTATACACACACAGTAAGGTGAAACGGCAGCTTTGCATCCTCATGTACGTTAACCATTTCACTGCTGGAAATGCCCTGACATTGCACGCAATTTGATTACGGAGCATGAATGTCAGGGCATTTCCAGCAGCGAAATGGTTAACATCACCTCATTCCGCCCCCCCCCCATCTCATGTTGCTTGCGTGGCAGAAAGAGAGAGGGGGGGGGTATTTTATGAACGCAGCTCATCACGTACACCGCAGGCATTGCCCGTCCCAAAGCAATCCCTCACCGGGTGAAACCGGGATCTTGCAGGGTTTGGTGGAAATTTCAACACAATGGTTCCAAATTCTGGCTTTAATGACATCACACAAAGGTCACCATTAACTTTCACCTTTTTTGAAAATTCTTTCCTCGGAAAGGTTTTAAATGCACAGAAAAAATGTACTTGTCTTTACAGCTTATACGGCAACAGCTGGGAGGTCATCAGCCCCCCAGCAGAGGTGGTAGAGGGTAATGCAGCGAGGGTATTAAACACGCATGGGATAGACATACGGCTCCTGAATCTAAGACGAGACCAACGACTGATTAAGGTTTGAGTCTTTACAGCAGGAGAAACGGGGAGACTAGACGGGGGCCGAATGGGGCCGATCTGCTGGCATAAAGATTTGACTCCCACAGCTATGGGAATTTTAATTAAAAAGAATGAAAGGATGCAGGGATCTCACCGAGCAGACGGTGTCGCTTTGAGCCTAAAACCATTCGGCATACAAGAGTACCTGCCTCTCGGGTGAATGAACTCCCATGACCCCCAGGCAGCCAAGGGCATTGCAGCTGCAGACAGCTGACAAAGCGATCTTTAAATCCTGCAAATTGTTTTCTTTTCACCCCATCAGCGTGCGAAATAGTAAAACATCAGAAAAAAAACAACTTTACATTTGAACAGAAGTATAGATTAGAGGATTTTTCCTCAAATCGATTTGATCCCCAAGCGGCAGAGTCACCCGCAGCACAACATTTATAGCAAATGGCATATAAACAGTTAAAAAAAATAAAAAATGTAATGGAATTTCTGTTTTGGACCCGCGTATAATTATATACCGATCCGCCAGCGCTTCTAATCCATCGGCATGCGCACCGTACAGCCCGTATACCTGAATTAACCCATCGAGTGCCAACAGATTCACCATGCAATCCCTGGGTATATTTTAAATATATATATATATAAAAAATTTATTTACCGGGAATTTATTTTATTTTTTAATATTTAGTATTTACCATAATCAGAGAAGAAAAAAATAAATAAATAAATAAAAAGAGTATTTTATAAACCACTTCCCATTAAATAAATAACATCAGTAATACAGAACGAGATATTTCGGATCTGATTGTACAGCGCTATGCAATATGATGGCGCTATATAAAAAAAAAATCATAATAATAATAATAATATTTAATACTAAAAAGCGATTTTAAAATATTGTGCAATTCAACCCAATTTTGCTTTATGGAATGTATTAACCAGCCACGGCTACCGAACCTTTGCTTTTGAGGCAAAGAAGGAGAAATGTAATCTAAAGCTAGAGGGTCGGAGGCTTAGATGTAAGGTAAGGAAGTTTTACTTTACTGAGGGGGTGGTGGATAAAGGGAACATCCTCCCAGCAGAAGTGGTAGAGGGTAATACAGTGGGATAGACATACGGCTCCTGAATCTAAGACGAGACCAACGACTGATTAAGGTTTGAATCTTTATATCCGGAACCAGACGGGGGCCGAATGGGGCCGACCCCCCTAACCGTATAAAATGAAAGATAATCCCTGTATATCTCAAAAAGGAATCTATTTTTTTGTTCCATTTGGCGAATTCTACCCTCTAGCAGTTTAGGGGTTAAGATTGACCTCTGCGTTGCATTTAATTTCTTTCGTTCCATTTGAACCACCATTTTTTTTGAAAAAATAATAATTAAAGAAACCCCGTAAAAAAAAAAACCAAAAAATTCCCCTTACCTCACTGGCTTTGTCTTGTTTGTCTTTGCAAAATTAAACAAGTGCATGGTTTTTATAGGACACAGCCTCCAAAAATCTACCAATCGCAGGCTGTGGGCAGGGTAGGCGTTGTCCCATACGTCAGGGGGGGGTGGTAGGGGAGGAATAAGGCAGATCATTACATCCCAACATGTTTTGCTTGGCAGACGTTCCCAGGCTTAACTACTCCAAAGGCAGCTGATCTATGTTGCTTACGACATACTGCTTGCCTGCGTTCCACATAACAGCGGCTCCTCATTCCTTTACGCAGAGCCCACGTTTGTAAATGAATGAGATTACAAACAATTTTTTTTTTATTTATTATTTTATTTTTATTATTAATGTTTTATATATACACCATATATAATGCCTAATATATATGGTATATATATATAATATATATAAGGCATACGTGTGTGTGTGTGTATATATATATATAATTATACACACACCCATGCCTAATATATATATTATATATATACATACATAACACATTTTAATTGTGTTGAAGTTTCCATATGTCTGTAAATAGAATTATTTTTAGAGAATTCCAACTAAAATGACTCATTTTCATTCTTACAATTTTTAACCCCGCAGTGAACTCGAGGTTTATGATTTAGCCCAGTCAGAGCTGTATTTAGAGCAGGAACGTCAGGACAGGCTGCGCATGTTTTTAGGAAATTCCTGTTCCAAAGTGTTTCTGACACATAAAAAAAGCCAAAAATACTGTCCAAGTGGTAGTAGCTGCTGTGAACATACACCGGGAGGCAGCCGCCTCTGACCTTGGGATGGGATTTGACATATTACTACAATCCGCTCATAAATTCAGTCGAAAGACAGATTGATGATCCACACGGCCGCGCAGGAGATTTATCCGTGAGCCAATAGGTAATTACAAGGTGCGCGAACATAAGAGACCTCCGTGACCTGCTGCTCAGATCAATAGAAGGAAGGCAAGTGATGCAAATATTTCGGGTTATTATTATTTATTGACTTATATAGCGCCATCATATTCCACAGCGCTGTACAATGGATCAGCAGGAGCTCAAGGGAGCTTCCAATCTAGAGGTGCCTGGCAATTGATCTATACATCTTGCTGGCCCAATTGACAGTAAAGATATAAGCCAAGCACGCAGCCGCGCATATCCTGACTTAAAGCCACGATTTCTGTAAAAAAAAAAAACTGGGGTAAACCAAAGATTTTTGGGGCATTTATGGCGACGTTTATTCTTTTGATCGCACGACGTTAAGCTGTTAAGGTGACGCTTCCCCTTTAAGTCGCTAACAATGCTAAAGACGCTAATCTTGGTACAAAAGATGGAGAGCGCATGAAAGGGCCGGCTGCTCGCTCTATACTATGGGGGAGACGGCGTACGCGCCTCGGACCGCCACTAACCGGTTACAGGAATGCAGCAAGAGACAGCCGGATTATACCTGCTGAGACTCTCGAGACAGCCACCTGCCGTCACCCAGCCATGCCCTTGAGACATAAAGTTCTAATGTACATAGTAACTGCCCCTTTAATGCTCAGAGCAGTAAAACAGTAATATAACCCCCCAGCACTGTATACAGTAATATAACCCCCCAGCACTGTATACAG
>VKOC01000060.1:84401-114258 GCA_009364415.1 Spea multiplicata
AGGGGGCTGTCTGGTGGGATAAATATACAATGTGGGGCTAATTCTTAAGTTGATAATTTTGTATGGCCCACGGATGATGTTATGAATATCTTAATGGCCCTTGGCATAAAAAATATGGAGATGGGGGTCTCCAGAACTGCCCCCAATTCTATGACTATTGATCTATAAAGTGGTAAAACCACTGCAATTAATGTCTTTATCTATACCCCCCCCCCACAGTCTTTCACGACATCGTCCATATAAATCGGGCAAAGCGTAACCCAACGTCACACGTTCCTTGCATCCTCGCTGCTGCCCCCGGTGGTGCCTGCTTGTAACTACCGCTTCCGAAACATTTTGGGACACCAGCCAAGAGCGTTGACCAGCAGAACCGTCTTAACTAGAAGAAAATTGATTAATTAATCAATCGGTATCGGTTTACATCATTCTAACCCCCGGCATGGGGGGGTGGAAGTCCTACTATTACTCCTTACTGTCCAGTTACATGAGGAAACAGCAAACGGGACAAATATCTCTCTCGCTGGTGTCTCTTCGAGATTAAAATCTCTTCCATTCATCGGGACGTTTTTAACATTTTCCCAGCTGTTATTGTGCCTGCGCAGGGGCCGCTCCGTGAGCGTTCAAGAGAATTTCTCACGGTGTCTGCCTTTGGTTTTGAATAATAGCTTCCGAGGCCCCAAGGACGTTATTTAAATGTTAATAGCCAAAAGCAGACACCAAACCAAAAAAGAAGAACAAGCCGCCGGCTCGGTGATTAGCCCCCCCGGGGGAATAGCAGGATAATAATAGAACCAATTATCAACCGATCCTAACAAGAATGACAGTTCGTACCCCGCCATGAATACATAGCGAACGCGTCAATGCTTTCCGTTTGGGCTGGTGGACCACAAAAGGTGAATTGTTGTGGTTGACCCAAGACATCCAAGAAACGCTGGATAATAAAATCCAATGAAACGAGAAAAAAAAAAAGATAATTATACGGGAGAGGAATGCCGGAGAGGAGGACGCGGAGGGGTCATGGTGGGCATGATGTGACTGAGCCCAGGGACCCTCAGAATACCTCTCCTGGTGGTCAGGTCCATCTGGTTATTAAATTAAAGACTTTTGGGGGCATTTGGAGTCACATCCAAGTAATACGTCCATATTTTCTTGTCAATGTGCCTGGTGAGGCTTCGTATGCAGCTCCTTAACTAAAGGAACGTTCCGGAATACTGAAGTGCGACTGCGGAGTGTATTGTACCCCGAGCAGTTGGTGGGCATCAACTTAAAACTCATAATTTCGAATTATTTTATTCCGGGAGAAAATGGCGGTCGCGTATTCTCTATTCCCTTCGAACCATTTTTCCTGTACAGGTACAGACAGATTTTAATATAAATGCGTCTGCTTAACGAACACCGGAGTGTGACATTGTCTGTCGTATTCCTCTCATCTCCATGGCAACCATAATAAAAAAATAATAATAATAATAATAATTTTTCCCTCTTAACCACCGCAGAGGGAGATCAGGAAGCAACATTTAACAATCGTTGGATGGAGAACATTTTTTTTTTTTTTTTTCATTTTTTCCAAGCAATAAGCGGCCCAAGACATAAAATAAAAATTAATATATATATATATATATATAACATTTTAACCCTTACAGGACTTTAAAGCGTGTGTTTTTAGGTGGTTTTGGAAATAATCTGACTTAATAGAGTAACCTGAATTCTTAAATCGGACTAAAAATGTTATTGGATGGAGTTTCAGAAAAAAAAATAATGTGAAGTAATAAGTTAATTCTAATATTTACTTTGGTGGGAACGCCATATTCATGTCTGGAACCCCATTTACTTATAGGAAGGATAATGTGTATAATCGGAACTTTTAAGTTCTTTAGGGGAGCTAACAAAGGATGCCTCTCTCTCGCACAGGGTGAAGGCATTTGGGAACCTATTATTACTGGTGGGTCCCTAGGTATGGGGTAAGGTGGAGAGTAGAACTGCTAGGTACGTCGACACCATTCCCCTGCAGACACAATGGAGTTTGGAGGGTTACATGACCAGTCAAGACTTTTGGCCTAGCGACTTGGTCTTTGGGGTGGGATTTGGATCCTTTTTTTCTTCCCATATCTTGTTGATCTACTCCCTCCTCTCTCCAAAATATGGAAGGGGTGCTCCTGACGATCATGCCTGAGACGGTCCCAGCTGTAGAGATAGAAATAATAGAAGTAGAACTTGGCTTGGGGTTATTTGAAGAGGCCGCCGTTGTCAATGACCTCACAAAAAATGCTTGATGGGTCCGGTTATCGGAGAGCCGAAGATACTTTAAGAACATATGGTGGATGAAGGTCTCACACGGATTACTGTAATCCGAACTATTCTATTGTGGCTGTTTTTTTTTCCTGAATTACAATGAATTCAGTGTGATTGTGATTTTTTTTTCTTTAGAAGGTCCATGAATTTCCCGAGCATCACTCCTTTTGTGCAGAGATAATTCCCACAAGCTGGGAAGAAACGTCTAGACGGAAGCCTCGCCTTTGGCTTTCACCGGGCACGGTTTGAAGAAAACAGAATAAGCTTATCCATTTTTGTAACAAAAAAAACAAAAAAAAAAAAAGGACACAAGATCTTCCAAGAAAGAATCCTTATTGTGTGTGTCTGAAAACCTATCATGGAAACAGAATCTTCTTCCGTGTTCTCTTTACAAGCTAAGCACGGCATTAACCCCTTTGTGTCACTAAAGGGTTGGGTTGAGCGGTGCAATTATTCCTTTGATTTATCTTTTTATTTGATACAAAATTGGGAAAACTTACATTTTGCCCAAACTTCTCGACCAATGATAGGGCTGGTTTTAAAGCGCAGTGACCCTGATGAAAAAAAACAACTAACTAAACCATTTGATGCGAGTGAAATGGTCAGAATGATTTAAGCTTGGTCAACATGGGTGGATAGTAGGTAAGAGGGAGTCTTGCTGTTATAAACTTGTAAGGAACGGGGCATCTTGTACACCCAGTAAAGACGAGACGCAAGCCCCTTACCTAAAAGTCTGTCACTCCAATCAAATGCCCCATCTGGGTCTGGTCCTGGCCAATCAGTTGGTACAAATGGGGCAAAACGTTTTGCTTCGGTTTCAGTATACTGTAGCATTTGACATCTGACGTTTGTCCTTCTTCAAAGATCTGTTCTTAATCGGTCCATCGGAACAAGTACTCTTGAGAAATGAGTCTTCTCTGTGGCCATGCGTAGCGGTGGGTGAAAATTTCAGTAAGTAGGTAGAATCGTCACACGGGTCAAGATATTTTTTTATTACTTCCACAGGAGGCTTCACAAAACGTACACATCACAATATATTGGCGAGTATTCCACCGGGAAGAACATCTCACGTTTCCTCCCGGCTCTGCTTGGATAGGCATCCACAGATATTCTTCTAAAATACAGTTGGTCTTATGGCGTATGTTTGCATGATGTATCATTCAGTGCAAAAAACTTTAATAACACCCCCCCATGCCCTTATGTATCCTAAAAGTGCATCCATTGAACGATCAACTATAAAAACATTGCCTATTAACATTTGGAACATTGGAAGTTCTCACAGAGCTGATGGGGTGGGATTCAGATGGGGTGGGACCACCTACGGCCTTATCTGATATCTGACTTTCAATAATACTTTAATTCCATGAATTGACTCCATTGTAACACCTTCTGTTAGATAACAAAGATTATGACTTCACAGTTATGGGGAAAACACAGTAAAAAAAATGACCTTCCATTTATGTGGTAATTAAACGAATAAAAACAGCAGAGGGGTTTTTTGTTTTTTTTTTGGATTAAACTCTAACCACTTCCCCGTGTAACACGTACGAATTGGTTATTCAAACAAATAAATGCTGGAAGACTAGCCATTAATAATATAGGAAGTATCATAGCCCGAGGAAGAATGGGAGGTGTGGGCATAGAGATCATAATCTGACATAATAAGGGGCAAAAAAGATTTACAACGCAGAACATGCCGGCACTAGTATGTATTGTAGTGTGTGTGTGTATGGGCGTATATACATACACAGGTGTAGCCAGTTATGCCGGCACATCAGTCTTCTTCTTAATTATACTTGTTTTTTTTAAATGATGCAGTGCTGAGATACTCCTGTCCTACCTTGTGGGATTAAAAACTATATTTTGGTACGGTAGATTAGTAGTACCCTACTTTCCATCACGATGAATGGCCAAGAAGGGCATTCCCACCGTGACCGAGTAAGGCACATAGAAGAGGAAGAATGTATCTTATTTATACGAACATCGATTTAAGGCTGTGATACCCGGAAAACATTCCGAGCTCCTCGAAAAGAGAGGGATTTGGGCCATTTATTGGTAAAAGACAAAATAATGATATGCGTCGGAATCCTAGGTGGGGTTCACAGGATGGGTCTGGTGGAATTGGGTTCATCAACAATGAAAACTAGATCATCCCTGGTGACCACGCACGTTTGCATGAGGTCCTCTCTCAACATTATTCACACTGCTGTGTCATTTGGCATCCTTTTGAAGGTTGTGTGTTGTTTGGAATTAATTTGCGTAGAATGTACAAGCCAGACATACGTTTGTAGGCGACAAGGTAATATCCTTAGGCTCCAGAATGGTGACATGTCGGGTAAGTTATGATAGTAGACTTAAGAGCGTGTAAAGTACTCTAAAAAAAAAGTTAGGGTAGGTTCTACTATGGCTCCTAAATAATAAAGTCTAAATCCCTGAAATATGACACACAACACAACTGTCACACACTCTATTTCCACGTGCCTCACCTAACTCCATTCATCTTGGAACAAGGAGTGCTTCTTTAGAGTTGGGTTTAATGAATGGTTGGCTATAATTTTTTGTTTTGTTTTTTTCCACCGGTGTAATTTTATCCACTAGACTGTTCAAGTTTTAATTAACTAACTTGACGCTTTGTTATTGTAGATGAGTCTATAAGCTGCGATCAGGCCGGTGGATCAGTCGTGAAGATTCCAACGCCGTAAAGAAAACAGAAGACGGGATGAACGCTCAATGAAAATTTGCCCCCTTTCAGGACGGAGTATCGTTGAGAACCTTCTCCAACAGAATGTCATTACCAAAGATAGAAATCGAGGACACGGAGGACAAAGCGGATAGTAACTCCGTTCTTCAGGCTGATGACCACCTGAGAAGCCTGAAGGCCTTGACAGAGAAGTTAAGATTGGAAACGCGGAGACCTTCCTACTTGGAATGGAGAGCTAAGCTTGAAGACCAACCATGGAAGAACCCAAAGCCTCCAGAGGAGGAAACGGCAAAGGAAGAATTAAAAACTAGCGAGGGGACGCGTTCTACATCCGAGATGGAACATGTCGAGGAAAGCGAAGGCGTTCCAGAGGAGAAGACCTTTACTCCAGGGAAAATGCATGGATTCGATAACATTGACGAGGCGCTAAACTGGCTCAGGAAGGAACTGGTAAGTTATTTTCCGTGAAAATATATATACTATGATCGAAACAATATGCAATACATTTCAGGAAGCAGACATATACACAAAAAGTGGGTACTTTGTGTAGCTTTCTGTTTAAACAGGAAATTCCTGCCTGGTAAACATGCCGGTACGGCTTCATTTTATGTGAATAATCTATAATATTGAACGGTTCTAACCTGTTTTGTTGTAAGGCATTTTATCTCTATTTTCCCTACCGGATCTTAATGCATTAAATCAATTGTGTTCTGAAACATATTTCTTGTTTATTTAAAGTAGACTCGGCACCTAAAAAATATGTATACATATTCCATGCATTTTTTTCTCTGTCCGTAAATAAAAAATGTATATTTAGAGTACTTTGTATAACTCCAGGCATATGGTGATATCTGTATTCAGTATACAGACCACTGACCCGGGGAAAGCCTTGCTTCACCCAGAGACTCCGGGTTGACCTGGAGAGTTTCCAAGTATGATTGTAAGGAGTCACATCGGCCCCACATGAAGGCCTCTGAAGTCTTACCTACGCATGAGGAAGCGTTAAACAAGGAGTCAGTAGGAGTGCGCCTACAAACTCCCTGCTTAGTGAATAATCCACTCTGAATAAAGTGTAATAGGCGACAGCCTCACCCACATAACCTTCGCAGATTATAGGGGACAATGCTTGATACTATATATAATCCCTTGGATGTAAAATGCCACCTTTGCCCCGCTCAACCTGCCTTGGTCCATCTTCCAATTATTGTGAAGCGGAAGTGACAGCTCAACCCACGAAAATGTACACCACGTCGGGAGCTTCATGAAATGGCTTTCCATGGCCAAAGATCGCTATGCGCAATGCGAAGCTTCGGCTGGAGTAGTGTAAAGCCATCTCCACTGGACTCCACTCAGGGGAAACACGTTCTTTGAGGGTGATGAATCACGTTTCATTATCTGGAAGTCTGATGGGCAAATCTGGGTTTGGCGGATGCCAGGAGAACGCTGCCAACAGGAATACATAGTTCCTTCTGTAAAGTTCGATGGAGGAAGGATAATGGTCTGGGGCTGTTTTTCAGGGTTTGGGCCCCATAGTCCCAGTGAAGGGTGATGTTAATGAAGACAATTTTTTCTTCCAGCTTTGTAGCGTCAGTGTGCCGGCCGTTATAGCGATTTTAATCTTCATGGTTTTGGAATGGGACGTCCAATAAGCTCATATAGGTGGTCATATGATGGTCATATATAGGTGTGATGGTCATATAGGTGTGATGGTCATAGGGCGTACCAGTAGCGTAACAATACAAGAGAAAGGCATTGCTACCCCCATGGAGGACCCAACAGTGAGTGAACTACATCTCCCTTGATGCTTTGCCAGCATTATGACTGTAAGAGCATTATGGGAGATGTAGTCCACAACACCTGGAGAGCCGAAGGTTGCCTACCCCTGCCCTAGATGACTGATATTGAGGTTATTAACGTTTTTTTAAACAACATTAGAGGCTTGTGTGTCACCAAAACAACGCAGGTAAAATCCGGGAAGTGGGATACAACTTGGGCTGACCGTGGGATTCCAGTGCAACCTGAGGTATCATGGGAAATGGAGGTAAATTTGCATAAAATGCCACGGCAATATATCGTATATCCAAGCTAAAAGATTTAAATCGGATCAATTTACATAAAAATCATAACACAGGTGGTCCATGGCTTTCCGTAGTGTGATCAGTGATGGTTCCTATGAAGTTAGACAAGAATCGTTTAGCCTTTACTTTAAACAAGTGACCTAAATTCCATGGTCTGATTCTGGCTCAATACGATGAAGCAATCGGAGGCTTATTTGTTAATGGATTGCAAAATTACTTGCTATCTTTGTTATATGAAAATAAATAGTATTGAGTAAGTTTAACCGCAAATGGGACTTGAAGGTCAGCTGTTTGCCGGCTAAAAGATTAGCTGGACAGATAAATTATTATTATTATTATTATTTTCTGCATAATTACGTTTTATTGGTGGAGCTCCAGCAGCTTCCGTGGCGCTAAAATAGGGAGCGGTGAAACCAACGATACCATTTAATGTGACGATATACAAAACCGTCCATCAGGTTAACTCGCTTACAATCTCTTCTATTCATTATTTTCTAAAATTTAAGAAGGGTGGACGGAAAAAAAGAAAAAAAAATCCTTAATGACAAAAGGAACGAAGACAAAAGGAGAGGAGATAAGTATATGATGCGCTATGAAGAGAGGAGGGAGAAGGGCAAGTAGTGAAAGGAGAGAGATTAATGGGATCAGAGGAGACAAGGCCAGGATTAAAGATGTGCCGAGCGATGAGGTTGAGAGCATAATTAGGAAGTCATATGAAAAAACATGGATTCAAAAGAGACATGGCAAGATTATCCACGAGAATGGCTTGGTTCCTTGGCAAAATGGTGGCTTTCGGAATGTTCTTGGCTTCACGTTTCAGCCTAGGACGGCACCTTATTGGTGCGATCAGAGTTTTCCTGCCCGATAAGTCTGTTGGGATCCTTTGGCCCATTTACCCACTTTTCTGAGGTGAAGCGTGAGTACAGTGACCTAGCGCTTTGTGGATAAAGGACATGCGCAGCTTGAGAGAAGCCCTGCTTCAGGCCTACAACGACATCCCGTACAAATGTATCGCTGTATGGAACGCAACACGCTAACCGTCACCTTCATTCCTTGGATGCAAAGCTGGACGCTCTAATTTGGTTCCCATTCTACGGCTGATGGAATCTTCTTTGGGTTCCGAAACACGGATGTTGGGCAGGATAGAGAATTCTGAGTTGCTCTGGACGGATGTGCGATTTTATTAAAAAAGGACTGAAAAGTAGAATAAAACCCGTCGACCATTTAAAGAGAGGTGATATATTTATAGACAGCAGAAACCGGTGTCCTCATTTCAGCTGACTTCAGTTATTATGGTGATATTTATGGCGATGCCAATGAAGTGTCCGACTGGGTGATTAAGACTAAGCCATTCTTTTTTTTTCTTCTTCTCAGAGGCAGAATTATAAGAAGTTAGTAGTAGATCGGGGGTCAGATGACAGAGCGAGAATCATAAAAAAATGACTAATATGCAGCTGCCTGAAAACATTATATTACAGGGCAAAAAAAAGTGCATTATTTTGAATAACTATTTTTAATCTGATGTCATTGATTAGATATCTACCAGCGGCTAGAATTTCTATTTAAAGTGCACTGTAATTATGTACACGGAATGAACATGTGAAAAAGGTCATAAAAGTCCGATCAGACCCCAGGCTCTATTCACTAAAGAGGGCGTTTTCTGGGGAAAAATCCGCTCTATGACATCGTTATGCATCATCACGGGCAAAACCCAGCAAGATACTACAAATTCTCTTTAGGGAATACATCCCATCTGTCTATTATTTATGCCAGTGTTTTAGAACCTGTGTACAGTGTTGCCCCTATCTAGGGTTATTTTGTCTCTAGGACCACCCTTCTGCTTATTTTTTTAATTTAATTATTTAATTTTTCTGCAGAAAGTTTATTTTGTTTTGTTTTTTTTCTGGGGGCACCAAAACTCCTGTTTCCCATGAGTTTCGACAGTAATTATGAGGATATTTATCGATTTTATATAAATGTTAAAATATAATGTTAAAAAAAAAAAAAGAAAATAAATACTAAATGTCAAACCCTGAATGTTCCATTCCCTGTCCATGGTACTTAACACATAACTAATAAGTGTCTCTGTGCCGGCTCAAGGAGGTCTTGAGGAGGCTCAACGCGGCTGGTTCTCTGCCCTACACACTTTAATTCTGAGTAAATCCTAGTAACTTCTAGGTTCTTTAGTGGAACTCTACCTTTTAGCACCATATACCAAGTCCCCTTGAGTTGAACCCTTCCTCAAAACAAACCAAGTACTTGTGGTGGCTGCTACTTTGATCTTTAGCAGCTGCCCAGATGTGGGCAGAATAAATGGGCCAAAAGGTTATCTGCCATCAAGTTATGCTTCTAGATGCCTTCACGATCTTTGGTGGTTATTATTCTTGGAGGCTCCCCAACAGTTTCCAAACAGGGTGCTCACCAAGGATACGGAATATTAATATCATGTCCATAGCTAGATACATTTCTGAGTTTTGGTAACATTTGCAAGCTCCCCAATAATTCTAAGATATCAACTATTTTAGCTGGTCTTCTTCATTAAAAAAATTTATAATTTCATTAGTCTTTCTTCGTTCTTGGCGGAGTAACTTCTCGCCGTCACCATGAAAAAAGCCTCCCGGCAAACCCTCCGTATTGTCAAGGAATCTCTGGGACTCCAGCTAAGGCTATTAAAAGCCGAAGGCATTCTAGGTCTCCAAACAAAGAAACCAAATGCCATTTATTCTGTTCCTGTGGATAAAAAAAAAAACCCTTTGAATTCCAGCCAGCTGTAAGATTTATCTTTCCTGCTGCAGCTTCACCCAAAAACGCGGCAAAAGGAAGCATTACCCGCCTCTGATTCCTCGCAGCTTCTATTAAATGTGAGGGCAATGCCAATGCAGATTTCATATATATATATATATTATATACAGATTTACACATTTGTATGTCTGGTTTTGTTCTTTTACAACAAATAAATAAATTAATGTAGAAAATGTGTTTGCCAGCCTGTAAGTTGCCCTAATAAATATTTTTTAGGTTTCGTATTTTTTTATATGCGACTCAGGATCCTCGTTTTCCAGGTTTGGAAACCGAATTCTGTGTTTGGCATTTCAAATATCCTCTTACCGGTGAAGATTGTTTGAGTACGGCGTGGGGTTTTATTAAGTACACAGGCGCTAGAGTTTGAAAGAAAGACAAACAAGTGAAGGGAAATGGGTTTCCTCGCTAAGAACGAGATGTGTAAAGATTTCCTTTATCATCCTGGGCTCTGTCTGTCTTTTGTTCTGCAAGATTCTATCTCATCAACCAGACCGTTCGCTCTGCCCCAAACCCCATCGCAACCCCACTTCTGTACTATTGCCCAAAAAAAATGAGCATTGTCTTATTCCAGAAAGAAAAAGAGAACAAACTCTCACGCATCTAGCTGCCTACGTAGATAAAACACAATGTAATACAATAGTTCTGGATCACCAGCGAGGTTCTTCTTGATGGACATGAGTTTTTTTTTTGTCAGCCTATAAGTTACTATGTAGGTGAGAAGTTCCTAAACTGGTCACATGCTGCTTGTAAAAGGAATACTTTACTGGAGTTTATTCACTAAGCTGCAAGCTGTCATGCGTTATGACATCCTGGAAGAATGGTCCAGTTAGGAGGACAATCAGTAGAACCAACCATAGGGTCAACAAGGCTGTTCTTGCAATGAGAAGGTCACCACAGGGGACCCTTTATAACGTATAGTTGAGTTGAAGTGTTTCGGGATATATTGTGGCCAGCTAGTAGCCAGAACTGTATTTTTTTTTTTAATTCAAACTTTCATTTTTTTTTGTATTTTTAGACAGAAATGCGCCTCCAGGACCAGCAGCTGGCCAGGCAACTGATGAGGCTACGCAGCGACATAAATAAGCTGAAGATCGAGCAGACGTGCCACCTTCACCGCCGCATGCTGAATGACGCCACCTTTGAGCTGGAGGAGAGGGATGAGCTCTCCGACCTGCTCTGTGACTTCCCTCTCATGTCCTCGTTCAGCCTGTCCACCCCACTGAAACTGATCGGGGTCACCAAAATGAACATCAACACCAGGCGGTTCTCCCTGTGTTAGGACGCTGAGAAGGAACTCAACGGAAACAATGTTTCAAAGTCAAACTTCAATGTTCTACTCGGCTGCCTTATGTTGATACCAGCTGTTCAAGCCACCTGGCACTGTGACCCATGCAAGCGACGGGGCATCCAAAGTGTAGCAACGCATGCAATTACCCCACACCTACCCTCCTAAAGTATAACCTGGACAACCCATGCCTCGTTCCTTACCCATGCACAATAATTGTGTGTATTACTACAGATAGCCCTACACTAAATAGACAAAGGGTAAAGTACATGGGTCACATGAATATATGATGGAACATAACACAAAATTAACACAATATATCAACAATTGGCACCACGGCTGATATATAATCCTTTATTTTAAATGACCCAAAAGATCTGGTTTAGGAAAAGGCTCCCGATAGCCTTCTACCAGTAACTGGTTGAGCCACAAACTTTTTTGGTGCAAAATAGTAAAAGTGGAGGCGTTGGCTGGAACGTATCATCGGTTTCTATGGCGATTATTCCACTTTTACCAGTTTGGATCATACTTGCCTTTTATCCAAAACCCCTACTTTGTCTCCCACCCCAGCCAATGCCAAGCTTGGGTGGCCTTCGGAGGCCGATACCAATCATTAAAAAACCATTGTTAAAAAAAGGGAGTGAGGTTACAATGTAACAAACAAAAAACGGTGAGATTTTACGTTATTAAAGACCTTTTTGTGGTATAAATTTCCACAACATTTTAGTTCTCAAAAACTATTGAGTGAGGTCGACGCAGGTCCAACACGACCAGATATACCAGATGATCCGAGTGCAGTAAACACCACCTTGGACCTTTCCAGCATGAAAACCTGAGCTTTACTGAACATCCAGTAGACCCTGCTGATTGTATTTTTTTATTTTATTTTAAATGTTTATGTAATGTAATACTTTTCATTTTAGTGAAGTGCCTCAAATGTACCATGTTTAGTAAATCAAACCCATTACATGTTGAGAAGATGATGAAAAATGGTGGTTAACATTTTCACAGTTATATGGTAAAGGTATTAAAAAACACCTTTTTGGCTATATAAACTCTGCTGGCCAGAGTCCCAGTGGCCAAGAGTAATTGTGTAAGAACTCGAATGTTCTTTAGGTTATTAGGTCTAATACATTGGTGGACTCAGCATATTTGGCCTTTTGGTTGTAATTAGGCCGCTGTCCTTTGGGATTTGACTACTTGTACAACAGACGGAGGCAATAACCAGCATAGGTCATATACAAACAAACAAAAAAGGCCCACGACTTGCGTGTTTTTAGTCTCTTCCCTTGAAATTCTAGAAGAATTGGTCTACCGTATCCAAAACCTCCATTAATGATCAGGGGTTGGCAAGGTTTGTGGAAACCACAAAGCCTATGGCTGCCTGCCCTTGTGAGTGGCCCTACAGGCTGCTGGGTTGCCCATAATGGAGTTAATGCCCAAGAAATGTTGGGAAGGCATAAAAGTATTACTGGGTAGGGCCTTGCCTGAAAATGTTCCATAATCATCAAGTAACCAAACAATAACTTGGTATTTTTTACACTCAAATTTGCTTAGCGTTACCTGCTACAAAACGTTTGACTATATAGATTATCAGATAGAATTCTTACAAGATGTATTGTATGCTTCTTCTTCTCGACTCTTCTTCTATAACCTTGAATATCATATGACTTTAGGGAATAAAAACTAAGATCTAAGACTAGTTAATGAATATTCTTCAAGCTTACAGTATGAACGTACAGTTATTATCGTCCAAAATCTCCTCTTTTGGTTCCTTAAACTTTTAACCTGATGATAGTCCTTATAAAGAGATCCATTTTTACAGGGACACTATAACATACTTTTTTTTATATATACGGTAATTCTTTTATTTACTTACAATAATTTTATTGCATTATACTTTCTGAAAAAAGCACGTGTCATCAAAACGGACACTTTACACTTTTGCCCAAAAAAATTACACCGATTTTAAAACAAAAGCACAAGCTATAGGTGGGTATAATAAATGAAGATAATTACCGAGTCCCAGTTGGCAACAGCGATCCTATTATTAAAGTGTAAAAAAAAGTTAAACGGTCATAACTTTGACTTTCCCCAAGCTTGGATACATTTGACGAATCTCGATGAGTCTTTAACTCCAATATTTCCTACCTGTCAAGTTGTGTAAAGCTCCCATAAATAAATGCTCAATATGAAGAGCATGGATGGAACTGAAGATGATTCATATTCATTCTTTTTACCTTAAATTAATAAAATAACAAAGAAAAAACTATTTTGGAGATATCTGCATTCCTGGGAACTCTCTTGCTTTTATCCAGAGTCTCCGGGTGAATCGCTCCTTCCCTGGAGCCTCCGGGCCACTTTCCTCTTTTTCCATGCAGAAGAGCTAAATTTGTCCTATATAATATAATATATATATATATATATATATATGTAGACAGGGCTAGTTCCAGCCCACTTTAGGTTCCCTGGGGCTAGCCCTGTCTATATATATATATACAGAGCTAGTCCCAAGTTCTGATACTTTGTTACTCAAGGGTTCTCCATGACGGCAGTAATTGCACAATTCCCCAGCCCTTTGTGTCTTGAAAATATAAATACATCTCATAATAAACAGATATAGTTGCTGTGTGCGCTCCATGTTGGCATCAAGTGAAACATCAGAACAACGGTTCTTTGTAGCCTATTTTATTCTGTTAAATTGATACAAAAATAGCCGATTATTGCCTTTTACTTTACTTGACTTGACTTTCTAGCTATACGTATTGAGCATTAAATATGTGCCTAGCATTAAACCTTTTTTTTTATTATTTATTTTATATAAATTGTTTTGCGAAGCTGTATTAATAAATGGTGATCTGAAATAATATCCTGCGCCCACTTTTGACACCAGCGTGCTTTTCAGTCTATACTGCGTAATTTTATAAACTTTAAAAATGTCGGTAAATGTGTTTATTGTTTTTCCAAAATTAAATAAATTGTGTGCAAAGGGGTATTATGGTGACGCTTTTTTTATTATTAAAAAAAAAATCTTCTTTATGATCACTGGATAGGTTGTAGAACTGACATGAAAGACATGACAGTCCATATATATATATATATATTTTTTTTTTTTTTTAAGCTATATGATGTAATGTAAAACAACTTTTGTCAACTAGAAACATCTTTTACATTAAATGGATTTTTTTTTTACTGAAAATAGTTGGTTCCCAGCATCTGTCGGCTGATTTGGATCCCATTCCGTATCTACGAGGCACAGATCTTGCAGCCAGTAATAACCAAGTGCAGAAGTCTAAATCAGGGCACTCGCCCTTGAAAAATAGGGCATTCCACCCATGTTCTAAAAGAAAGAAAATCCATTTCAGTTCTCATGATGTATGGGTAACATGGAGAGATCGCTTTTTTCCCCTCTGCTTTAGGGTTGTGGTCACCATAGATCAGAAGGTCAGAACCGAAAGAGCTTTTTCCAAAAAATACAAAAAGATTATTTCTCCCCCGGCAAAAAATGATTAGAGATATTATGGTGCATCAGTGGAAATGTTATCTCAACTAGAAGCATAGGCAACATAAATACCAAGCACACTCAAGATTAAACATTTAACAAATCCACTATTTAAAATAAAATATAATATAGAAAAAAAATAAAATCAAGATTGTGGGCTTTTTTGTATTTGCCCTGAAGAAGGCTCGGCGTGGTTGAAACGTTGGCAAACTAAATAAATACTGGATTTTTTATATTTAATGTCGAGTGTGCTTGGTATTTATGTTGCCTATACTTATATCACCTTTTAGGAACCTTGGGAGGTCTCCTATACCTTTTTGCACCTCAACTGTGACATTAATTTATATGATCTGCATTTCACACCTAGACGTTCCATACAATACTCCCCTAGTTCTTCACGTGGAACCCACATGAGTATTTGCCCCCAGAAGCCCCTCAGCCATAAATCCAGTCTGGACTTCCTCCCAATGATTTTATCTAGATATTCCTGAGGACACTCGTGGACGCCGGTGCTCTTGTACGGATCCAAGCTGGCAGTACATAGGAGGACACGGTGCGAAGGTACATAATCTACCGTTACTGCCAACTTGCTAAGGAGACGGCGACCGTGTCTCCATGCGCCAGAGCCAATGGTCATTGTTCCTTAATGTTGTTCCAATAAATCACTCGGAACATTCTTGCGTTCCTCAACGTTCCCATAGAGTTCCGTGCTTTTATCACGTGGAATAAACTCATTGCTAAAGGACAGGGCTTTATTTAATCGCGTTATTTGCTCCTGGTGGGGGCTCGTAAATGAGAACACGTTGTTCCCCGTAGTACCACTTAGTAGCATTGACTACATTCCCAACCAGAACATTTGTTCTCTCATCACATTAAAGGGGCAGTCATGCTTATTATTTTCTTTTTTTTTTTCTTTCTTTGAGTAAATTAGAAAGTAGGACATAAACTTTTTATTATTGAACTGGCTTTACAGCTTCACATTGACCTCATAGGTGCAACAAATGAAGCCGTTTATCGAGGAGCCCAGCATAATATTTTATCTTCCTCGGCCATCAGCCTGACCTCATGCTCAGCGTCTAATCACAAATTCTTTCCTCTTTCATCTACGTTTAATCTCACGTTCATCCATAGTAGTTTCGTTTTTTTATTAAACACGGCTTAAAATCACTCAAAGCACCCCGTAATCCTAGAATAAATATTTATTTGACATCATTTAAAGGGACAGCCTTATGTTCCTAACACCCCTAAAATACATATTAAGGTACTCTGTGAGTAACCCTAGGAGTTGCCGCCCTGCTGCGCCTGCCCTCCTCCTCCGCTGTCTGACCTTTCTTGGCACCGATTGGCTGCTTGAAGCAGCCAATCAACGGGAAAACAGCTCCCTTGAAATGTGTGCGGGGGTCTGAAGAGCGCTGGAGGTGACTGATGGTGAGTACGTCGTGAGACCTGAATACACGTCCTGCACAAGAAACAACATACGACGGCTGAAGTGACCCATTAAAGAGTTAATAATCTCCTTACCAAAAGTTTGTTCACACCTGCAAAGTGTCTCGTGACTCGCAGTCCTGTAGCTCAGATGTCTCTGACCGCTAAGCAGACAATGTAGATAGGAGCTTACTGCATACCTACCAAGTGTCCCTGTTTACTTTGTCCAGTCCTTCTTTTCGACCCAAACCCCTGTTTCCTCCCTCTTTTCTAGGAGGTCAGAGTGTTTGCTGGGTATGAGGGTCTCGCAGGGTTCTACAGCCCTGAAAGCCCCGATAATGTGCATAGAAATTGCAGCAAAACGCGTTCCAAGTTTTTTGCCATTTGCATGCCCTTACCCAGAATCCTTCAATGAAGAGGAAGCGCATGCTCAGGAATGATCTGTTTAAAAAATGAACCAACAAATTGATTTATGGGTTATTTTAATTACTTTGCACCATCCCCAGATAGAAAGGTAATTAAAGCCGCCATCTTTGGCTCGCCTTCTAAAACGGGATTTTGTTGACTTTCTTTAAAACGATGTTGTCGTGACGCGCTGCTTGATTTATCCCCGAATTTGTTTTTCCGCTGAAGGCAATTATCTCATCTTAACAGAGCGGGAAAAAAAAACTAGATTAAAAAAGGGAGCGGTTCTACATTATATGCACAACGTC
The DNA here is from genome assembly GCA_009364415.1 of Spea multiplicata. Lineage (NCBI taxonomy): Eukaryota > Metazoa > Chordata > Amphibia > Anura > Pelobatidae > Spea > Spea multiplicata. The sequence continues at coordinate 101,200 of VKOC01000060.1, forward strand.
CTAAATACTTATAAATGTATTCCTGATGACTACCTATTCTAGAATAAGAACCCTTTGCTCTCCACGCGCACTCTTAAAATATAAATGGCAAACTTTCTTTTCGTACAATTTATAGAAATATTCCCGGCGTAGTAAGTGGACCTCAAGCTGGTTGGTGAAGTCCTTGAATAATAATTATTCTGGAAACAATAATATTATTAAAGAAATAATAATTCGCTCTGGCGGGTAGAATGTGCGTGAATTACAACCAACAATACTTTTATATCTTAAAAAGATACATAATACCAGAAAATTAAAAAATATACATATCTTTTTTATAGTTTCGCTCTAAGGAAGAATGTATATTTGAAAGGGGGGCCGTATGAGACTTTAAAGGGGCCACTCGGCTACCACGTGTATCAAGGTGCATATTACGGCTGGAGTGTTAGGTGGGGGGGGGTTTTGTGACATTGTATCCAGTATACTGACAGAGCGGAGGCTGCCCGCTCCCCGCGTTCCCCATAAATGTAACAATGGCCCCGGGCAAGCTGTTGGCTATGCCGGCTTCTATTGTCAGGGGTGGGGGAGTTTTTTTTAAAGCCTTCTCCCTGATTTATAGAGCCGGTCAGGGTATCCGACCAGTTTGATCTTTTAAAAAAATGATCCACTTCGTGACCCTACTTGGGAGCAGGACCAGGCAACTTAGACATCTGCCTGGGGCAACTGGACCATGGGGGCTGTCATCCGAAAAATAAGCCCTAATGTGTGGAGTCTGGCTAAACATGGAGGGGTGCGTAAAAAAGGAGTATTTTCCTATATTGGCATTCTAAAAGAAAAAAAAGATATTATTTCTCATTGTCGGCACATCGTCGAATTCCCTGCGCCCGCCGTTCTTTGTGACCTGATCTCATCGGTTGGCGGCTCTGTCTTCTCGTATGTTGCAATGTATGTGCTGTTACCCTGTTGTGTTTGCCCGAACACGAGCAGACAGACAGGCGAGCCTCGGGGTGTTGATAGAATATCATTTTATTTCCTGCTACTTCACGGCGCACGGATTCCTGGCACCAAAGTCTCTGAATCTGGGACAAGAATCAAGGAATCAAACAAGGTCAACCTACATGATTCAATACAGCGGAGAGATTTCACCAGGAGCCAGCAACGCTTAGTACCCCTGAGGGGTAATTCACTGAATGGGGTAACTAAAGGACCAATGGGCCGAGCTGAACTAATTAAATGCCCATAGGTTCCAGACAGAGCACTAAATCACACACCGCCCAAGTTGCCCTCTTTGGTGCCACCTGGCAGTAGCCTTATGTGACCTTATGGAAACTCCTTCTATGTATGTATGAAACTAAGCTTAGTTTGGGCAAAACCTGGTAAATATAAGACTGCAAATTCAACAGTCACCCTAAAAGTCCAATCATTGACCCCCAAATCCTGTGCTGAATCCCGTGCCACCTGGCTAACTCACCTGTCTGGCCATCTTGGAGTGTCCAGCTTCAATGTCCTTCAAGGTGGCAACGTGAGAGCTCTCGATTTCACGGCTCCCTGGATTAGTCATGGGAGATCAGAGGATCTCTCCAACCGGACAATGATCCCCTCTGTCCGCAAAAGCTTGGCAGTGGGGCTGCTCCGCTAGACAGCGGAACAGTGCTGGAAGTCATGACTGTCCTGCAAAACACAGGGTGGTTGGGAGGTATGCTCTTTGGACAGTTTTCTCCTAACAATCTGGAAAGCACACAATAGAACAAAAAAAAAAAAAAGCAGAAAAATATTAGCCTGGAGAAATTTGTGGGGAGTAAACTAAAACACGGACACTTAATATACAAAGACTTGTCTTACCCCCCCCTCCCCCCACCACTAATTTTTGTGTAAATTCTTTCTCTTTTAGATAAAAGTAAATGGAGCCTTTCTCAAAATACAAAGTGTTCTGCTACGGAGCAAAGGGCGGCGAATCGGCGGAGAAATGGAGAACACCTGGAATTTTTTTTTATTGTTTCGTAAAAAAAAGAAACTTGAAAAGAAACGTAACAATGTATCATCTTATTTCTCACAGTAAAGTAACGCGGCTCTACTTTACCGCATTCAGCCATCAATCAGCCCATTGTATACAAAATATTGAATTTCTCTTTTTACCAACGATTTAATACGTGGGGGTTGGGTGGACGGCGCCAGAAATACAGTCACCGTATCTTACCGGGTACCATCAACAGGGAATATACCCCCCCTTATGGTCATTAACAATATCGTCAACAGGTATGAGAGAATAAACCATATTGCGTCAAAATATAATTTCATGATATTTTAACTTAAAATGGGACTGGGGAGAGCGTGAAGGATCCAAGCATTTCAATGGACTGTTTCTATGTGAAATACTCTGCAGGGATGTTTGCCCCCCTCCCTCACTTTCAGAAGAGAAAGACCCCCCCAGCCACACAATCTCGGAATTGATTAAAGTGCCTTAGTGCTTAATCCCCTTTTATACCGACGACACATTAGAGTCATTGCTGGGAACCTGCCGGGTTTAACTGGGAGTCTCCTGGTGAAGAGCGAATTCCCTGGAGCTCTGGGTGATCTCCAGTCTCCCCGCCCCATGACCCGCCCCTCCGCGGTTGCATGGCTAACCCCGCCTCTATCCAAAGCCACACCCCCACGAGACAGCGAGCTCCAGGCAGACCACGCGGGGGAACTTCCTAGGTAGAGTCAAGGGGTCACCGTAGGGTTTAGTTCTGGGCCCTGGCGCTATAACTTTGCGGAATGTAAAGTCTTCAGAAAGAGTTATTTAAGGAAAAGAGATCAGAGACGCCTGGAATGCAGCAAATGATACATTATAACTCGTTTATCCGGGGTGTTCCGTTCTGAATGCTACTTTTATTGCTGCACATAAATATACTTTATTACTAAAAGAAGTCGCTGATAAGTATTAATCCCAAATCCGTTCCTTATTCATAAGCTGACGTCGGAAAGGAATCGCAAAAAATAAACAAGTTGTAAAATTATTATGGACGGGTTATGGCCGCTCCATGACTTCGGGGAGGAATCGTCTCTTCCCGCGATTTCCTGGTTCCTCATTCTTTACATTGATGACGGCATATAATCCGTCCAAGGCGATGTATTACAATTCTCTGATACCTGTGCCTTTGAATGTATTTCCCAACATGCGCCTAGCCTGCCTGTCCATTATGTTGGGACATTATGTTGTGAATTCCTTTAGAGTTTGACTGGAAGTCTATTCCAGGTATCTACTACTCTTCCTGTAAAGTAGAATTTTCTCACATTACCCCTCAGGCTAAGATCCTCTAAATCATGTCCCCCTCTCCTTTCTCTCTCATATAATATTTTCTCCAGTCTACTTTCTCTCTCACATATGGTCTTCTCCCCTCTTTTCTCTCTCACATATTGTCTTCTCCCCTCTTTTCTCTCTCATATAATGTTCTCCAAGTTTTTCCCAGGATGTTTTATAGTAATACCTCCAGTGTCATCATTATAAGGGGCTTCTGCCCTGGCCACTGGGCATCGCAGGACCTTGAAGTGCCGCTGCTTACTGCTCTCCTTTACTCTGGGGGTCTATCCGGGTCTGATTGAAGAGGAGCTGTGAGATATGATGACAGCTTGTTCCTTCCTAAGGGCAAAAGAGCCCCAAAAATTCTGCCCGGGGCTGAACAAACTCTGAGGTCAGCCCTGAAGACCATGTAGAGTTCTCATAGGCTGGGAAAGGTGAAGCTTCGGTTTAGGGAAGGCAGCATTTACTGGAAGTTCTACCTATGGTGGAAACCAGGAATTAAGGACAACCATGCGAAACCTTAGATAAGTTCAACAGAGACAAGTTGATGGGTATCACAATAATGTGCTCTTCTGGGATGGAGTGAGTTCCAGTGATGGGTCCTGGCCTAGGGTGGCAGGTGCAGGGGTGGCAGGTCCAGGGGGCGGCAGCCATCTTGGCCGATCAGGCCCCCTGGTGTCCAGTTGCTCAATGGGCCAGTGATCTCTGATCTCCCCAACCGGCCCATTTACACTCTGACGGCTCAGCACAGCCTCCATGGACTGCATTAGAAGGCGCTGCCCGCCATCAAGACAAGGAGCGCTGGAATATGAGGTCATACGCACGGTTCTTCTTGTATTTATGATGTATTGATGATAGCTGGTGAGTTCCCTTTAAGCTCACTAACCCAGCTGAAACCAGTACCAAAACCAGTACCAAGACCAGAACCAAGACCAGAACCAAGACCAGAACCAAGACCAGAATATAAAAATCATCTCAGAAACTATTTTAACTTTTGCAGCAGGTTTCCCGGCACAGCGTAGAACCGTAACCGTAAGTATTTTTTATATATATATTTATTTATTTATACACCCAAATCTTTTGTGTTATCGCGCAGGTGAAACTCGTACTGATCTGAAAAGAACGCGTTGGGCGTCTCGGATTCTGCTATCAGTCGGCGGCAGACGCTCTCTCTCGGGTGACTCACTTGGTCCATTAGGCGTCTCGGTGATGCTGGCTGAACACCAAACGCATTATACATTTGGCTGCACGGCCGGGCACAGCGCATTGTCAGGTTCCTCGTAATCATTCTGTGAGTTATATATGGAAATATAAACGAGACAACACCGAGAAATTTAAAATATTAGATTAGAAACTATTTCGTTTCTAGAAGACACTTACCTAGGTGTGAATAATCATGCAGATTCCAGGGCAGGAGGTTAAGATGGAAGCACCCATAGTGTGTGTTTAAAGTGAATTTTGTTTTATATATATATATATATTCATATTTATTGCATATAATAGCTGCATGGTCCCTTTAAAATGTGGTGCGTCTTATGCCAACGCAAGGGGGGGGGATTCTGCATTTTGCCCCTTCCCCATTCTATAGTAGGGGTGTCAGGGACATTAAACTGCCCCCTTTTGATCGCTACTCTGAGAGTATAATAAAAGTCCATAAAGATGGCATCCTATGTGGCTTTTTGCTACAAATTCAACATACTGCGCATTAAAAAAGTAGACATGTTAGCATCTTAGCATGCATAAAAAATATACAATAAAATATATACAAAAAATATTTTTTCATTAAAAACAGGCTAATCTGCCAGTGTGGTGATGAGGGTGCAGCCCTCAAGAATATTCTATATCAGAAAGTTTGTATTTTCTGCCTTTATTTTATTTTGTAGAATTATTATGGAATTTAATCCCATCTCATGGATGCCTGCCTGTTATATTGTATACAGTCTTCTACCCGGGCTCCACACACAATCTGTAGGGTTTACAAAAATATATATTTAGCTTTCATTACTTTTACATGTGAAAAAAAAAACTATAAGCACAATTGAACCGGTATATAGAGTGTACAGAACTGTAAAATATAAGATTTGGTTGTGAAAAGTGATTGACCCTCTTTAAAGTTAATACCAGTTGTGATTCAACAGTAAATTAATTAAAATACCAGTAACAAATAAAAAAGTCACAGAAACATGTTTTTTTTTTGGTAAAGCTGGATCTATATAAAAAAGAAAAATAGAAAATACCAAATTTCCCCTAAACTTTTTCTTGTGCTGTGTACTTTGATATTCAATAATCATTACTTATTTTTTTAGGATTAATGTTATTCTCACTTTTAAATTCCTTCCTTAAATATTTTTTTTAAAAATAGTATTATTTTATCGATTTAAATAGCGCCATCATATTCTGCAGCTCGTTACACTGAGGCTAGTTTTTGTTAATTGTAAAAAAAAAAGTCATTAATTAGTCTGTAAAAAAATTATTTAGATTTTCTTAGTCTTTTTCCCTTTTTTACCGATGTCATTTACCGATCTTTACTAAACAAATGGATGTTTTGGGTTTTGGCTGCATAAAAAAGTACACATTTTTAAAGGAAAATGTTTGTTGAGATCTTTACAGAAACCAGTTGATTGGGATCGCAATAATGTGCATTTTTTCCCAAAAGTTCACAAACGAGGGCATTTTCCTGTTCTAAAGTAAATGTAGCAAAGGATTTTCCATTTGAATTCTGAAATAGAAGTGGCTTAAAAAAATAAAATATATATATATATATATATTTCCAGTGAGATTTTGTATAATTGCAACAATAAGCTATTTTTTTATTTGAGAGAGAACAGCCCCTCTGTAACAATTGGCAGATTTTTTTTATTATCATCTATTCTTTCTAAAAAATATTTTAGGCATACTGAATTTTTATTTTAATAAAAAAAAAAATAAATTTATATTTTGAGCAGTCGGGGGTCCCGGAAGAAACTCTGGCCGCCATGTCTTGACATCGTGCCTGTGGTAACCGCAGGCGTGCGGAGGCTTCGTCGGCCAGTGTAAATTGACTTTTTTGGGAGATCCGGGGCGCACCGTAAAGACATATTTTGGGTGGAAAAAATAAGATCTTTAACTTGACTATGACATCGCGGGAGATGTCTGTATTACGCAGGGGTCTGACATTTCGCTATTATGCCTCTTTGTTAGAGTTGGACCTTTAACCTTAAGGACTATGGGCGGTCCTAAACCCATGTGAAAACACTGAATTTTGAGCCCCGTAAATGTACGGGCTTTGTTTTGCGTTGGACCTCCTTGGTCAAGCTTTTCATCCTGTAGCCACACGCTCACTACACAATCGGCAGGACACGTAGGAAGTGCTTTAGTCGACGGCAAACTCCTCAACATGCATATATAACGTTCATTAAAACGCAGCAAAAATGTTAGATTTTCACGTCTTTAGAACTTTAGGTCTTCTAAAACAGCACACTGTTACAAATTCTATGTATTTAATTTTTATTAGAATTTCCTATAGACACTGAAACGGCCACAAGGGAGCCAGGATCTCCAGAAGAATTCCTTTTTTTGGTGGCAGAAGGGGGGTTTTGCACTTTTGGACACCAGCTTCACCTTGAAGACTCCAGCGGTTCCTCTCTTCAGGGGGGGGACCCGGACAATCTGACCCAACATCAGGCCTCTGTGGTTGCGTATTCCTTTTGGGGGGGGGTGAGGCCACAAAAGTTGAAGATTTGGCTGCCTGGTGATCCATTGCCATACCTGGGAACTTCTCGGCTCCGGCTACCCGGAGCTTTCCCTTGCAGGACGCGGCCAGGACTGCACGCTGACGTCGGGGATGTCGGTTTATATGTTTAAACCATACACTTATCCATTGACTTTAACATATGTCTTATCTTCAGTGCAGCTTTGTGCGGTACCGCCACAGGGTCACATAACATCGTGTTGCGTGACCCTGCTGGATGCAGGTCATTGGGGGGCTTGGGTGCTGTGCGCCTGCCTTACCAAACCCCATATTTATTTTTGTTACTCAGCTATGACCAGTTGCGAGCTAGTACCTTTAGGCCCAGGGGGGCATAAAGCCCCCATAACGACAAGACACATACACACATTTACTCACTGGTACTATGTACTATGTAACTATGAAGCCACTGAGCTCCCACCTCTAAGAGGTGGTCAGCCTAATCCATACAGGCCAAATTTAGACTGGCTGGGCCAACCTGCCCCTAGTCATTTTTTAGGATAAAGGGTGAGGAGACGCAGGAAATCACAGGCAATATCATTAGTGCAATAAAGTTCCTTTATTAGCAAAAAGCAAGTTGAGGAAAGTATTCAGCAACACAGGGGTTAATGAGAAACAGACCAAAAACACTTCCAGGAATGATGGGGTTAAAGAACAAGTCTAAAAACCACTATTACTCGCCACTGAAATAGTCTTCATAAGAAGAAGAACCAACCAACCAACCAACCCAACGGCACAACCAACCACCACCAACCAATCCAACAACCAACCAACTCATTCCAACCAACGCACCAACCAACCAACGGCAACCGCAACACAGCCAACCAACCAACCACCCAAACCAACCAACAAACCCCAAAACAACCAACCAACCAACCAACCACTACAATATCAGCAGAATAACTGCAGTAAGGTCCTGCTTGTCGCTTTTATACAGTGCTTGATTATTGATCCGCCCCTTTGCGTGATGTCATCTTCGTGCGCCTTTACCATGTCTCTTCCGCAAACCCTATAAAAGGGTGCAGTAAGCGCATGCGCGTGCCATAGTGCTGGTGATGATCCCAATTTGCTCGTTTTCGGGCCTAATGTTCCAGGGAACCACGGAGGTGCCTGCTGCAGACTGGGTAAGGGGCTCTGCGAGTACCCCTGACAATGCATATTGAAATGTGATGCGTGAACTGCATGGGCCGGCTGACCAAAGCATTACAGTCCCTCCTGCAAAATATGGTACTAGAATCCCTTTATCACGTTTCCCGAGATGACCTCAATACATTTTTACAAGCTTTCCTGTATAATTATTTATTAATGAGAGTTTATTTATCAGATGCCTGTGCATTACAGTGGGCAAAAAATAGGTGTTATGTTGAAAAATAATAAATTAATAAAATATATATATATATATATATTATATATATATCGAGATATTTAGTATATTATTAATTATATATATACTTATATATAATATATTGATGAATATAATTTTATTTTTTTTCCAACTGAAGGGGTGACATGTCTTTTCCATTCTTGAATTATTTATTCCGTATCCCACAGAGCCGGTGCGGTTATCTATATTTAGCTGGTTAGAACTTCCAGGCCCCTCTGGGAGGTCTCGGTGGCTTTTCTGCAAAGATAAATGTTAATCAGCAGATCTGCTCCCTGCTCCAAAAAAAAATGTAAACTCAGCTCTACAAAATCCACTCCATGAGCCGGATCTTTCTCGCACGTTCAAGACCAAAAAAAAAAAAATAGATTTAATATAATCTGCCTGAGATGTGGAAATTCCAAAACAATTAGCTGATCGATATCAGATCGTGTGTCGTAAATGGAATTTTAAGATCACAATCATAGGAGGAAACTCGGTCACGCGTGGTATTTAATAAAGCCACGTCTCGTTATGTAGCCGTACGTCTTATTGTATGTTAATGGTATTGTTGTTTTTGTATATTGTTAAATTTCACAATCTCACTATTGTAACAGCGCTACGGAGTCTGTTGGCGCTATATATACATATATATATAAAAGTAATACCAGTAATGTAGATAGTCTGCTATGAGGTTCAGTACAATGATGGTTTTGGTACCATGCTGCCCCCTGCTGGTTTTATATGTAAAGTACATCTTTTCACGCTGCAGTGTCACACAAATTTCCCCGTTTAACCTTTTATTGCCTGATTAGTGATTACCATGTGCAATGCCTTAAAACAACGCATTTTCACTTTTCTCTAAATCTGCAGGAGATATATTTTATATATTTTTAAGTGCAGTATGGCGCACTTATGCCAATTTGGGGCTGTCTCGAAGAAATCTTCCTCTGAACCTGAAACTTTTCTTTTCAATGTAATTTACCCCAACCCTCATACGCACTTTAAGACCGAATACTGACCCCCCCACACCATATGCTCACACACTCTAACAGCACACACTAACACCACATAGGTTAACCATCCACCAACACACACACATTCTAACACTACATACTTATACACAGGCTCTCTAATGCTATACACTAACAAGTACACGTTAACACCATATTCTCACACGCTAACACCATAATCCACAGTCACAAGACACAATCAAGCTAAGACCATATCCTAACACGCGCATGCTCTCGCACATAACACCATATCTTAACGCACATGCTTACATACATTGTTGATTGCATGTGCACCCCATGTAAGTAACAGTATGCAGCATATCACAGGGTAACCACGCATTATTATTTTATAATTATAAATAAACACAATTTATGCATAAAATCACAGGCACCCTAAGGCTGGTGTGGTAGTCGCACAGCACCCAGTAATAAAGCACCCACCAGGGTCACATAAGGTGTAGTAGTTAGCAAGATAAGCGCCGTGCAAGGTAGGTAAGAGAGAGATGAGTGTTTGTGTATATATAAGCATATAGTTTTAGTGGTATAAGAGTTGTAACGATTGTAGTATCCTGTTTTGTTGCAATCACCGCTTTCTGCCACTAGGGGCAGTCATGTATTTTATATAAATAGTTGTGCAGAATGGAGGAGTCGGTCAATAAAATGAGTTGTACCTGTGTTGGTCTCTATCTTAATTGTATGAGCAGCACCAGAGATCATTACAAGAGTCTCTGCGTTCGCGTATGGTGCGTTCGCGTATGGTGTTAGAGTGTCTTTGCGTGTTTGTACCTGTGTGTTTGTTACGGGGGGCCAGGTGAATTGGGGGGGTGGGGTTGATGCCAAAGAAATACTGCAATTAACCTCTAGTGCACCTGCATTTCTGTGATGCGTTGGACAGGTGGGGAGGGCACCTGTCACAACCAAATGCCTGATGTCTGTATGTAAGGAATTCTTCCTACCATGCCCACTCTGCCAGGAGCGCCTCGTCATTCCCAGTTCCTCTTCCAGGGAATAATATACATTAAGAAATACTAATCGGAGGGCGCGCAAGAGAATGATTTTTCTTATACCTCCCCCATTGCTTTATCCGCCCCATCTCCTAGGACATTTTTCACTTGTGGCTTCATCACAACCCAAGATAACAAGCAGTGATCCCTGCGTAAATTCCTTTTTTTGACAATAGTTAATGTCTGAAATGTTCTAGTACAGGCAGTCCCTACTTCCCTAAAATTCAGCGTAAGAATCACAGTTATTACTAACATCCACTTCATATCTCAAGACATAGGCAACAGAAATCACAGGCATACAGACAGGACAAGAAGGTGAGACAAAGGTCATACGTAAAATATCCACCAGAGGGCGATCTAATCTGGTCAATAATCACAGGGTCTTCATCCTCCTCCCTACCCCATGTAAGCAGCCATTTACCTATAGAAAAAGAACACATTTAAAATATATAATTGAGCACGTATGTACATCTTTAATGTATCAGTATGAATAAGTATGAACTATAAGAAGCGATGCGTAAGTTGTTGGTGCTATATAATTAAAAGATAATTATAATAATAAATACATTTATAAGATATTGTGGACTGAGGGGGGTAATTCAAAGAGAATTTAGAGGACCCCAATGACTTTAGGGGGTTTGTTAAATGGACGCTCCTTCCGCCATATGCACTTTAAAAATGTAATGTGGTGCCCGTTGCATGCGCATGGAGGACTCTGCAGAATCCGTGTGCATCGGCAGAAAACAGTCCTATTAAATGAAGCAGCCGATTAGTGGCACAAAAGATCAGACCACATAGGGGGTCTTCCTCTGCAGCTCTGGTGCTGCAGCTCTGGTGCTACAGCTTCTAAAGGGAAGAACTTTAACATTTTAAAGAATGAATTTACTGTCAAAGTACTTTAACTTGCGTTCTTTGTTCGAGGCTGCCTGGGACACTGGAGTGGCCCTTTAACTAAAGAGGAGGTTTGCAGGTGAGCTGAAGTTTCAACTTTCCGACTTTACTATACATTATGAGCCAGGGACCTTCTACTGCAGGACGGGCTCGGCTGCCCCTAATCCCAGGGCCGGACTGCAAATGAAAAGCAGCCCCGGAAACATTTGGCCACCGAGCTCTTGTACCCCCACGCACCCATCGTACATAATAGTCATCCAAATATCTGTTACTCATCATTTCTTAGCACATTATTTGTATTAAAATCCCAGAAATCAAAACATTTGCTTCTGCAAAAACGTTCAGATGAAAAAGTTTCAGTTCCGGTTCTCTGTTAAGGGGGAAGGGTTGTGAAACCAAATGGAATTGTCCCCTGTAGTAGTAGAGCCTACTCTACGTGGGACTGGTTTTTTTAATCCCGCTCCCACTGATTTTGTGTCCAACCCCCCCCGCTCCCGCCACATGTGTGTCCAAATCCCTCCCCCGCGTCCCGCCACAAACGCTGTGGTCAGCTCCCCCCGCTCCGCCAACATGTGTGGTCAATCCCCCGCTCGTCCTGCCATGCACCGTGGGTCGAAGCCCCCCCGCTCTCCTGCACACGTGTGGTCAATCCCCGCTCCCCCGGCCACAGCCGTGTGTTCATCCCTCCCGCTCCCAATCACACGTGTGTCAATCCCCCCCGCTCACCGAACATGTGTGTCCAATCCCGCCTGCCCCCAACACATATGTGTGCCAATCCCCACATTCCCAGCCACCGTCGAGGTCAATCCCCGCCAGCTCCTCTAGCCACATGTGTGGTCCAATCCCGCCCCCCACCACATGTGTGGTCAATCCCCCCCCCCACGACCATCAGCCACAACGTGTGGTCAACCCCCCCCGCTCCGGACACACACGTGTCGTCAATCCCCCCCGCTCCCGCCACACGTGTGGTCACACCCCCCGCTTCCCGGCCACACTGTGGTCAACCCCGCCGCTCCGGCCACAATGTGGTGTCCAATCCCGCTGCCCCAACCACATGTGTGGCCAATCCCCGTCCCCTGCATCATGTGTGGTCAATCCCCCCCATTCCCAGCGCACATCGTGTGGTCAATGCCCCCCGCTCCAGCCACATTGTTGTCCAATCCCCGCTGCCCCTGACCAACATGTGTGGGCCAAGCCCCCCCGCTCCCGGCCACATGTGGTGGTCAATCCCCCCCGCCTCCCTGCACACGTGTGGTCAATCCCTCCGCTCCTGCCCACATTGTGGTCAATCCCCGCTCACCGCCACAACGTGTGGTCAATCCCCCGTCCCGGCCGACACGTGTGGTCAATCCCCCCCGCTCCCGCACACGTGTGGTCAATCCCCCCCGCTCCTGACCACATGTTGTGTCCAATCCCGCTCCCCCACGTCACATGTGTGGCAATCCCGCCCCGCGTCCGCGCCACAATTGTGGTCAGTCCCCCCCATTTCCCTGAGCCACACGTGAAGGTCAATCCGCCACGCTTCCCTGCCACATGGTGTCGCTAATCCCTGCCTGCCCACCAACACGTGTGGTCAATCCCCCCGCTCCGACACATCCGTGTGGTCCAACTGCCCCCCGCTCCCGCACACGTGTCGTCAATCCCCCCCGCTCCTGCCACACTGTGGTCAACCCCCGCCGCTCCCGCCCAATGTGTCAATCCGCTTGCCCCCACCACTGTGTTGGCCATCCCCCCGCTCCCGCCACATGGTGGTCAATCCCCCCATTTCCCAGCCACACTGTGTTCAATCCCCCCCGCTCCCG
>VKOC01000060.1:129765-180711 GCA_009364415.1 Spea multiplicata
TTGTTACAATTTTGTTACAATATTTATCAGTTCCCCTATTCATAAAAATACAGTAAATGACATGTATTTTAAATTAAAATGAACAGGTTTTGCAATTGCCATCCAAAATATATTGTAACAAAATACACAATGTATCTGTTAACACATTAACCATGTAACAGACTGCTGTCTCATTGTAAGTGGCTCCTTAAAGCATATGGGACAATCTGTGGGACACATTTTTTAATTCTAAATAAATCACTAAATTTAATCTTTTTTAAGATCTGCATACAGGACAAACTGTAGGAGAAATTGAAATTTTTAACTACAAATTGAAATTTTAAATAAATCCTTACAACGAATTTTAACAAGTTGTGTCTACATATCCAAAAGCAAGAAATAAATCACCTGATTTATTTTATATTTTTTTCATTTTCATTTGTACATTTATATAGCATTTACTCTAATGTTATTCTGTTCCTCAACTAATAATTTTACCAGTGCAACCAAATATAAATTCATGTTTATAAATTAAATTTGCCTATACCTTTTAAATCATTAATCTTCTTGAAAATCACTGTATTTTTGTTTGATCTATACATAAATTCTAAATAAACACAATTATCCCAATTCTGCCAGATTCCTATAGCACAATTTAAAGTCTTTCGAAAATATTTATTTTGAATTCAATAATTTTAATATAGACGTGAATTTACAAAGAGGGGAATTATATATATGGTATATCGTTAATACAACAGGTATAGCAAATATACATTTTACTTTTACATTATATGTATAGGATTAAAATAGTTTTAACCAGCGTGAACCGATTCTGTGATTGTATTCGTACTTCTTTCAGATTCTTGGCGCGGGCATTTAAATTATTGGGGAATAATTAGTTCCTTGGTGCGGAGGATTGTATGTCCTGTAAAATTACATGATTGAGAGGTGTTAAAATAAATAAATAATATAATATACATAAAAATAAATAATAATAATAATAATAATATAAGGATTTTCACACAATAAGATGCCAATAGAAATCTCCAGATCTTACCTATGTTGGGGTGTCTTGGGGTTCCTGCACCTCCCCTGTTCTGCAGGCTGTGAAGCATGGTGCTGTCGAAGGGGGCAGTAGTCCAAGCAGCACCCATGTCAGGGGTAACATAGGCAGGGTAAGGACTGGAGTAGGTGGCACTGAGCCCCCTGCTGTACTGCTCCCTGCCATTAGCTGATAGAGCCAGGGGGCTGCTGTAAGACACCTCCCGGCTGGAGGGTGCTGAGATGGGAGGACTGGAGGAGAAGGAGAACCTTGGAGATACCGGTGTGTGAGAAGATCCTTGGTTGTAAGGAGAAGACTCTGCTCCAGCCTGCGCCCACATGTTGTGGCCAGACACTGGGCTGGCTTGTTGAGAGGAGCCGCCGGTCTGAAGATAGGGAAGGCTGGGTATCATGGATGAGACCCTAGAGGTGGGCACATACACCGGAGAGGAGGTAGCAGGGCTGTGCATGAAGCTACCAGCCCCTTCATAAGACGGTGGGGCATGGTTTGCAGACATTGCTAGACTTTGATACATCCTTGGAATCTTCAGATGTCCCAGTGCCACCAGAATGCCAAAGAATTCTCTCCAGTAATCTACCCTCAAGAAAAAGCTGGATCCCAGTATCTCAGGCTGGATCCCAGTATCTCTCAGGCTGGATCCCAGTACCTCAGAGGTTCGATCTCAGCTGCAATGAAGTCCAAGGATAAGTCCGCAGGCAATCACCAATTCAGAAGGTCACACACGTCCATCCTCTCTTCTTCACTGTCCAAGTTTATTATGAGAGGTCCCCTCCCCTTGTTGTGCTATTTATACCTGACACCTATAAGTTATAAGACAGAGAACAAGAATAAAGACAAGGACCCAGGCCAAGCAAAACATCTCCCCCCCCCCCCCCACAGATTAAATAACCAGGTTACTCAGGGGTCTCCCCAGGTGACAGACACCATTGTTTTAAGTTTGGGAGTGAACCTACCTGCCCTCCTTTGTTTTGTTAATTCCCGCATCACTTAACGTTTGATCCTTAAGAAAAGGGACCCAAGACAAGACAAATCACATTAAATCCCGAGGCCCTTTAGCTAAATATAATCAAATTAGGCAAGAAATTGAGCAGACGTGTTTCCTTTTACTTTCCAATAACATTGCTCAAAGATGTCCCATAACTACCACAAAACGATCACAACAGTACCATATATAACGTCAAACACACAATATATATACAAACACACACATTTAATATAAACAATAAAATAATATAATAAATATAGTATATACTAAATAATATAATAGAAATATTATACAATAACAGAAATAGAAATTAATATTAATTATATATCCCCAATATATATATGTAGATATCCCCGAAAATATGTACCATATTATTGTCGTATATATAATATATATATATATATATATATATATATTTATATATTATATATATATGAAATATGCACAATATATTATATATATATATTGCAAAATTTTAACTATGAACACAAATACGTGGTATTTTGAATTAATTTAATTAATGGTCTTAATATAATATATTGGAAATAGTAATATTTAACTATCTCTAAATACGGGGATATTACGCATCGTGATTTAATCAATGTGCTTAATTAGACCCAGGAAACAGAGATATTGACTCTGTAATATGCTGTACATTTACCCCCCTTTCTATCGATATGTATACTGTCATTAGGTAAGGCTATTTAAGTTTGATTTTTAGGTCTATAATGCAAATATTCTCTTGCTAATGTACACAGGTTTTATCACTCAAAAGAGGGGCCATGGCTGGACTGTAGTGCTAGGAAAATGAGACAAAAAAAACATAAATCAGGAAAATCAGGGGGGGGGAAACCAGGAAAAGGCAGACGCGATATTTAGTGCATTGCAGAATAATGCGCGTTCATTCAATTTTGCATGTTTACTAGAGATTTATAGAATAATGACATAATAATAATAACCGAGGGAGATCGATTTATCAAAATATCACGATACAGATTTTTGCAACATGTATTTACATGATACTCGCTTTTGCAGCTAATTATTAATAGTTTCAGATTATTTTAGAATATTTCTTACAATATTCATGATTTAAAATCCTTTTTGGATACCTTAAAATTTTTAAATATTGTATATTAAACATAAAATAGAAAATATCGTTTTGCAAGGATGGAAATCCTTTTTTAATAAATGTAACAGAAAAAAAATTCCTTTCTTATAAAAAATAAAGCAATAAAAAACGAACTCGATTTTTTTAGCCTTTGTTGTGTTTGCAGAGAAAGAAATGTAACCATATTTAAACTTGTTTTATACATAAAATATTTCTTTTATATTGTTAATGTAACTGTAACATACTGTAATTACAGCAAAAATATATTGTGAATCAGTAGATTTAATTAAGAAATTACAACAATGAAAATAAAAATTACCCAATCAACTAATAATATTGATTTCATATTTTTATATTAAATATGTATAATATATAATTATGTTTTTATTTTTTGTTAGATTTTTATATTATATTTTTAAATATGCAATAACATTTCAGATGATAGATCCATTGTAGTGAGGATTACAAATCCAATCTGTGAATTTTTTTGTTCTTGTATCCCAGATTAGTGAAACCTGACAATTACTATCACCCCCTCCAACCCCCAACAAAAACCCAAACCAGTGAGATAATATTCTATAATCAGAGAGAAAGCTGGGTCACAGGACAGCATATGCATGCCCTGTCTCAGAACCCCTCACCCCTCCAAACACAATGCCACCCAAAGGATATTAGCAGAGGAATGATAACACCCCAGCAGAATTATCATTCCCCCCCATCTATTAATTCCATCCATTGTTCAGCAGTTTCACAGATAAACATGTAATGTCTAAGCTGATCTTAAACACTGTCTGCACAAGAATCTTTCTGGATTTTAATACAATTGGACTTTTTTTAATAACATCAATCAGCAGCTTATGGGAGTTAAAAAAATGACCTCCAGCATACAGAGTATTTGTTTATTGGTTTATAGGAACTGTTAAATAAGAAAGCATGTCACCAACCTTCAGAAAGCTGCAGCAGGAGAAGGATCCAGGGATCCAGGTGTTTAGATTGGATCTAGAGCCCAGATGCAGGAGAAGGAATAGATCCTCTATAGGGGACTTGGATCTTAGAGCTCAGGGAGGGGGGGGGGGTCTGAGAGTCAGCCCTTGTCTCCAAGCCTTGCCCTCTTTTTTCCCTTCTCTCCTCCACTCTCTCCAGTCCTGACGACTGGTTTTTCCCTATCACGTGGGGTTAATATCTGTTGCACCATCAACAGGCGCCAGACTTCATTCCTGTTCAAAAAAAAAAAAAAAAAAATTCAGCCAAAGTCCAAACTCCCTACTGGAAACTCAAATATGTATCTAAGCCTTTTTTCATACATAGATCATTTCATTTATTAAATCCCCTCTCTTTTGAGGAGGATTCCTCGGATGCACAATAGACTCTCTTAAACATTTAGGGGTTTTAATGTATCATTAAACTAATGTTAAATACAAAAAAAATGATTTTAAGCCAAAGTCAAATATGGATCTAAGATTTTCATACAGAGATCAGTTCATGTTTTAAATCCCCTCTTTCCTTCTATGTGGAAGATCACCCTGGATACACAACAGACTCCATTAAAGAGTTATGGATGACAATGAATAAATACAATACAATAAAAATTATAATAAAAAACAACAAAGTCAAATATGTATTGAAGCCTTACATACATAGAGCATGTAATGTATTAAATCCTCCTCTCTCCTTCTTTATGGAAGATTCCCTTGGATGCACAACATAATCCCTTAAAGATTTAGGGATTTCAATGTAGCCTTAAACTGAGGTTAAGTGTCAAAAAAAGTCAAGACAAATAATAATTTAAGGAGAAATAATTCAGCCACACTCCAAATTACCTACTGGAAACTCAAATATGTATCTAAGATGTTCCTTCCTTCTCTATGGAAGATCCCCTTGGATGCACAACAGAATCTTTTAGAGATTTATGGGTTCCAATGTATCATTTAACCGATGTTAAATGCCAAAGATTCACATTAGGGATTAGGATATGTTTGTAGGATCAATGACATGCATGATCAGGCAAAGCTTCCAGCCTGACCCCCTATTAAAAACCCATTACCCTAACAATTCCCCCATTAATGACTTTATAGTGATGTGAAACTTGCACCCTGCCTACCAGACAACTTAATAGGACACAATTTGCGTGTTTGTTTTTGGAGACACTGCTGTCAATAAGCAAAAAACAAATTCATGTATCTACCATTTTTTTCAATATAAATTATTTATGGGAATTAATGGACCTTTCATAATATTGTTGTATGGTCTATGATGCAATTGAACGAAAAAGAGCTTTTTTTTTATCCCTAAATTACCTAAAATCGTTTATTATCACCCCATGTATGTCTGGAGAGATTGGTTAAGTGTCACTTTTGTCTTCGGTAACTAATACATGGTAAGAATTAACCAGCTCCATTATCTTCTCTAAATGCATTTAAATTAGCATACAATTAAAACAAAGGATAGTATTATTTTTATTGGGGGTATAGCATAGCCCTATAGTGAACGTTGGGACTTAAACATTATAATCAGAATAATTCTCAGTACAAGAAAGATTATATATATATGTATTCTCATTAAAATTCTACAACCCGGTAACTACAAATAAATTGCATCATCAAGACCTACGTATATACTGCTTTTCATTCTTACTTTCTTACGAAACTATATATATATATATATACCATAAGAACAAAGAACAAATCTAAAGAATTATTATTCCCAGACTTTAATCTATATTATACAATTTCCCAAAAATCTTATTAAAATTGTATTAATTATCGGGGTTTTCATAATCTGATTATAATGTGAATTACCATATTTTAATCAATACATATATTAACATACTACCTAAACCAATTTGCATATCAAATTAATTAAAGAAAGAGGCAAAAAAAAAACCCGAATATCTGATTATACCCGATATACAACAGACATGGGTCAAATTAACCCTTTCAAGGCACTGACTCCTAGATACAAAGTTAACAGCCATAGACACATTCACAATGGGAACGAAAGCAGTCTATATATGTGGAAATGTGGAAGACCCTATATTTTTGTATGTAATATAGGGTTCTCTGGTTTAATCTAATTAATATTTCCTTGAACATATATATACATTTAATTACATGTTCTTACACAATGCTACAATATGAGTACAATTGGATAGTCCATATAACCATATAAGAAAAACGCTACTGTTACGAAATACAATGTATTACTAGTATCCCAGGGGCTCTCTTTCCACCTAAAATTCAATTAATGTATTTTATTGGTCCCAAAGATAAACCAACTTAGTCAAATTCCACCTGAAGACAAGACATCAGAAATTTAGAAAGTTTACGTGTTTTTCTATGTTTGACCAATAAATATATGAAGCTGTCATAAAGAGTCCAGGAAAAAAAAAGGCAAAAGGCCACTTTCACAAAAAAAAATGCATTTTTTTTTTAATTGGCTTTAAAGATTGTCTGGTAGATCAGGGGTTAAAGGGATACTCATAATATAATTCTGTTTTTTTTTAATCTTCCTGCTACTTACTCATTTATTTGAGTTTATTCTGACAAGTTGCTTAGTTTCAGATTTCGAACACATATGACACATAAACCCCTTTGTTTCTTTAGTTGGGTAAATGCGCTCCAAGTAAAATAAAACATTAAGAAGAAAAAAAATCCTTAGAAAAATAAAGGAAAAAAATGTCTTTTCAAATAAAAAGTCTCCTTTCTGTGTGTATAGAAATAAATGGCTGAAGGTTGGATTGCAGCTCTAGGAGAATTAATTAGCTGATGCATTGCTTAGGCTTGTTATCTGCCAAAATTCAGCTAAGACAAACTCCAGGAACTGTCTTAAGGAGTAAACTTCTTGTTCAGGACAGAGAGTTACAGGATACTTACAATATGGTTTATACACTTTCTAACTACACACTTGAGAATAATTTACAACAACCTTAATGGTGCAAGGCAAGGGCAAGTGAAAGGCATCATATGTTAAAAAAAAGTAAAATTAAATATTCATTTTTTGAATTATTCATTAAATTTAAATTAATTAAAAGAAATTATATTTTTAACCAAATATTATTCTTTTGTTTTTACTTTTTATTTTTGCACCCGAAATAAATTAAAATATTGCATATCATCATGTAATGTTA
This sequence comes from Spea multiplicata, assembly GCA_009364415.1. Lineage (NCBI taxonomy): Eukaryota > Metazoa > Chordata > Amphibia > Anura > Pelobatidae > Spea > Spea multiplicata. The sequence goes on from VKOC01000060.1 coordinate 137,027, forward strand.
GCCTGTTCGTAATATTTATTAAACCTATTTTTATGTAATTGTATACCATTTTACAATTGCACAATTCTGCTGGTCTAAAGATGTCTAGACATTTTTTTTTCGTTAATACGAATGTAGCTTAAAAGGACAAATAAAAGAAAATATTAAACATTTAGTGTACAAAAAAAAGGTAGGCACATAGAAAATGTATACAAGTTCAAAATTTTACAAGAACAATTTATGGTATATTATTGATGAAATTTGAATTTAAAAAAAAAAAAAAACATGGTTTGTATAGATTTAAGGAAGGAATGGATGCAGGAAAAGAAGGAAGGAAATAATATGAACAAAACCAAACAATGAGAATATTAAAGGAGACATTGAAGTGTGAATTTAATGCTAACATTTACCATTTAGCTGCTGACGAAGGGACCTCTGAGGCCTTGGAAGTTTAGGTGACTCCACATCTAATATTATGAATGTTAGTCTAGAAACATTTATCACTGACTGCTTAGGTTGGTGAGAATGATAAACACCCTTGGCACTTGAGGAGGGGCAATTCACTACACTTTCCTCTGGCTCTGAAACGGTTAAATCATGTAGCAAGGTGTATCCTCCAAAGAGGGTAATTGTGCTCCATTTAGAGTAGGGAGTTAGTGTATCTCCTGGGGGTATAACCTGGAGGTGTAAGGGAGGTGGGGGCAGGGGAGGATTTGGGGGGGGGCTTTATCTCACTGAACTGACTTTGAATGTAACAGTAACAGAATCCCCTTACATTACTTATCTCATTGTAATGTCACAACTTCAGAGACACTTTCCCAAACAAATGTCACATCTGTTTACTCTGACAACCCTCTTAAAATAACCCTGCATGCAAAACTAACAGAGATGGAGTGCACTGGAGCAGGCGAGGGCCCTTAACATGATGGATCTGAAGTCAGAGCTCGGTTGGTGGTAAGTGAATCCAGCCACCACCAGCATACAGATCCAGCATACAGATCCAGCACACAGATCCAGCATACAGATCCAGCATACAGATCCAGCACACAGATCCCTGCTCATTCTGCAGGGCACATGGGGGGGGGACGCCCACCAAACCCCCACCACTCCTTACCACACACCCCTAGGGATAGGAGGCTGGATACAGATAATAATGATGTATTAATTAAATAATAATAGTACTAATAATGCTAATACTACTACTACTACTACTACTAGGACGATAATCTTAACATATAATATTGTATATAATATATAATCATTAATCATAGACAGGTTTATCCACCTGTTTTATAAATTTTTGAGGACTGTCATCCATTCCTATTATATCATTATTATTGATTATTCAGTAATTATAATGTATTATTGTTATTTTTATCAAATTATTTATTACGGAATGGAAATGCACAACATGCATGATCATTTATTATAGCTTTCTTTTTAAATTAATTCTTATTTCAATTATTTAAATGCACAGGGTATTGTCTCTTGCCTCGATTACTATTGCATTATATAAGAACTGATTTCTCCAGCGAATATTATTATTATTATTATTATTATTATTGTGAATAAATTAATGCAGAGTGTATGCAGATTTTGCTCACGATAAATTGAGCCAACCATTTCAACCAATCACAATTTGCGTGATCTAGTTTAATACTGAAACAATTCGGATATAATTATTAATCACGTATTCCTAAACCGACAATTGGTATGTATTTACTAAATTTCACGTCTGGAGTGACCTTACCTATAGGTGGACCCTATCGCTGCAAATATTTACATATGGTTCGATCTAAAGTGGGCTTCTTCTGAGTTTTAACACAATCTATCATATATTAAGCAAATAAAGGGTATATTTATTTTATATACAAATTATATAATATATACATTATATAAATAGATACATATGTTACATAATAATCAAATATTAAAATTTATATATATATATGTTATCTAATATTTATTCATGATATAAACAACACGCGATATTAGTTGCAGGAAACATAACAGCAGCCTTTGCCCTCTTTTATTTTATTTTTGCTCTTTTTTATTAACCAAATATCTGTATCTATAGCTCAAAATGTTTGGCACAGTTTTATGTCTTAAAAGAATATTAATTGGATTGAAACAAAGAAATACTGGGAAAAAAAATAACAATTTATAGATGCCGTCAAAAATTTAACACTTAATAATACTCAATTCATATATATCCCGAAGAGGACAAAATAATAGAAATTACTCTATTAAAGTGATTAATTAAATAAACAAGACTGATAATAAGAATTTGAAACATATAATATATTATTTTTTATACTAACAAAAATAGTGTATAAAATGTCAGAATAATTCGTAAATGCTGCCTCCAACTGACATTGAAGAAAGAGTTTCATTTTCAATTGCAATAGAATAATTTAATGAACGTTGTATATTTGATATTCTCTGTATATTCACTTGTTCTCAGGCAGAGACTGTCTGGATTTATTTTAAATAATTATAGAAATAATCCCAAAGTAGAACTGAACATTCCATAAAGGAACTTTGAGAACAAAAGCAGCGACTCCTCAAATGATTATAATAACTGCACCTTAGTACTAAAATTGTTATTTTTACAAATGAAACTATATTACTTTATATAACTTGGATAATATATAAAAGTGTAATATAGTATATAACTACAAACTAATTTGTAACTAGGAGTATTTAAGTATATTTATGAAAATACATCATGCATATATAAAGGTGCAATACTATATTTATTTGTGTATATATATATATATAATGTATATATAAATATAAATATATATATATACACACACATATATATATATAGTATATAAATGATACAACATCTCTCCTCTCTCTCTCTCTCTATATATATATATATTTAATATACCACGTATATATGAGAGAAGAAGTAAATTAATATAACACAGTAGACCAACACATCTTTCTCTCCTCTCTTTTCTTTCTTTCTTTATACATATATATATTATAAGTTTTAATGAGTGTGTGTTCACCAAAAGCTCATATATATATTACACAGCAATACAGTAATATATGAGAGAAGAAGGGATTATGTAATAAAGTATATATATAAAATTATATATATATATTATATATATATAAGAAGAAAGAAAGAAAGAAGAAAGAGAGGGACGAGAAGATGTGTGTATGTGTTCATATTTTAAATCTTCTCTCGTCATATATACTGGTGTGTGTGGTATATATTATTATATATATAATAATATATATTATATATTAAAGTTTTTATAGTAGTTGTAGTTCACAAAAGCTCATCTGCCCATTTCTCTGGAATAAAATAGAATCTTTATGTGTGTGATTTTGTAATTATTATTTAATAATGTACACATTCATTTCTATAACAGGGTATCAGAGCCAGTGATGAATAGGACATGCCCTGATTGTGTCAGTGGCATATTAATGAGGTGTTTGCTGACAGCTCTTAGTAAATAGATGCAGAGAGGGCTGAGCTTGGAAGGAGCCGGGGTGTCTCCTCTTTCTGCTGGGTCTCAGACACTTAGGCGCTGGGGTCAAAGCCCAGGGAGACCCCCGCTCCCCAGCAGTGTCCTCCTCTGGAAGGGAGAGGAAGGCAGGAAGAAAGGAAGTGAGCAATGACAGCTGTCTGGAGACACTGCATGTTGGCTGAATGTACATGCGTGTCCCTCTGCAAGGTGTAGGCTCATATCAAACGTCCTCGGCTTAAACAGCCATAATCTAAAACTAGAGGGTCGGAGGCTTAGATGTAACATAAAGACGTTTTACGTTACTGAGAAGGTTGTCATAAGTGGAACAGCCTCCCAACAGAAGTGGTAGAGGCCACTACAGCGAAGGATGGCAGAAAAGGCCATATGGCAAGCTAAAATGTCATTATGGACTGGTCCCAGTATGGTTCAATATTGACTATAACAGTAGGGAGGAATGATGTCCCTAATGTCTGAACATACATGTCCAACAACATGACCATGCGTGGTAGACCTGCCTGTGCAGCCTCCCATGAACCGGACAGCAGTCGCCGACGAGATAGAACTAAAATATTTTCTGAAATATTGTCCATTTGGTTGTAATGAAGGCATTGCTAACCTAAGCACTGTCTCTTTAATGGTATATAATCTCCTTTTTTATATCTTTCTGGCCTATACATATTTTTTTGTGAATCGCATATTGTGCCAGTTTGCCATAACCCACAGAACTTTCCAAAACCCAAAAATGGACCCAATAAAATTCAGTACAGGTAATGTTCTAAAATGAACATGAGTGTCGTATAAATGTATATACCGGTACTTGCTTATACATTTATACAAGTTATTTGCTTTGGTAATTGCCCATTATGTAGAATGCATTCAGCGTTTAGTAAACAAAGAGTTAACAATAATTTGAATTGTTAATCTCTGAAAATGTGATTCAAGCTTTTTTTTAACAAAACCACAATGTAACAAAAAAAAAACATCTTTGAATTGGATTACATTTACAGCCAATTGTTTTGAGCAGGAAATAATTTATTTTTTATTTTTTTCTCTTATTTTGAGGTCCCATTTTTTTTAAGTCTATATTTTATTTCTTACAAAGTAACTAACATAATTCTAGTTGTATTCCATGAAATGTAAGAAAAAAAAACCCCCCACTGCAGAGCAATTACATTAAGGGTGAAACTGATTGATTTATAATATTCTTATTTAGAATGTCTGGAGGTTCCAGCCCTGGAATTGTTCGATTGACAATCCAATTAACTTGGTCTTCTTATCTATTATAACTAGAAACGCCTAATCTGAAGATCTCTCCCAATCTTTTAACCTCACCTCACTGACGCCTCGCATATTGTTACCAAACCCAGCTCATCGCTGGCATTCTCAACCTCAGCGTGTCATGATCTACTTACTAGGACATTGGCACTTAGTGTTAGACTGGTCTGCATCGAGCGTAATGAGGATAATGTTCATTATCAGTAATTTACAACCAAAGCGGTGGGGAAACCATGTCGTTTCTGGGTACCCTCCTCAAGGGTCTTCAAAGGAGAAAAATGTGAGCATCACATGTTTTTAAAGTAACCTTATCACTTATCTGTAGAACATGCCGGCAGATCGGCCCCATCCGGCCCCTGTCTAGTCTGCCTGTTTTTCCTGCTGTAAAGACTCAAACCTTAATCAGTCGTTGGTCTCGTCTTAGATTCAGGAGCCGTATGTCTATCCCATGCATGTTTAATGCCCTCACTGTATTACCCTCTACCACCTCTGCTGGGAGGACCGACAGGTGAATTTTTGGGGTTCTAGAATGCTGGCTATAAGAATTGCACCGGTTCAGAGGCAGATGAAACCGGATCTTCCATGATGCGTCTTTAGGCTCTAGAGAAGCCCTCGTTTCTGGAGGAAGGAATGGAAAAGGGGAGATGTGATGGAGACATGATGGAGTACAGGAGGGACATTTGTTTCGAGGAAAGGTGTTGGGGTAGAGGGTGATGGTCTAAAGCTGGAGGGTCGGAAGCTTGGATGTGATGGGAGGAGGTTTTGCTGAGAGAGTGGTGGATGAGTGGTGCAGCCTCCCAGCATAAGTGGTAGAGGTGAACACAGTGAGGGAATTCAAGGCAGCCATATGGCTCCTGAAACCAAGATGAAACCAAGGACTGGTTTGAGTCTACTCTTTACAGCAGGAGAAAAGTCCAGACTAGATGAGGCTGAACAGGGCCGAACAGGGCCATCAAATTCTATGTTACTATGTAGAATACAACCAGAAGACTACATGATCAGATTTGGAAGTTGAAGATTGCGCAAGAAATAACAATAATTGGGTTTATGCCCCAAAAAATCTTTGGGTGTCCAAGGGGTTTCTCTTCATCCTTATGGATTTTTGGCAAAACACGTTCATATTCCTTCTTCTTGAATATTCTTTTAACCCCTCTGTTATCTGTTAGATAGAAGCTGGTATATTAGCGGGTCGGACGGATTAAGCAGGTTCCAGAGGAGCCAAAAGTAGGAATCATTCAGCGAATACATTAGAGAGATATGCATGCGTAGCCATGAAATCCCTTCGCTCGCTGTCAAAGGAATGATTTATCTTATTGGTGACCCAATATCAGAGGGATTTCCTTCACTATAAACAGTCTTTAGTCTTTTCCTATCGAGAGTCTCCCACACAAATAAACACAGACGCACGCTGGCGGCTTAAGTGCTGGACTGGCATCTTCTCCTTTGTACTTTCATTCCTCCTGGAGCCCCGGACAGGACTCGGCAGGGGGTGCGACGCGTAATAAAACGCACTCCGCTCCGGGGAAAGTGGCCATGCTTTTTATCAACCCTTTGCACGCCAGTGAGAAAAACCACTTCCGCTGGGAGGGTGTTCTACTTATCCACCACCCTCTCAGTAACATAAAAGTTCCGTACGTTACATCTATGTCGACTAATCACTTTGTGAAATCCCTTTATTGAGATCACTTAGTCCTTCCTGATAATTTTTGCCCTCTTCTGGACCCTCTACAATATGTCAATATTTTTTCTGGAGATGGGGGTCTCCAGTGCTGCCCCCCAATGCTCCGGGGTGAGATCTGCCCAGAGATCTGTAAAGCGATAGAAGCTCCTCCCACTTCCTGCTATTAATGCCACCAGCCATACACCCCAGCACCCCGCGGCGCTTTTTCTGATCCATTCAAATTAATCACTTTTTGGTATAGAAAATATATGTAAAATTTTCATTTATTATTTTTTTTAAAACTTATTCTGCATTTCAGTGAGAACTCTATGCCCCCCCTTAAATGATAACAGTGCTCACAGCCATTAATTCTTAAGCCTGGGGTCAACCAAAGTGGGCCATAATAAGGTCTTGGTGGCCATGGCAAATGATATACAATTACATGCTGTAATAGGTATAGGTATCCGCGGCCACCTATCACATTCTTATATTCAAGCATGGCGAGTGCCGGCGGCTGCTCACTGCTGGACCCTGAGTCTCAGGGGCTTTGCCCCAATCAACAGAATCTCAGGGCCCAATTGATATCTTTGCTACCAGTATGTCAAGGTTGATATCCCTGCTTGAACTCAGGTGACTCAATTAAATCTTGGACTAATGACAAGGTTTCCATGACGGTATTAGAGCCATTTGGTCAACACATTTGGCGAGTCAATCTATAGAATCATCACAAAGGGCTATTAAAGGCTTAATATTTCCAGAGCCTCAGAACCTCATAACTGGGAGGTTGTAGAATACATTGTTTGGGGGCACTTAGGGCATTTTAGGACATTTCTTTTTAGTACCAATTTTTGTGTTTGCTTTGTTGGCCGCTGTTGATATTCTGACAATTTTTTTCTAAAAAAAAAACCCAACAAAAATAAACTTATTAAGGAGACACGGCTGTAAGTAAACATACATGTTTAGCTGATTCTGGGGGCAACAATTGGCCAGGGGTGTCAATGACTCCTTCCTGGTAACTTGCAAAAATCTAAACAGGATGTCGCCGTGTCCGAGAGGAAGCGGTCTGTTCATTTTGTAAATATAAATAAAGATAACGGTAAGGGTCTAAAAAAAAATGTAAAAAAAAACTATCTATACTGCTCTTTTTGAAGATAATAATCTAGGACTAGATTCTATTATATATATCACCTTTTTCTATTGCGCTCCGTTATTTTTTAAGCCCGTAATTAAATCTGACCCCCCCCCTATAGTGATACCATTTCATAGAGTGATATGAAATAGTGAGTAGTAGATTCATGGACTTGAGTCCCAGCAGAGAAAGGAAAACCAGAAAGAATTTAAGACGCCCAGTGTCTGAAATACAGTTTCCAAAGCTATGAAGGGGTTATGAAGGGGTTAAACAAAATGGGTGCTGCTCTACGTTCGGTGAAGGATGATTTTATTCGTTTAGAGACGAAACGGGAGCTTACATTCCAGACCCATGACAAGTGACAAGCGCTGAAAATGAGCAGTGACCGAGCGGAGTCCGCGAGACGCTGCGCAGACCTGGCATTCACGCTCTCCTTTTAGAAGTCACGATGTAATTTGCTCGACACTCGAGGCCGTATTCCAGCGGCGGACCCCGCGGGTGTCGCTGACGGGGGAGACAGTCAGAAGAAGGGGATATTTCTGGGAAACGTTTGGGGACGAAGCGCGTGGCCTACATTCCAAACTTTTAACCGTTAGAATCAGACACAGGCCCTCGGCCTGTCCCCTCCGACCCGCTGTCACAAGGAGCACTCCACGGGCATCTCTAGAATTTCTGCCGGCAGATCGGCCCCATTCGGCCCCATCTAGTCTGCCGGTTTTTCCAGTCTTATATTCTCTCACTGTATTAACCTCGACCCCTTCTGCTGGGAGGCTGTTCCACTTATCTATCGCCCTCTCATTACATTACACCTAGTCTGCCCTTTTTGAATAATTTTTTTACCCGTTAACCCTTTAGGATAGCTTTATGGATAGATCAAGCTTTCTTGAATGTCTTTACTGTGTTTTCATGCGGTACTCTGAATCCATTCAATGTATTTACAGAATAAAATAAGCAATAAGTATATATAATCTCACCTTGTGTGTCTACAGCGGGAACAAAGTACCATAGTAACATCGTGATTCAGGTTAAAAAAGACCATCTAGTTAACCCCTCTAACTTCCTTCCTGCTTTTGATCCAAAAGAAAACTATTTTTTTTTTTAAATTTAGCCATTTAGGGGAAAATTCCTTCTCGATTCCGAAAAGGGAACGGATTTCTCCTTGGATCGAGAAACTCTTAATCACTATTTTTTATTCTATCATTTATAGCCCTGTATATTCTGCTTTCACCCCTTTTTGGAGGCATCCGGTGTATCCGATAGAACCTCCTCTCCTGGCGGTGGATCCCGTACCTTTACTGCCCTCACTGTAAAGAATCCCTTCCTGTGTTGCGTATGAAATCTCCGCTCTTCCCGTCTCAGAGGACGACCTCTTGTTATCTGTACATTTCTGTTAATCAACATTTATATTGGCTCTTTATATTGAGCCCGCACATATTTATACAACATTATAACAGAGACTTTTTGTCTCTCTCTCAACCAAGATCTTCCAAACTCCTTATTAATTTTGCAGCCCTCCTTTGCACCTTTTCTAGTTCCATAATGTGATAAGGTGAGGTCTTATTATTGACTTGTAAAGAGGCAGGCGATCATCCTCTCCGTGTCAATCTATACAGCCGTTTTATACATGACAATATCCTGCCAGCCTTTTGCAGCTGCTGACTGGCACTGTGCACTGTGGCTAAGTCTGCTGTCTACAACTGTTCCTAAATAATTTATTATTTTAATACATATTAACTTCCTGTTCTCTGGATATACATGCTTATTCCTCCACGTTCTCTTACTGTTAAGTTGCTGATTACTGTTGATTGGTTCATGCATCCTTTGTAAGGGTGGCGGGAGGAGAATAATGCTGGCTCTGCCACAGGCTGCTGCCAATCCTAGCCATATATATATATAACAGTTACATTGGTGGATGACTAAAAGGACTAGTTATAATTAGCATTTAGTATGAACGATAAAAACTGTGACAACAACAGCCCCCCCCCCTTATTTTTTTCAGTTCTTGCATTAATTCTCTGGACCACAATGTAGGTTTTACTTGATAACGTTATAATCGACATAATTCTGAAACCTCGGGGGGTTTCTTGTTACTTTATGGACACCTGCAACGAAAACCTTGTTAGAGTTAACAGAAAACAACAGAAAATAATGTTCGCAATGACATGTAATTTGTAGGGCAAGATGTCTAACCAGATGCAGATGTTCGATTGAGTCTCTAGACTCTAAGACTGATTGGGTGAGCCAAGAAAAAAAGGATAAACTGGAATACAAACACACATGGAAGCCACCCTAAATTATAGAATAGGAGAATTAAATTGGACCTGTCACCGAAAGGGTCCAGTCATTAAATAAATGCTGCCTGAAAGCCCAGGTTCCTCTGGTGGCTGTGTGTGGGACTGCAGGTAAAATGCACAGAAGAGGGGCCCGAAATCTTTCAATCAGAGCATCCCAGGGGTCCATTGCCACCTCCAGCCAGTCCCCCCCCCCTGGGGAGAAGCCGTCTTGACTGCTCGTCACACAATTTGCATTGATAATTCCCATCATTATTTTGCGACTCCATTTTGGCAGAAGCTAATGCCGGTCTTGATTTACCAAATAGATAGGTGTTATGCACAATCAGGACTAACATTTTTTTGGGTGTATTTAAATATCACCTTTAAAGGGGGGGCCGGTTTAGATGAAAATGGGAAATAAGTTACAACCACTTGTCAAAATTATACTGAATCCAACACGTTCCACCCTCACAAATAGATAAATGAAGGAACGGAACGCACATAATCAACAACGATGCACATTTATTCCGGTGGTGTCCTTTTGGACAGGCTTTGTAGAGAGGAGAGGGAGTTCCTCGCCTACAGCTCCATGTTATACGGACTCTTTCCAAGGAACTCGCACGGAGGGTGCCAGTGAAGAAGCTTGACACCTAATGGGTTGGTTAAGCACGCTTTGTAGGAACGGGATGACCCAGGGGAGGGAATAGGTTACAGTCCGAGACTGTGGCAGACTGATCCTCAGCTTGCTGAGACATTACTCCATCGTTGGCAGCCTTCAGGGCTAGGATGACTCCACAGCCCTCACGCTCCTTGGAGTTGTGTTAGAACTCTTTTCCCTCTCCCCCAGATGCCATCCTTGCCATGAATCCATGTTTGTAGAGCCACCAACAGAAATCTTGGGGCCCAGAATGGCACCCCTTCTTCTCATGCTCCTCCGACCACCCCCTCATTCTTCTCCAACCACCCTGCCCCATGATCGTACCACTGCTCTGCCAATGGGTGCACCTATGACCCAAACTGCAGATTGGAGCCACAAGGCTTACTGGTTGTACCCATGATGAGTGTGAGGCCCCCATGTACTGTGTCTCGTGTCCATTGTGTCAACGCGGCACTTACAACTAAACAACAATCGCAAACAAGTACAATTACGTGACAACTCATTGTGAATTCAGGGCTAGGCCTATTGATTTATAATAAACGGTTCAGCAAACATAAGGTCATTACACCCGACTGAATGAAAAACCATTCGGAAAGTAGGATTATTTTACTTAGACTTTAGTAGCCAAATGGAAGTCACAGCAAGATGAATGCCTGTGTAAACCAATTAACGCAAGTGTGAATTCCACTCATTGTGAAGTCCAGATTATTTAAAAAAAAAAAAGCATGAGGTCACAAAGTGTCAGATGAAATACAATGTTCTAGACCACCATTGTCTACTGGCACCAAGGCATGTCCGGACCAGTTCTAGATCACTATACCAAGGAAAGCAGTCGGGAACCTCTAACTCTTCGATATACGCCATGACCTTCTGAACCATGAAACAAGAAAACTTTTTTATCAGGCTATTACGTTCTTCTCCGTTACGTCGGGTGCCTTGCTCGCATTGTACACCCACTTCTGACCTCATCCCCCTTATTTTTCCGTTTTTGTTGTAGCTTGGGAGATAAGGCGTTTCCTTATTTTAGTTCCCCCCCCGGTTCCCGTGTGGTGTCACCACGTCTCTGTTGTAGGAAAGAAACCAAGAATAATATTTAAAAAATCTATACGGTGTATCCACCGCCGTTGGTAGGTCTTCAAATTACCAAGTTCTCCTGGGAAAAAAGATGCTCAGTTCTCTGGTGTTTCCTGAGTTATCTCTTACACTTGAACCTTCTTACAGGTAAAGTCCAGCTCTCTCCTCGTTTTTACTATGCGCAATAAACCTCGTAATTTCAAGTGGCCATGACTTACTTTTTGCACTCATGGAGTCGACAAAGAACCCTGCACGAAGTCTTCTTAATTTATTGTCTTGTCGATACAGCCTGACAACGCGTTCAATAGAGCATTAAGGGCCTGGCTAAGCAAAATGCACAACCTTACAATTATCAATGTGTCCACATTTATGGCTTTTATTGATTTTCAAGCGGCTGTTCTCATCTGAGTTTGGCCCTCCTAGGTCGTGTTATTCACCCAAACAGCCCACGGGGCATTACATGCACTTCTGCCCTTTCCCCCCGCAGCTGTAAGTAGGAGAAATCTTATGACTCTGTAAACACATTGGAAACCCTAACTCTTGGCGTCCATATCATTCCCACACCTATTGATGTTTTTATGACTTGTACCACTCACCCTCAAGGACAATTAGGGAGACATTCTACTTTCAAAGTCAAGGAATCTGTCTTGAGAATTAACAATCTTAGATTTATGGCATACTCAGCTTGCAGAAGTTCCCAGATATTACTGTTACAGCACGCTCCCTGGACACATTTAAACTCACACCAGAAGGCAGGTACGAACTCGGGGGAGAGAAGAAAGGATTTTTTCTCTAGTACATTAAATTAGGTGATTTACAGAGCTGCGATCACCCAGTGACCTCAAAGGAGCCGCACCCTGACAATGCACCACTGAGTTGCAAACTTATTTACAAGTTGTGCGCATAGTGTGTTTGGACGCGCCAGGACCCTATATGGTGGTATACAAGCTATTTCACCAGTGACTTGGTTAAAACAGGTCTGAACTAAGCTGAATGACCCATGTCTGAGATAGACATGGAATCGCAATGCGATCATTGCTTGTTGCAGAAAATGATATGCGAGATGCAAGAAAACTCTGGCACTGAACTCTGAGCCGCCCTGACCCTTTGAGGCCAGTCCCGCCAAAATGGCATACATGCGACCATTGTTGGCTATTGCAAGACTGCAATGTGATTACATGCAAACCATCTGGCTGATATGCAAGAGCTATACATGCGAATACTATGCGACCATTGGTTGGATATGCCAAGACGCATGTGACTATAACATGCAACCATTGGCTGGATATGTGCAAAGGCTTACATGCGAATATACATGGCAGACCATTGGTGGATATGTGTGGACTGCATGTGAATATACATGCGACCATTGGCTGGATATGCAAGGCTACATGCGATATACATGTGACCATTGGCTGGATATGCAAGGCTAAATGTGATATACATGCGACCGTTGGCTGGATATGAAAGGCTAAATGTCATATACATGCGACCATTGGCTGGATAGGCCACTGGTCCACCAGGAATTTGCCCGGTTGTGCTATCCAGACCCGATGGAAACCAAACCTTTATTCATTTAAAACCAGTTCAGTCCCAGGGCCAGCGTGAGAAGCGGCACCAATGTAACCTTAAATATGTTGATACATTTATGAATTTTGACACAACGCAGGCAATGCAGAAATAAAATCTATTTAATATAACACTTTAATGCACCAAAATGATGCAGCCTCCTCCATCACTGTATCATTAATGTCCTACGCCGTCTCAGCGGTGAGCAAATACAGTTTTTTATCCTTCATTACAGAATGACTGCTATTCGGGTATTTCCGGCCCTATTCCGACTAAAACCCCCTGTGCTCCTCTTTCCTCCCAGGCTATCATGCTTTTCCTGCATATAAATGTTTCACTGTATTCTAGAACATAGAAACATAGAATCTGCTGGCAGAACGGCCCCATTCGGCCCCATCTAGTTTGCCTTTTTTTCTGCTGTAAAGACTCAAACCTTAATCAGTCGTTGGTCTCGTCTTAGATTCAGGAGCCGTACGCCAATCCCATGCATGTTTAAGTTCCCTCACTGTATTAGCATGTACCTCTTATCCTGGGAGGCTGTTCCACTTATGCACCACCCTCTCAGTAAACCAAATCGTCCTTCCATTACATCTAAACCTTCTACATTCTATAATGTTGAGATAAAACAGTAGCCAAATTATTCTTGCCCATGTGGCTATTTGGTCGAGGGCCATTGACAGCGCTAAGTCTCTGGTCGCAGTTCATTGGTGAGGACATGCCCCCGGTACACATTAACCTGCGATCTTATTAGTCGATGATATCGCTTTGCAGTGGGTGCAAAGTGCACAATTTATTAGCTTATTGATTTTAGTTTTAATGAAATGGGGAACTAAGAAGTATTTACAGAGTCCCAGATATGATGAGGCCACCCTGGCCAGAGGCTATTAACTGCCACATTAACACTTTATCTACCGGAAAGTAGCACTTGCTAACATAACAATATGCAAAATGTTAAGGATGTCTTAAAATCTACAAATTCTTTCTTTACTTTCGAACATATATAATATTATTTTTAGGACCATCAACACTTGATTTTATTACTAATTATCAATATACAGATTTTGGTAAATTACTATATATGGACGTATGGCTCTATGGGGATCTGTGAATACTTTTTATTTATTTTATTAAATCTAGAAATATTACATATATGTATTTATACCCTTATATATACAATTAGTGTATTCTCTGTAATTCATACCAAAGTCTATTTTTTTATTTTTTGCATTTTACTAACCTATGAAGAAATATTTGTAAACGTTCTTTTTAAATTTTTTTTTAAATGTCTCAATTTCTCCATCTTTTTATTGCTACAGAAGCCTTATAGAGATTAAATATACCGGTAATAGTTGTATCCAGGGACTATGATTCATTGTAACTAAGACACCAAAGAAATAGAAAATATTTTGAATAGAATAGAATTATTCAGAACAATTAGAGCAAAAAGTAGTTATAATGGAGTGATGTGGTTTGCTGTACTTTTTATTATTCACTTTATTATGTTATGTATCTGTCATTGTATTATTAGAATTATTATTAGTATTATTAATATTACTACTACTTCTTATAATAATAATAATATTGTATATTATTGTTATTATTATTATTATTATTATTGAATATTATTATTATCATTAGTAGTAGTAGAAATAGTCAGATTATGGATGAATGCTTAATAATAAATATTAGTATATATACATACATATATATTATTATATATTATATATATTTAAGATATATTATTCTAATTGTTGACCAACTGAATATATTTAATACAATGCAAATACAAAAAAAAGAAAAAGATAAAATGCAACCCCCCCCTAAAAAAAACGATCCTTTACTGAAATAGTAAATTGCATGGATTTTACTAAACTGATGGGGTATTTGGAGGAGGATACATTATTCACAGTTCAAATGATATTAGATATATAGACAGGACGACTCGAATTTTAATGCTGATTTATCAAATATAAATGATATTAGATTTTTAAATGGTTACAGGTGCCATTAGATACTAATACTTGTAATTCTTATAAGGATAATAGATGTTTTAATATACTTCTGCGACATCTTATACATTTCTAATGACTGATCATATTATTCTTATTTACATTAATAATAGTTATTATTATTACTTATTATTAATTGCTTAAATATTTAAGTTTTTTTTATTATAGAAAACGTCACTAAAAAATAATAACTATAAGGCACAAAGTTCCCCCTGATATGAGATCACACAGGCTCTGGTTGTGTAATGTGTGTGTATACAGTGTGGATGTATGTGCAGTGTGTGTGTGTGTACAGTCTGAGTGTATGTGCAGTACGAGTGTATGTGCAGTGTCTGTGTGTGCAGTAGGAGTGAGTGTGAATATATATACAGTGTGTGTGTGTGTGTGTATACAGTGTGGATGTATGTACAGTGTGTGTGTATGTGCACTGTGTGTGTGTATGTACAGTATGAGTGTATGTGCAGTGTGTGTGTATGTGCAATGTGTGTGTGTATGTACAGTGTGTGTGTGTATGTACAGTGTGTGTGTATGTGCACAGTGTGTGTGTATGTACAGTATGAGTGTATGTGCAGTGTGTGTGTGTCTGCAGTGTGTGTGTGTGTGTGTGCAGTAGGGGTGTGTGTAAGTGCAGTGTATATACAGTGGGACTTTATTCTCCTAATGTTCAGTATACTCTCGGGGTGAGAGTGAGTGCGAGTGACTGTGTGTATGCAGGTATAAGTGACTGCTGGCTGTATACGCAGGGTAGGTAGCGGTGTGTGCAGGGCAGGTACCTGGCAGCTAGATTTAATTTAAAGACCTGGAGTGCTGACCATCTTTTGAAAGTGTTTTGTATGGAAACTGCTGGTTACTAGCGCCAGGCTTGGAATATTTGGAATGGTGTGCAATGGACTCTGTGAGTAAATATATATATATATATATATATATATATATATATACATACATACATATAAAGTTATTTATTAGTAACTGGTAATATATATATTAATACTAATAAATAACCATTATTATAGGTTTGAGGGATCTGTCCCTGTTTTTCCTCCCCTCTCTCTTTAAATGAGAATGTTTATGTTAAAGTATAATTATGGATTAGTGTTTATAATAATGCAGATATTGTATATACATTGGGACTGAGATACTCACAGATACTTAGTTTCCTGTAATCTGCTCCTTAAGACATTCAGAGTATTCTCTGTTAAACAACCTCCGGCTAAATAAACAGACCCAAGAAAATCTAAAGAGCAGAGATCCATTAATATAATATTCCAAAAACATATATTTCATTCTTTAAACTCAATTAAAGACAAAGAGCACATGAGGCTTTAAGGAAGGAATTAGAATGTAAAAATATAAAAGTGGAAATTCTAATTTCAGAATTTTCCTGATTGATTTCAATATATATATAATTATATATTTCAATATTTTTTTTAAAATGTATTAAAGTACACATTAGCAGGGGCATTTCACACTTATTTGTAACCTTAAGTATTATCTGACAAAAAATTACCAGAAGGTCATTTTAATATTGCTCAATTTGTTGAAGATGTAGTGGGTACTGTGCTGTAAAGCCTGGCAGAGCGGGTACAGTCAGTCACATGTACCTGCTGGAAGCCTTGTGTCAGAGCCTGGTCCTTGGTGGAAACAGTTTAATTTATAGGCGTTTTCCACTAATTAAAACCTCATTAGTCTGTTTCTTTTCAGTGTGTGACATGTTGATTTGGTAGTTGGGGATTATCTGATCCTCGCCTGGTCGCCTGGTCGCCCCAGCAGGTTCTACTGTCTGCCAGAAAGCTGTCTGTATCAGGAGATAAAGGCAACCCTCTGATATCACCATCCTGGGTAGGATGGCAACTCCCATCACACCCAGCCATCACAGCTGTACACAATGCTCCCCATCACTGTGACCCCCCCCCACACACACACAAAAAAAATCAATATAAAGAATATAAGCAGATATTTAAGATATAATATAGGGAGAAAACAGCTTCCAAGCACTTAATTAACAGTGTACTGCCTTAGAGCTGCTTACCAAATAATTGTATATCTTATAAGGGACTCTAAAGCCTCCATAAATAATCAAAGTATAATTTTTTTTACATTTAAAAACTCTTTTTTTACATTTAATAAATTATATATATATATATTACATAATGCATATTACACATATATTATAAAATATAATTATCACATGTTAAAATAAGATAATGTATTGGTACAGTAGGGTTGATTTAACCCTGTGTCTGCCAGATGAATTAACCCCACATAGGTACAGGCAACCATGTATTAGTGGGACTAATCTATAGATCTAGTAAACACCAGAGTATAGGGGTCAACTGATATAGGATGGGACTAAAAAAATAAAGAAAATATACATACATTTCTGCTATATGTTAACCAAGGCGTGTTCTCTTTAAATAGTTTTTATGTAATAATTCTATATCATGCACCCTTTGAAAATACGTTGGTTTTAATGGCGGCTTTCCCAGTAGGACCGTTATAAGGGCGTCCGTTCATTGTTTAGGTGAATTGAAGGTTAAGAGATTTGCAGTTGTAAACGAAGGCTTATTACTTAATTCTATAATAAACCAGCTAAGACTTTTTAAGTACAAATAAAACATCCAGAGGATAATTGGATACAAAAACAAAAAAGGTCCCGAACCTTGTATTTACATAGAAAACCATTATTAATGATGCCGAAGAAGACCTTAAACCTCCTGTTGTCTCAAGTCTTATCTGATTACCAGCCTCTTATATTTGGGGGATTTAAGGATTGGCCCTGGAAGCGTAATTACAACTTTTTATTTATTTTCCGACCACAAGAAATTATTCTTTAGAACCAGACATTTTATATATTCTGGAGATTTGTGTTTATAGTTTCCAGAAATATACAATTCACAAATGAATTATATACAATACCTGTTATCTTCTTAAGTAGTTGTAGCACCAATCAAGCATTGGACACTAACCAATGTAACGTAAAGACGTTTTACCTTACCAAGGAGGTAGTAGGTAAGTGGAACAGCCTCCCAGCAGAAGTGGTAGAGGGTAATACAGTGAGGGAATGTAAACATGTATGGGATAGGCATACGGCTCCTGAATCTAAGACGAGGCCAACGACTGATTAACGTATATTTGCATCAAGGCTTTGGTCAGCCATCTAAACCTCGAATCTGTTCGGTGACCAATTAGAAAATGCGTTACTAAGATTTATGAATCTTTTATGTGGGCAGCCAATCAGGTAGGACGAGGGCAGCCATGTGGTGGGGTATGAAACCTTAGCAGAAGGGAAACTTGAAGACATTTTTAAAATGTCAATTTATTGGGGTAAAATATTTTCTTTTTTATCTTCAGATGACAGACTTATTTCACGGATTTTTTTTTTAATAAAATGTTTTCAGTTTTATACGTTATAAAGTGAAATTTGTGAATTTCATATTATTAAAGGGACACTCCCACCATCATATGCACTTTTAGATGAGAGGTCCCTGTTAAATTACCGTGGTACGTCTATGATGTTGACTTTCCATATGGGTCAGCGCGATCACCAGTTGGAACAAAGAACTCCCCTACAGTGACGATACGATTGTCTTTTGCCTGAGCTGTCACTGTTGGATGGTTCTAAAATAGTCCAACTAAACACATGTCTGTTTGGAACATAAGATAGCACGGACAATGATGTATAGCTCTGGTTGGATAGAGTGTCTAATGTATACAAAGGGAACATACATTCATAAGCAGAGCCATAAGTGCGTCATCTTCATTATCTATGAACGTTGGTAATCAGGGTCTGAGAGCTGAAAGTACATAAGATGCCTGGGTGCATGCAAGACTAGGAAGGTTAAGAATGTTGACTATTTCTTAGGGATTCTAGAAGTTTTTATAATGTTGGACTCCCATGGATAGAGTGAGGCTAGGAGACTCCCATGGATGGAGTGAGGCTACGGGGACTCCCATGGATGGAGTGAGGCTAGAGGGACTCCCATGGATGGAGTGAGGCTAAGAGGGACTCCATGATTGGGTGAGGCTAGGGGGCTCCCATGGATGGAGTGAGGCTGGGGGGACTCCCATGGATGGAGTGAGGCTGGGGGGACTCCCATGGATGGAGTGAGGCTAGGAGGACTTCCATGGATGGAGTGAGGCTAGGAGGACTTCCATGGATGGAGTGAGGCTAGGAGGACTTCCATGGATGGAGTGAGGCTAGGAGGACTTCCATGGATGGAGTGAGGCTAGGAGGACTTCCATGGATGGAGTGAGGCTAGGGGGACTTCCATGGATGGAGTGAGGCTAGGAGGACATTAATGTTCTCAGCAACATAATTACTAAGTTCATTATTGTCGTTTGTTATCAAATACTGCATAGCGTTTCCTTCCTAAAGTAGCCGATCTGTCTTCTCAAAGAAAAATAAGAGGTTCAGAAGTTGATTTGCCCCAACAATCTACATTTATTTGGGTTATTATGATATATATATATATATATATATATATATATAAAAGGAATTAACATTCTTTTAACCCCTTAATGACAAAGCCTGTACATGTACGGGCTCAAAATGCATTGTTTTCAATGGGTTTAGGGACCGCTCATTGTCCTTAAGGGGTTAAAGAGTCCAGAAAATCTCCTATCACCTACAAACCAGATACTAAAAAAATGCCATATGCCCTTCAGGGGGCATATCAGGGGGTTTAATTTGCCCAGATATACACGATGTCTGACTGCCCTGCAAAAGATACTGTCCGAGGGCCAACGTTGGCTTGCGCGCATGGGCAGATGGTCCACGACGTGTCTACACAGCCCCGCATGTCGGCCAAAGATCCCGACGGAAATCTGAGAACTGAGAAATACCGAGCCGGAATTTGACACATCCCCTTCTATAATTTGTATGCCAAATAACTCCTCCGATTAGTATAACCCGAATCACACGGGGCAAATATTGAAACACAGATACATTGACAGATACATCGACGGAGAGGTGAAGGACATGTCAGAGGATCTACAGAACTAACATGACTTGTCCAACTATTTGTAATTATCTGAAGTACTCTAGAATTCTATTTATCTTTATTCTAGCAGGTGTCGCGCTCACTAGATAAACGGGCAAATAATAATCAATAATGAACCATCGGTGGGCCTCTTACTTCATCGCGACTCCCATCAAATGGTTTGACGAGCCTCTGATCGCGAGAAAAACCCGCCCAAGTATTTCCTTACTACGTGTAATATTTAGGCTATTTACCTTCTATTTAATTAAAAAAAAAAAGTTGAAAAAAATAAAATATTTTTTCATTCACTAATAATTTATTAAAAATAAATAATAACTTTTTTTATCTGGAATATTTCATTTTTTGCAGACAAAAGTAACTATGAGATTTCAATTACGGATGAAATTTTGAGTTTACTTTAGTGAAAAAGAATAAATTTTTTATGCAAATTAGGACTTATATTAAAAATATGTTTACTTTATCATTAAATTAATTCTGTGTTATTATAAATTAAAAAAGTATTTTTCCAGACTTATGACAATGTATTTTTTCTGTTACGCATGCATCAAAAATAGAATTAAAATGAACGTTGTCTTCAAGCGTTACTTTGACAAAAATAGAGAATGTTGTTTTTTTTCATTTACTCCTTAAAACGAGTTGCAACTGATCTAAATAAATCTAAAACCAAGACAATGATTATTTGTAGCAAATATTTTTAAATTGTTCACTGACAGATTAATCCATTTTCTATTTGCAAGAAAAAATAATGATTTACATTTTTGTGATTTTTGTGATTTTGTTTTGTATTTTGGCTAAATAAAGAATTTAAAAAAATATTGTATAATGTAATATTCTATTTAGAAACCACTGACATAATAATGAAGAATTACCATTTTCTAGAAATAATATATTTGTAAAATGATCACTTAGAAGACTTTGATTTATAAAAACAACCGCAAAATGTTAATTTGTTATTTTTATTTTATTATTGCAAAGACCCAAAACTGAAATATTAATTATAAATACATTTTATTTTTTTTTTGTTAGTTTTATAAACTTGTCCTATAATAGTCTATAAATATCAATAACAAAAAATACAAATAGCTTTAGTGACAAGAAATATGATTGTTATAAGTCGCTAATTAAAAGAACAATCTAGAATATCAGATATATTGCCGAGGTCGAAAAGCACATCTCCCAAAGACTCACAAACACTGAATTCAATGCCTGGATAGTCTAGTTATATATATATATATATTATATATTATAATATGATATAGTTATATATATTATATTTATTATATATATTAAAAATTATATAAATTATAAATTTTAAATTATATTAAAATTATAAAAATTATATAATAAATTTATAATATATACTATTATTTTATATATTATTATTTTATATTATATTAAGATTTTTTTTATATATATATTATAGTATATATAAACATTTAAATGAAAAATACACATTTTCTATGAATTTCAAAACTTTTCTATTTAATGATAAAATGCATTAGCTTTTAAAAATTAGATTGTTTAAAATATGCGATTCATGCAGAAGAGAAGCTTCAAAAAAGATCATTACCTTAGTCTTTTATGTAAGCAAATTTTGCTTGTCCTAGGGTCAGGTTTTGTAATGACGAATACCCCCTCTTCTCCCCGGCAAGCATCAGTTTGTAACAGAGTCTGAGAAAGTCTTTCAACCCTGAGCTCTTTCCTTTGGAATTTGATAACATTAAAATAGATAAGAAAGTGGTTTATTAACCGCTGGGACTCTGGGGGGGGGGGGTTCACAAAACGGTTCTAATGCTACAGTTTTTTTGTACGTCGGTAGCAAAATGGTCAACTTTTTTCCTATTTAGTTACACAGGGGAACAATAAACGGTCTATTGTGAAATGATAATACAGCGAGAAGGGGGAGTATGCATCAAAAAGTAGCAAATGCAGCAAAAAAAACCCCCACAATAACGTGGATCATAATTCTTCACTAATAAATCTAAGTTTATTCTATTTATATTTTGCCATAAATTAAGAGAAAACTTTTTGACTATTGGATAATATTTCTTTGGGGGGGACATTACTCTGCGGTATACTTAAAAGCGGAAGCGTCTTTATTACAAATTTTAGCTCAACTAAATTCGTTATTTATAATTTTTCTGTATACGGTGCATTTTGGTTGACAATCAGCAGAATTCTTTTGGTGGTGTTTGGTTTAAACGTTGATGTCAGGGAAGCTCAGGTTCTCTACCATCTTCTCACACCGGCCTTACAAAGGCTGCCTGAACCAATCAACAGGAACCAGAAACTTAACGCAAAAAACCGAAGGGGGAAGGATAATCACGCAGATCCCGAGAACAGGAAGTTAAGATGGCTGCTCACGTTGTATACACATCAGATGTTTTTTTTGTGTTTTTTTTAATAAATACTGCGTATTGTAATCCATAGAATATATATATATGTTTATTTAGCGTATCGGACTGTAAAATGTAGGATTTGGACAGGATATCCTTGTACTGTTCTTGGGAAGCCATGTTGTGCCTCCAACCCAGCTAGGTAATTACTTAGTGGGGGGGGGGGTGCCCTGACCTAATTAAATTACCCATTTTGCCCCCACCTATTTACTAGCTATTGAGGTTTAATGTAGGAAACCATTTTTGCACAAAATTCCTCGAGGCTGACAAGAAGGAGGACCAACAATCAGCAATGTATTCTGGGCTAGGGCGACTAGGCCTAGGACTAGGGGGGGGCATGTCCAGGGGTGACAACAGTCCCCATTTCGCAAAGCTGGGGGACAGATTGCCCTGGTGGCGGATCTGCCCTTCTTCGGTGCTGCTACTCATTGGGCCAGATACAAGGGGGATCTATTGGGGATCTTTATCTCCCCAACTGGCCCATTTGCATTATGTAGGCTTTTCTTGAATCCCATTATTCAGAATGCTGAGGTGAATGATGTATCCCAGGTCATCTCTATTTACTATTCTTTTTTTATAAAGGTCTAGATGGTGATATAAGTACGGGGTCACCGACCTAGGTCTGACCTCTTGGTGCATTCATTTTTGGGGATCTGGGATGACTGCCAATGAAGACATAGGTTAGAGGATTAAAAAGAAAACAGAAAAAAAATAATAATTCTTGGGCAATTTTAGCACGTGTGCAACTCTGGATATTTCAGGAAACCAAAACTAATGACTTGTTCCCATACGCAATAAATTAATAGTGAGGGATGTAAGAAAAGAAATAGTGTGCTGTTAAAACCTATAAAAACAATTGCTCCTGAGTTTATTTTATTAATCATTTCCTTTTTAAATAGAATGGAGTTGGAGAGGTTTTTTTTTTTTAAATGTCTGAAATGTAACATTTGGATGACCTTCCGGAAACATACATTCAATGTACAAAGAGTAATCGAGATGCAAATCGGTAAAAGTCGAGTAATCAGCAAATTTCATTGGTTGTCATAACGATTCCTTCACTGTAGAGGGGAACTATTGCCTTTTTATTACTAGTATCAGAATAAAAATACGTTTTCATACATTATATGACCAAAAGTATGTAGACACATGACTATCACGCCCATATGACCTTGTTGGACATCCTATTCCAAAACCAAGGGCATCGATATGGAGTTGGCCCCCTCATTGCAGCTTTCACTCTTCTGGGAAGGCTTTCCACAAGATTTTGGAGCGAGTATGTAAGAACCAAGGCGCCCAGGGGAGTCACGGAAGGCAACGGGGGTGGATCAATGATGGGGCAGTTGCTCCAGGGCCCTGAGTTGGAGAAGGCCTCCAACCTACAAGCACGCAAAAGCGGATACGGGAGGGAATATGTATGTATGTATGTATGTATGTATGTATGTATGTTTGATGTTAGAGTGAGTGCAGTTGTGTTAGCATGAGCATGTATTTGTGTGTGTTAGAGGAAGTGTGTGTTAGCATGAGTGTGTATATGTAAGTGTGTGTTAGATGGAGTATGTGTTAGCATGAATGTGTATGTGTGTGTGTTGGAGGGAGTGTGTGTTAGCATGAGTGTGTATGTGTTAGCACAAATATGCATGTGTAAGTGTGTGTGTGTGAAGAAGGAATCTGTGTGATTGCGTGTGTTAGAGTGTGTTTTTGTGAGCGTTAGTGTTAGTGTAAGCATGTGTGTCTACAATGAGCAAGCACTTTTATTTCTGATATGTGCAGGAAGACTGATGTATGCAAATAAGGGGGAAATTCAGCGCTCCATCAGTGCAGACACAGGGTCCGCAGGCTTTAATTTAATGCACACAGTGTACTGGGTTTGTATATTATTGCGTATATGATAAAAGCATATTATTAATTAATATTATTTTGTTTTGTATTAATTTTAATTATTGTATTATATTATTTTATATTATCATGTTTACTATTTCATTGATTGCATTATTTTATTATTTATTATATTATTATATTAATTTTTAAATAATATTATTGTATTGGAGTGCCAGAGGTGAGGCTTAGCATGATGGCGAGGGGAAGAGAGAAGGTATCAGAGCAAGTAAGTGCAGGTTTGTTTATGAGTATGCATGTGTTAGTTACTAGGTGGCACCGAACAAATACTCCACTCAGGCGTCACTAACCCCTGGCTTGTCTCTTATCGGCATTAAAAATCTTTGGCATGTGTGCAACTGGTCGGCCATGAAAACCCATTTCATAAGCCTCACGATGCACAGTGCAGTTCGGGACGTTTAACCCCTTAGGGACAATGGCCGGTCCCTAAACCCATTGAAAACAATGCACTGAGCTCTTAAGTGCGAGCCGTTCTATTGCCAATGTGTGCCTATAGAGATGGCTGCCTACGAGCTTGACCTTATACACCTGTTAGCAATGGATGAAACACCTCAACTCAAGGAGGTTGGGATTCCTCTTGAGACTAGCGGTGTATTATGATGTATATATAAAAATGGCAGGAATTCTATTAAATAAATATACAATTCAATGAAATTGAATAAACATAAGAAATATGTAAAATTCAACATAATTGGTTGCACATATAAATATCAGATACAATAATAATTATAAAACACACGTATTAATTTTTTCCTCTTTACATTTGGTGGAGATCAATGAACCTGACGCGTTTCGCGGCCCAGATGCGGCTTCTTCAGAGGTATGAAACATTCATAAATAGATAAATCCTGCCAAAAGAAATGGAATAAAATCACTTTTTTTTACAAAAAAGGCAGAGTTGGTTCTAAAATTGAACCAAAACATCTGTTTTTCTTTTTTTTTTATTATTATTATTTAAAACAGTAGTAACGGATCAAATGTGATAACAACAATGGCGTCCTGTCTTTTCTGAATAAATACACAATTTGCGATACATACATAGGAAAAGCTTTTTTTTGGAGACATTGTGTCACGAGGAAGAGATTCAAACAACCCCATATGTGAGCGCACCTCCTTTCTTATTTTAACCCTTTAAGGACAATGGGCGGTCCCTAAACCCATTGAAAACAATGCATTTTGAGCCCCTATATGTACAGGCTTTGTCATTAAGGGGTTAAAGGTGACTCAAACCTGACTTAATTAATATTTAGTAAAAGTCTCGTTTAAAAATGGTTCGAAGGCGTTTTGAAAGGCGCTTCGCGATGTAAACAGCGCTATCACAGAACAAGATTATAATGCTTGCCCCATTCTTTCCCGATAAGATTCCGTCCAAATGCGCAGTAATCTGATGTAACCGGCAAAGAAATCCATCTTTTATTTGTAAATAGTAACATACATTGCGATAGACGATAAGAACTTCACCCAGACTGCCCTTTACTGACATCTCGTCCAGTACGTATCCCGTTTGATAAATTTCTGAAACGCTATTAAAGCTGAAGTTCCACCTACTCCAAGGGAACAGTTTTTTTTACTCCCAGTAGTACTACGTTTCTAATTCATTCTTAGAATCAATTCTTTAGTTGAGTAAAATTTAGCATCTTTCCAAATTTTTCGGGGAATGCTTAGGTATCATGTGACACAAAAACAGGCACCGATTGGTTGTTGCCATATATATGTCTCTACTATCCAAACATCCACGGTAAACTTTATCATGTCAATTGAAAGAGGGTGTCGGAGGATCACCATTACCCTCCTGCTTCTCGGCTGACATCTTTGTTGGGCCAACATGGAAAGAGATATAGAGTCGTGTAAACTTTGGGGGCCTAAGGGGTCTCTTCTCTATCTGTAGCAAATTATCCAAGATGTCTTCACAAACTGGTTACTCACAAGATTCATTCATTTACACAGTAAAAATGTCCCTTAAATCAAAGTGGGTAAGTGCCCCGTTGACTCAGCTTCAGTCTTCGGTTTCTTTTTCTCCGAAACCTGGCCCTTTTCTGAACTCTACATAGGCAATGTAGAGGCAATGTCTGGCAATGTCTGGGATTGAACTCAACTGGAATGACCATTTGCCCATCACCCCAACCAAAAAGTCTGCGTAGTAAGCCCAAGAATCTAAAACTAGCCGAATGTCTAAGAAGCTTGATGTCCACAGGGGGAGCTTTTTGGAGGAAATTGGGGGGTGGAGTTGGGGGGGTAGATTATTTAAGTGGCTGTTTTCCAGGGTTTAGGAACCATTCTTGTGGTTCGCTTACCTGGTTGCGTGTCCCACCCCCCTCCCTCCCTTTATATTTGTATTTTTGTTTTGTGTTGTTTTTGTCACAGTCTGTGGGGCGGCAGCTTGCCCGGTACTCAGGGGGTTAATGTGGTGGTAAGTGAATGGTTGGTAACATCTGGTGGGAGGTTCTTGGATGTCAGTGCTGGGAACCTCAGGTCAGGTTGGGGGCATCTGGGTCCCTTTCTTAAGTGGTATTTGGTTCTGGTACCCGGATTACTTGGCAGGCTTGGTGTGTGCATTGTGTTTATTGTATATATTTACATGTTTGTGTTTTGAGTCATTGTCCTTGTTAACGCACCGATGTTTATTGTTTCAGGTTTTGGTGTGACAATGACTCTATAAATAAAATTGGCTGTGGCCTTTTCTTATCCATATTCAATGGTGTGCGATGTCATTATTGGGGGGTTAATGGGGGCTTAAGCCTAGCCCGCAAAATCAAGGCTACAACAGTCATGTTCTGCTTCTATGGCAATAGCTTATCGGTGCCTGCTTTTAGGTGTCCCATGACAATTAAGGATGAGATTTATTTTCTTTAAAAAAAAAGCTGAAAACTATTAATTTTAGTTATACTATACAATATTAAAAATAAACCCCCCAAATATTTAACGTTTGGATACCTTACTGGAACAATGGCGCTCTTCTTTGTAAACTGATGACCCAAATAACAAAAGTAATATTTTTAAGTAACCCGTAATTAACATTTTTATATAGTTTTGTTGTTTAATATGATTAGTAAAGAAAACATCATCTAGATATAGAAGGAGAGAATTGACTTCACACCTAATGAGCAGATAAGGTCTAACAAAGCCAGTGACAGCTTCTCTGAGATTACCTGGATATCACGGCAGGAACACCCAGTTACAACACAGCGCTGTTTGCTTACACTCACCTGATCAGATAAACCCGCGGTGTAACCAAGTCCCACAAAGTCTGTGATTGATGCCGGTTCATTTTGACTTCTAATCAGAGGGCAGACGTAGCCAAATGCAATACATGTTCTCCTTATCTGGCTCCTGGTTATGGAACAATACAAAAAAAAGGAGGTCCTTGTCTTTGGGCCAGAAGTAAATATGAAGAAAGGACCTCTGAGGTCTTAGCTTTTTTTGGTTACATAAGTTTCTAGGAATAAGTTGACCCTTAAGAACAAAACAACTTTTGAGTATAAAGAAGTTTGCGATACCTTTAAGAAGTATAGAACCTGCCGGGATATCAATGGAATTCTGTATATTATTATTATTATTATTATTATTATTATTATATGTATTATATTTATATAGTGCCATCATATTTCACCGTTCTGTACATCCTACTGAATTCTGGCTCACTAAAAGTACAAAGTACAACCATAAAGAAACACACTGTGGTTCACCGTATCTCAGCCGCACTCCAAGCCCCATTATCCGCCAAGAAGGATGATGGGATTTGTGGAGTGATATCGTACAGTAGGTCATAATTGCCCCTCCTTTTTCTTCATAAACATTCCAACGCAGAAACAATGCTGCAGCAGGGTAAATATTCCATTTATCGTAAATTTTCTGAAAAAAAATTGAAAATATGAGAAAATCAGTTTTACACTTTTTTCTGCTGTTAGTAAATCGTCGTTGTCATTAAGTTCATCACAAACTTTAATTTTCTGTTTCGAGAGTTAATGTAAAAACTCACTCGTAGACCCTTTGCGCCCAATAGCGTCTGATTGACAGAGGGAAGGGCTCAGTGTAAGGGGGTAGGTTAGTGTAGGTTTTACAATACAAGCAAAAAATATAATGTATAATGTATAGAATATATATTATATCATCTAGACTAAGAAAGAGAAAACTGACTTCACACCCAATGAGCAGGTAATATATAGAATCTGCTAGAAAAATGAACAGTGAGTGTATAAAACAAAAAAATCTTCAAAATGGCTGCCATTTTTGGGTTGGAAGGACCAACAAGCACCATCAAGCCAACAAATGTGACCTAATCCATTTTTATATTTTGGTAACATTTGTTGTAAAATACAAATACTACAACTAATTATAATATAAAATAATAATATAAATAATTTAAAAAATATAATTATAATAATAATAATAATAATAAAATAATTATTGGCACAATGTCGTATAAAGGTGTCATATGGAATCAAAACGTTGTCTTTGCTTTGTTTTCTTGTTGTATGTGTGTGTTCTGTTTTCGCTACCCTTGGGTCTCCCTGGACACCCTTATCGCGTTCACCTTGGGTTCAGAGCTGCAGATATGGAGTATCCTGCGTGGTTAATCCTTCCTTTATCTAATTCTGTACTACTTCATATTCAGTCCTTCGTGGTCTTCTGGGGTTCTAAAGTGAAGCAAGCCAGTCGGCTCTGAAAATACATTAAGGACGTGGGGTCTAATCTCTTATCGGTCGCTAAGTCTTCCTCTCCCTCCACCGAGGGACCTCTTAACAATCAGCTGTCCAATCGAATTCGGAACGTTGGTCTAGTTCTGGATATTCCAATTTGTAAAGCGGAATCCGTGCGTAATAACAGCGAGTTCCTCCTTATTGGATTTGTCGGAAACTTTTTTTAACCTTGCCATTGTTAGAGAGATGGAAAGCAGATACCGTCCCTGGGATATTAGCAGCTGATACGAGCGCGCGGGCTGCTGTTCTGGAACCCAGAACATTATTAATGGATCGGCCATCAAAAAGTCTTTGGATGATTATCCATCACAAAGGGCCTTAGGTGCAAAAAGGGTGTAGTAGGGAAGTGTCCATTACAACATAATTAACTAATTTATCAATCGTCAAGATTCTGAACGTGGAGCCGTACGTTTAAGGAAAAAAACATCACAAAAAATAACATTTTTGGAACCTTCAGAAATATAAAAATGCGTTTCAATACACAGAGGTTCTCTGATGAGGGAGGCCTAAATTCTAGATATTTTTTTTCCATTATCATCATATTTTTTTTTTCTTCTTTTTTGGTTTTAGCGTACCCACACAAATTATATATATATATATAGGGCTTCCTTTTACACGTACAAAATTTCATATACATGTACTAAAAAATGTTTTTTTTAAAAATGATTATGATTTTGCAATGATAACTTTCCCTAAACTAATTGAGTTGATAAAATACCCCAAAATCCATTAATTTAAGTGTCCTGATTTTTGAAATACTTGGCCACCTCTGCCAAGTTTAACCTTAATATTAAGCAATATACCGTATTTATCGGCGTATAACACGCACTGGTGTATAACACGCACCCCCATTTTTGAACCAAAAAAATGAAACAAAAAAACTTCATCAGAATCACTGCTATCTGGGAAACCACACACACACAGTAAGACACACACACAGTAAGACACACACACCCTAACCCCCCTTCTCAGGATCTCCCCTCTCTCTCCCTAACCCCATCCCGGTCACTTACCTTCAACTCCACCTGCCTCAGCCGCCGCCGCACGCCGCCTGCCGCCTGCCTCAGCCCTCCCCGCCTGCCTCTGCGCCTCTCTGCCGCCTGCCTCAGCCTTCTGCCGCCTGCCTCCTCCCGCCTGCTCCGCCGCCTGCCTCAGCCTCAGCGCTTCACTCCTGTTGTGGAAGCGTGAGGCGGTATTTGTCTCCGGGTGCCGGCAGCTTCACTGCTGAGCGCCCGGCACCCCCGAGCAACGCCGCACGCCTGTCCAACACTAAGAGTTGATCGCTGAGGGCAGGCCGGCAGAGCAGACGGCGAGGCGGCGGCGCTGAGCAGCCGTATAACCAGGATATCGGCCGCTATAAACACGCAGGTAGGATTTCAGCTTCAAATTTTAGTTAAAAAAGTGCGTGTTATACGCCGATAAATACGGTATTCGTACCCCACATGGATAGTTTGTTTTCAGCATCAAACGCCATTAATCAGGTTGAGAGTGCTGGGGGTAGTAGTTTACAATAGCAGGGATCAGACAAAGTAAAGATCCTCTGGTAACACGCAAACATGTTTTTTTAAATTTATTTTAATATTCGTGGCAAGTCATGCAGAGCCTCATGTTTATAAATGTCGTGTAACGTGTGATGGAGACCAGTGATGGAGACCAGTAAGAGACCCAGTGAGTGGGACCAGTGAATGGAGACCAGTGATGGAGACCAGTGATGGATCCCACATTGAGCCACACGGACCTGCACATCGCTACTGAATATATGATGTTCCATGCCATCCAGGTCTTAAAGCCGAATGTCATTGAAGGGCCGAGTGGGTTGTCTCTTCCATATTGTTCAGTTATTGATTGTTGTTGATTCGTTCTGGAAGCCTTTTGTGACGTCAAGGCAGGAAATTAATTCGTTGATGCAAGTTGTCCCAAATTAGGAAAACTGAACTCATCTTCTTTAGGAAATATAACCCCATGTGGACTTATTACACATATCCAAAACAATACAAATCCTTAATGATTAAAAAAATAAAAACAAACAATATATAGGTTAGTTATGCTACAAGTCAATTAAAATTATTTTTTGTTAGTTTAAAAAAAATAAAAAATTAAAAGATAAATAATAATAGATATAAATAATAATAATAATTATTATTACTTTTTTTATTTTATATTATTATTATATTATTATATTAATTATTATTTATATCTAATATATTTATTTTATCTATTATTTTATATCTATTATATTTATTTATCTATTATTTATATCTATTATATTTATTTATCTATTATTTATATAGCACCAACAGTTTCGGCACACATTAAATAAAGAGGGCCCTGCATCTAGAGGATACATATTTTTTTCCCAGAAGAAAATTCCCTTTTGCCTTAACGTTGACCCTGTGGCTGTTGTGGAAAATATTACCCGGTTTGCTGCGTTAGTAGTTCCCAGAGCAGTGGAATAAATCTGTCAAGCGCTTGTTACATTGAAGCAGAGTTTGTTATCAGTGGAGGCTTTGGAGCTGCCAGACCTTCTCCTGCTGGAGAGGTAGATTAGAAGCTTTATAAATAGCATTCCATGCAGGGAACACGTGTCGGGAACTTGGTCTCCAAACTCAGCAGGTGATCTTTACTACAAGCTCTTGGTAGGGCCAGTCCTAGACAAAGTGGCACCCCAGGCAAGCATATTCTCTTGTACCCCCCCATTCTTTTACAGGGATAAAAATATTTTTTGAGGCCTAGCGGATCCAGAGCCTGACCTCGGTAGGGACACTAACTAATATAAATATATATAAGTAAAAAGATATAAAAATATATATATATATATAAATATATAAAAAAATATAATAAATCTATATTAAATATATCAATATATATAAAAATATATATAAAATATATAAATATATTATATAAATATATATATATTATGAAATATATATATAAAAATATATATAAAATATAAATAATATAAATATGATATATATAAAATATGATAAAATATATATATATAAAGATATATAAAATATATATAATTATACCATAATCCTGCAGTCCCGATGTCTGAAACTCATAGCACGAAATTGTGTGATGCCAGTTTGATTGACACTCTACCTCCCGAGCTCCGCCCCCTGTCATCCCTATACACTGGCAGTTGGGAGATATGTAGTTAAAAAAAATCATATATAAAGCAGAGTTTGCCAGAGTTAAAAATCAATAAAACACCACTTTGTGTACCCGTAGATAACACTTTAATATTATTTTTTATTGATTCCCTTTAATTTTCTGTAGAACATCCAGGAGTCCGGTAATGGCAGGAAACAATCAGACGGCAATTGATAGAATACACTTCGCTTTCTAAAAACCCGTCAAGGCGTTCATAGAACCCTCTTCCCTGACATATAATATAGAGAAAATGCGAAAACAAAGGTCTTTTATAATAAACCCGGTAATAACTCCGTCTGCTCGCTGAAATTACTTTCCCAGTGTCATCTATTAAGGGGAACGGACTGTACGCCATACACATTACAAGCAAGTCGTACTGATAAGACGCGAGCTGAACAAATACCAAAAGAAAAACCCAGGAACAATAGATTACAAAAAGTCAATATTCCTATATATATTTTCCAATATCCTATGTTTGGTTAATGACCCTATGTAAAGCCGCAATCCCCGAACAACACTTAAGAGCGACAAACCATCTTTTGTTCATTAAATGTTTCTTGTGTTATACGAATGTGCCCCCCCCCCCTTCTGCAACTTTTTACAAAGGAAACCTCTTGAATTGAGTTATTAGATTTTGAAGAACAAAAAAAAAAAAAAAAGGAATTTTCCTTATCGGGGATGCATTTGACAAAATGCTAACAAAATGGATATTAACGATGAGTTGAAACAAGGGAAAGGGATTTATCGTCGGAAGGCGGATGCGTACGAGCGTTGAGATTGGCTTTGCGATGATATTGAATGATGATGCAGTTTATTTCTTCTCTTGTATTTTTACAGACAAATTAATTATCTGATATGTTGTTTGTAGCATACATTTTGGCTTTGCTGTATAAGGTAGAATTTTTGTTTTCTTGTGACTTATGATGTCATAAGGGAGCCCATGAGCTCAAAACTGAAACCAAGCAATCAGGAAGCTCAAAGGCTCGGATTAAATATGGAAGTCCATAAAGGTTGGTGCATTTTGTGATGTAAGTTAAAAAAAACTAATACCCAACGGTTGTACCAGAGAGGGTAACTTTCAGACCCAAGAGAAAAAAACCCCCAAAAAACTATAGACATGGTGCAATCATGCCATGACATCATCATGCCTTTTTTGCTTGTCAGTGATACCATAAGGTTTACCGCAGTAGCAGGAAAGATCATTTGATTTCTGTAGTATTTTTTTAAAAATAATGCCCTGATCTACGCAGAACGCATTTCCAGGACATTCATGACATTTATTTCTTATTAATATTATTATTAGTTGTATTGCTAAAATTATTGTTAATATTATTACAACTCACCTCTTAGTAAATTCAGCCCATTTCTTCCATTGCATTTCCCCAGAATATAATTTATACTCAAAGTATTATAATTTATTAAGTATAGTTCTTATTATTTTACAATATCATTTAAGAACCAAATGCTTGATTAGCAATTCCTTATTTATTAATATGTATATGTAATTAAAAAAAAAGGAATTAAGCAACATGACAAAGAACACATATAGTGTAACCCCCCCCCCCTCAAAAAAGTAATTTTTGGTGTTTTTGGCTCTAAAAGTTGGAATTGATCTGTAACACAGAGTGTTTAGAGAAAGACCTGATTAACTCCCAAATGTAACCTATAAAGACTATTGTTTCACGGTCCCAAATTAACAAATGAGGCAATATATAACAACCTGAGAAAACACAGCTTCCAAATCCCAAGGATCTGTCAAAAAAGCCCTTTTAACCCTTCATTTGCATTTGAGCTTGAAGCTAGCCTCTTTTTTTTTGTATTTAACAGTTTGAGTGCCAGAGAGCGACCAAACCTTGTAATACAATTCAAAAGCCAGAGTTGTGTAACTATGTAGTAAAAAATATAAAAAAAGATACAAGTTAACGGAGCTCAACCTGCTCACTATATACCTTATTCTATTAACCACTTAAGGACAATGGGCAGTCTGAAAACCCATTGAAAACAATGCATTTTGAGCCCGTACATGTACAGGCTTTGTCATTAAGGGGTTAATTCATATGAAGGTAAACAAGAGGTCCCTTATAAACATGGGCCAATTTTGCACCCAAGGAGGGAAAATCCCCTTTATGATGTCAGAATAATCCCTGGGTCAATACCTTTTAAGTTACCCCTAAATATCCCTTCTTGCCAAAAGGGAATCCGGTCGATTCTTAAAAGATCTACAGAACCTCTATGGGCAGCGCATTCCAGAGCTTTACAGCCCTTACTGTAAAGAATGTCTTCTTCTGACGATGGTGGAGCCAAGGCTTATCTAACTGTATTAAGTGGTCTTTTGTTATCTGCTACGTCTCTGGGGTTAATATTCGTTCTACAAGGGTCCTTAGATGGTCATTGATTATATTTGTACATTATGATGTCACCCCTTAGCGGAGGAGGTTCTGAGCACCCTGATGTCACAGGTTCATTCATGTCTTCACACACCATAGAAGTTATTTAAAAAAAAATAATCAGAAAACAGATAATAAACATTCAAAATGATCATAATACATATAACTACATATTTTGGGTGACGAGTCCGCTTTAATCGTATAGCAACAACAAAAAAAAGGAGATCTCCTTAGTATGAGGAGCAACCTTGACACTTTCCTGACCCTCTGCCCCGGTCACCACCACTTGTGGGCAAACACATGTTAATATGTGGATTCTTATCTGCCTTATTTAAATAGAGAGAGAGAATTCTGGCCTTTCTACCCATGGCTCGGTAAAACCTTCTGACTATTCGTGTTTGTTTACCCCCCCCCTCTCTCCAGATCTTGCTTTCCCCTGAGCACCGCTTTGGAGTGGCCAGAAGTTAATATCCAGGTTTCAGATAGCACTTAAGAGGTGGATTGTGTGATAAGACACATTTAACTTGGTTGTTTTGTGTTTTTTTTTTGTTTTTTTTTTTGTTTAAGTAATTCAAATATAGATTGTCCCTCTAGAAGGACTTCTGCTCGGTTAACCTTTTTTGGTAGTAAGTAACCAGGAATTAAGCCAGGTTAGACTTTGGCGACCAGTGATTAAAATAAAACTCTAAACCAAAAAAAACAAACAAAAAAGGAAAAATCAATTTTGCCTCCCAGTTACCCCAATCACATCCCATTATTTCTGGCTAATTAAAGGCACGGTATGCCATTAACTTTTTCTCAACGATGTCATCTCTGCTAATAAACCAACTCAGCGTCAGTAGTCCTTTTATCAGCGCTGGAAAGACAGCATTATCTACGGCTTTGTGATTAATACTTTTTTTACTAGTGTTAGTATAAACTGTTTTGTTTTTTTTTCTTTCTTTTAGTGTTGGTTCCGTCGGTGTCAGTTTGTGAATGTAGGTATATCTAGATACGTTTGATGTGGGGCATTCTAATTTGACCAGGTGGTTCATTAGTACATAGCACAAAGGTCCGGTGGGAAAAGGAGGTTGCGTGGTGAAACAATGGTGGATACATGACAGGTTTAAAGCTTTAAGTGCCATAAAGAGGTGAGCCAAGGGTTAATGTAACCAGACGACCTATGAAAGGCAATACTAGTACTATCATGTCGGGATAGTATCAGTGCTAATGTTCCTTGAGGTTTCTGTGCCTCTAGAACCCTATAGTACAACATAAAGATGGCGGACGCTCGGGTCATTAGGGAGATCTCTCCTACCCTCAAAGCTGGTGCCACCATGGGTGATGTTATATGGTTTCCAAGGTTGTCCCGACATGGTCCCGATCAGGGTGCTTGGCCACATTGGGATCGGTTATCAAAATAATTAGCCAAACTCCCAGGAAAAAAAACCAAGGAGATGTATTAATGTTCAGCTGTTCCAACTACTCAACGCTTTTGTAACTAAATACAGCCTTAGAAAAATCGTTCCTAATACCGATAAAAGCCCAAAGCTTTCCCAAAAGAAGATTTCTTTAATCATCACTCTTTTTTTTTTTTTGCCAGGAACACTTAATTGTCATGTGACGCAAAATGAAGCACTTATAGGTAGTTGCCATAGAAACTGAATACGTGTTTTGAAAGGTTTATCTTGCTAGAGCGTGCAAATAATGTTATGTGTAAGTGGTCTAGTTTTTGAGTGTGAGTGTGACACCCCCTCCTAAACCTTGCAAATTTGGGCAATCGATATTGATTAAAACATTATAGAATTAAAGAATTATAGAATTGTTAAAAAAAACAAAACATTTTACGTATGTTTCAATTTAGCATGGTGGTTTTGCGCAGACATTCTAGATTGTAAGCTCCTGTGAGCAGGGCCCTCCTTTCCTTTGACTTCTGTAAGTATTTGATGCACTATTTATGATGTCATGTCCTGTTTACCTATTGTATAGGATTTGATGGCGCTATTTAAATAAATATATAATATAACCAAATAGGCTTAAGGTCCCCTCAGAGTAATCTGTAAACGCACATGTTCTTTTTTTACTAGCCGTCATTGGTTAAACTTTTGGTACATGAACAAAAAATATAAATTTGGGTAATT
This sequence comes from Spea multiplicata, assembly GCA_009364415.1. Classification (NCBI taxonomy): domain Eukaryota; kingdom Metazoa; phylum Chordata; class Amphibia; order Anura; family Pelobatidae; genus Spea; species Spea multiplicata. Next base: position 173,793 of record VKOC01000060.1, read on the forward strand.
ATATCTATTAAATATACCTGCAAATATCAGCAGAATTCTCTTATTTTACCAAAAAGTTTGGATTTCAATTATTAAGTATTCGAGTCATCCCTTTCTGTATCCTAAAAGGTAAAAGTGAAAGGGTTACCATAGCAACCAATGGATTCTTTTTAAGTGCATAAGAGATGAAGATAAAGCATTTGCCCCGGATTATAAGGGATTTCTTGATTCTATTTCACACACTTTATGTTTTTTCTTCTCTCTACATTTTTGGAGCGTAGCCCTTCATATTTAACTAGAAAAAAACGTTATTTTTATTTATTTTTTTACATTTTTAGCCCCTTACTAGAAAACTTTTTGTCTGCATTTTAGTTTCCTTTACACATACAGCCATTTGATTGTCTAATTTATTTATTTACGGGTGTAAGCAGCATTTACACCCAGACTGGATCCCATCTGGCCTCTTTTTGGGAATTGCAGATCCACGCGTTTGGTTACCTGCCCTCGGCCCTGTTATATCGATTCGTGGCCCACGCTGTTTGTTTTTCAAGGCGTGCCCTCTGTACGATGTGACGCGCTAGGCTACAGAATCATTCGGGCTCGCTAATAACACGTCGGGGGATCACAAAGGCCAGTTCAGCTTCTCAAACATCCTGCAGCGTTTAATTGGATGGAAGTTAGATTTACTGCCCTCGTCTGCAATGTACCCAATAATGCTTCTGTGATGAATGATAATGTTTTCGAATGACACTAGCCTCAGGTAAACCCTCTCTATAGATTGAATTATTCATAACTGAAAGGAAGAAAGAAGGAAAGAAAAAAAGAGGAAAGAAAGAAAAGAAAGAAAAGAAAGAAAGAAAGAAAGAAAGAAAGAAAGAAAGAAAGAAAGAAAGAAAAAGGATGAAACAGAAATGAGGGAACGGAGAAAGAAAGAGAGAAAGAAAGTGAGAAAGAAATAGAGGAAAAAAGAAAAAAGAGGAAGGAAGGGCGGAAGGAAGGATGAAATGATGGAAGGGAGAGAATGAAAGAAAGGGAAGGAACACAAAGGAAAGAATTGAAGGAAGGATGAAAGAAAGAAATGAGGGAAGGGAGAAAGGAAGAGATAAAGAAAGTGAGAGAGAAGGATAGAAAACAAGAGAAAGAAAGAAAGAAAGAAAGAGAGAGAGAGAGAGAGAGAGAGAGAGAGAGAAAGAAACACAAAAGCAAGGAATGAAGGAAGAAAGAAACGAGGGAATGAAAGAAAGATGATACCGTAATATAGTTAAGATGATCTGTCTTACAGGGGCACTTGAAATAATTTTTTATAATTTATTAAAAGGTATCTTGTTTGTGTTTAATATACAGCTATAATGTCTATAAATACATAAATGTGGCTTTTTACTGCTTATCCTAATTTCTAAAACCCCAAATCAATATATTTTAACATAAGCTATATGTTTAATTTCTACTACATGTTAACACGTCAACTAGTAAACGTATAGATTAAGCAAATTCTTTTTGTATTTTGTACTTTGCGGGAAACATGGCCGAAGCGCTCCACTGGGCATTCATGCGCCTTAAGGTCCCAAATGGCCCTACAAGGGGCCAAAGCTTAAATACGAGTAGCGTTACTATAATAATATGACATATATATGATCTATATATATATACATGTAAGCTTTTTACCCTATTACTGTAACCAGATTTAAAGCAAGTAACATTATAAATGTAGAATTTGCCAGAAGATCGGCCCCATTCGGCCCACATCTAGTCGCCTGCTTCTTCTGCTGTAAAGACTTCAGTTGTTGGTCTCGTCATAGATTCAGAAGCTGTATACCTGTGTAAAGTTTAAGGTAGGTAGCAGGTCTGGGATCTATGTAATTAAACATCCAGATGCCCTGGGATTCTGCATATGGGAGCACGTTGTGTCATGAGAGCGAATGCATTTGCCGGCAACATTCTTGAGTCTTTTTCCACATTCGGTTCTTGATAAGCGTCGATCAAAGTCCCTTTCCCTTCTGGGTAAGAAGAACAAACATAATCCTAATGCAACAGCCATTCATTTCTGCTCGCAGCGCTGCAGCGCTCTCTTGGCAACATGTCAGCCGGTCGAATATTCACACGGTGATCAATACACTCGAAGGACCGACGGGCTCTGGAACACCAAAATATGGTTAAAAACTCATGAGAAAAAGCCCATAAGAATCCTATTGCTGTAAATGTGTCAAATATTTCCATATTGATTGTCCAGTTCTACTTTGAAACGTTTTTCAACAAAAGTATCACATGGTTACTTATTTAAATATCTAGATAATAATTTTTTGGCCTAAAGGCAGGGTTGGCCCTAGGTCCTAAAAATGATTAGAAAGGACTATAGAATCTTTTGGTAGATAGGTGGAACAGCCTCCCAGCAGAAGCTGGTAACATTTAACACAGTGAGGAATGGGATATGGCTGCTGATTCTAAGACGAGACCAACCACAAAGTCTGTTTGTTTTACTCATATGCACTTCTGTATCTGAAAAACTTATATTCCTGATTGTATTCCTGTCAAAAACCTAATAAAACCTGATTTCCCATTCGCTTTAATGTTGACTTCTTTATTTGCTCTTTCCTTTTTTTTTTTTAGCTCAGATCTCGTAATAGAAATTATATCTGTAACTTTTAATTGACAGTGGCATTGGCAAAAAAACCTGGTTTTATCATTTGCCCCAATAAACTCCCTTTATCTGCAGACCTGGAGGCCGCCATTGTGTTCAGTCATGGGATATTTTGGGCGACTTTCCCAGCTCAAACACCACGCTTTACGCTTTACGGCAATGCTAATGAAGTCCGTTCCTCCATAGACTTTCATTAATCAGAGAGTCTGACTCAATATTTAAGATCGAGCCATTCTGTTTCCCACAGGCAGCATGAGAAGGAGTCAGGGCTCAGATAACAGAGCTAAAAAACAGAAATGACTGATATGCAGCTGCCTTTGTACGCAACTTTCAAGACGCGTACAAGCTTTCCTCCTAACACTCTCAGCCAGCATCCTAAGCAAGCCATCTGTACGACCAACAACCTCTACAGATTATCTTGACTCGACCAACTCATCCCCATCCAAACAGTCCTCTCCTACTGTCCCATTCCCCCTCAACCACCGACTAGATTGTAAGATGTTCCACAAGGTAGACCTGACACCTGTAGACACCGACATACTGCAGAAGCCAAGTGTTTGTTGTTTCCATCAATCCATATCTTGGCAACATATGCAGATACTTCACTTACTCTTCACTTATTCTTTTCATTTTAGTTTTCTTCAAGTGTAGACTTTATGCCTTTGATTATCTGGTGCCCTGGTTTGGCCCGTATGCTCTGCTTCGGCGTACTCGCAGGAGAAGCGTTGGATCTGACGGATCGGTGGAGGATCCCACAATTGCGAAGGACGGTATTGACAAGTTTGATGGCTTTTCCAGTACTTCGAGGTGAACCATCTGCAGGCTATGACAGTTGAGGTAACCAAGTTTCAGGAATCACATCTCAGGGCATTTTTACATAGTAAAACCCCAACTTTTAAAGGCTTTGAAATAATAGCATCCACCACCAACTGTCTACCCAAGAGCCAGAAGCATAGCTCCCCAATCGAAGACAAGGACTGATTAAACTTTGAGTCTTTACATTAGACTTTATGGGTAAAATGGTTTCCATGTTTAGGATAAAAATAAGCGGTAATCTTTACAAACACTGTTCAACATGTACAACTGCAAGGTCGTGCATTTGTGAATAGACATCGTTGTAGACAGTACCCTTAGTGTAAGTAACCCTTGCGTTAGACCAGGACATCATTTGGAAATGCACAAATTAGGCAACTATGTTCTCATATAGCACTTAATAAGTTAAGAATTTGTATATTTATTCATGTCGGACCTAAAGATTTACTATATTGGATACAGAATATGGCCGGGCAACGGAGGACAATAACGCTCAGTAGGATTTTTATCCCATTTAGAAGATGAATGCAGAAGAACATGAACCTGCAACAAAGGTCTGCCAAGTGATCTGTAAACCAAGGGAGAACATTCGTTATCCCGCACGTGTTGTCTAACTGTTGTTAAATCACAACGTCCACCATGCTGCTCATATGGAAGACCAACAACACCATGGATCCTAAAGCTGGCCGGCCCGGTTATCAATGGCGGTTGGTGGACATATTTTATAGACACGCTGCAGACTGGATTCTTAATGAAGAATGATTTTGCTCCCGAGATATCGGCTCCTTCTCAGGTTTGATTTATTCTTTAAACAAATGACGTTTTGGGGGAGACGTAATGGTTGACCCTTGGCTTGCCTGTCGCTGCAGGAATTCCCTATCACCCCCGTGGCTGGAATGAAAGAATCAGTAGACAATGGGATTTTACATCTCGTCCTGCTATCAGGAGCCTGCCTTATCCAAACTATGTTTTTCTATTAGTCTAACACTCCATTGTGCATCCTCTTATCAGCAGAATGTTGATGTAAAGCCTGGCTTCCAAGTGCTTGTGTATCCCGCTAATATTGCACATTTCACTTACATTGAGGGGCTGAAGGGGTGGGGGGAATGGTGGGAGACCTCCTTATCTGCACTCTCACAAGAAATAAACAGGGAGGGTATGCAGATACAGGTCCACCATTTCGAGCAATGATCATTAACCATTAGCTAAGCCTGTAACCCTTCACGTGCCACGGGAGAACGTTCTGCGAAGTGTTAATTTTTATTTCATTTTATTTATTTATTTCATTTATTTTTTTGAAAGCCCTTTGATATATTTAGAGCGGAGCCTGGAGCGGTACCAGAATTTTCATTTTTCGAATTCTTATAATTTCAATACAACATAGTAAACACTTTTTGTTTTTCAATTTTAATTTAATAATTAAAGCAAAAATCCCTTTTTTGGCTGTCACATACCCGATTATAAATTTGGGCCAATTCGAGGTTTTTATCCCCCCATTTTGCGGTAGAGACTCGTGCGCAGTAAATACAGGAAGTGGAATAGAACTTCCTGCTAAGGATCCCGTAGGATTCCGTCGCAATTGGTCTTCATAGATGGCTCATTGGGAAATTGAGGGACATTTTCGTGAAATATGAATCAAAATAACTTAAAAAAAGAAATATTTAATAAAATGAATGACACATCCTTTAATCCTTTAAAATTTGTTCTCATTTGAAACAAAGTGGGACAACTCTGTTACCCATAGACAAAAATTACACAGGCATTCACATTACATACATGTCTCATAGAAGCTTCAGGACATATATTCTTGGAATTTTTTTTTTTTAAAAAGGGTTAAATATAAAAAGGTGGCGTATTTTTCTTGGGTCAAGCCGAGGGCAGCGGCCATGACACCCTCTCTACGCCTGCCATATTCTTTGGAGAGTGCCGGTATATGATGCCAGAGATCTCCCTTTTAAATGGCCCATTGAGCAGCAGTAATCAGAAGCCTTGATCACCCAAGAGTACGAGCTGCCCCTTGGCTTTGCAGGAGGGGGGACAACTACCCCTGGACCTGCTGCTCTAAGCCTAGTCAGCCTAAAGGAGAATACGCCACTGCATAGCTTTCAAAGCAATGCTTCTGCTGACTGCCCCATACCCCCAACATTTCAGGTGGGACATCCTCATTGGGGGACATGTTTAGAGGGGCTGAGGCAGGACCATCAACCTACCTTCTGAGATATGATGTCATGATTTTATGAGGTCATGGGACTGGTCACACGAGAGTGGTGACTGAGCCCTCGTGCTCCGTATACATAATCCTGATTATATGTAGAGCAGGGACCTCTTCTCCTTCCGCCCCGGTGTGTTTTAAGGTGTGTTAATGTTACTGTTATACCTGGGAACTTCTCCACTCCTCTGGGACTCCGGGTCACCGAGAAGAACCTCTGGGTCGCCGAAGCGGTATTAAGGCCCTCCCACTCCCCGCCCACTTCCCCTCCTACCACATTCAATTTTTTTTGCGTTTGGGGCCAGACCCGCCCACTGACAGCTACAGGACCGCATAACGATGTCAGTAGACCCGCCCACCCCCATCTAAAAGATGGAGGGCTCTAGGTAGCTGGACTCTGAATGTTCCCAAGTATGGTTATTGTTACTTTAAATCGTCAGTCTGATGTCACTGTCCCTCATTGTAACAGCGCTAAGGAATCTGCTTAACCCATTAATGACAAAGCCCGTGCATGAACGGGCTCAAAATGCATTGTTTTCACTGGGTTTAGGGACCGCCCATCGTCCTTAAGGGGTTAAACGTAATGCGCGGGTGATTGTTATAGTTGTAATTTCTCCACTTTTAAAAAATTTTAAAAGTGAATTTTTTACGGCAATATTTATTCCCGCCATCGGATTTTCATTCCATGAACGTGATGAAATATGTCTGACCTGGTTCGTTCTCAGTGAGGTTAGCGAGTGAGTATTTCCCGTCTGCGCTTACTGTATTATTCTTGGTAGTGCCTACCTAACGTTATTGTTTCGTCTCTCTCTCTCTCAAAGAAAATAAATGATGTAACGAGTTACGGAGGGAAACGCACAAACAGAAATTTGTGGAATCGGAAGTCAACGAAACCTTGAGGAGACAGACTGTCCTTTTTTCCACAGAACAAGGAGAAAAGAAAATATAATTTTTCTCATTATATCCAAAGTATTTTCCAGCATCGACCTTGATATATCGGTTAACCCGGGGCTCATGTTCTCCGTTATCCTATGATTTTGGGATACAACCTATTCCCAAAAAGCTCATGGAGCTGATTGCTTTGCTGCAGGGATTCCGTAGTCCACTGAGGGAACCTGATAAGGAGAACCCAAGTTCTCAAGGAAGACGGTCATAAATAACCAGATGCCCTCACTGTATTAACCTCTACCACTTCAACTGGGAGGCTGTTCCACTGATCAACCACCCTATCAGTGAAGTAAGACCACACAATACGCAAGATATCATGGTAGCCTGTACTC